>OZ010608.1:6446204-6486204 GCA_963932145.1 Acanthosepion lycidas | reverse complement strand
AGCTGGGCAGAGTACGGCGAGACAGGTGGATACCCTTTAGTAACAAAGAATACTGAACTGTTACATCTGTCCTTCTTTATGGCAGTAAATGTTGGATGATTTCCTCAAAGATGAAGAGACTTGAAGCGACAGAGATGTGGTTCTACAGAACGGATATCATAGACCGAGTGTGTGAACAATGATAAGATCTTAAAGAGGTTGCAAACAATGACGGGGCTTATGCTTAATATTAGGAAGAGGCAGCTGAAGTTTCTGAGGCACATAATGAGGAAGGAGGACCTGGAGAATCTGATACTCATGGGTCAAATAGAGGGAAAGAGAGACGAGGGAAAAACAACACATAATGTACCTAGTGGACTTAAGCAAGAGGATGACAGAATGTGGTCTGGGGGAGGAAGGAACTTGTTGAGAGGGAGGTGGAGAGCCATGATCACCTACTCCCTGAAAGGATATAACACATAAAAAGAAAGTATGGTTATATAACATTGGAGTACCAGTTCCTATATTCTCATACAATCATTGAAGTTAAGCAATATTGAACCTGGTCTGAACCTAGATGGGTGACTGCTTGGGAATACCAGGTGCTGTAAGACGAGAAGTTTGGTTGGTTAAAGGGGTAATGGCTCAGAAGTTGTCAATCGGAGAGCCAAGTTCCAGCTCCAGTTAGGTTCATTATATTGTTATACATACTCTTTGGGGAAGGTATAAAGCCACTTCTTTTCCCCTTAGCTATAGGTCAAGTAGTAAGAGTTGTATCAGTAAATCATTGTTATATATATATATATATGAAGAAAAATATACAGAAAAAACAAACAAAAATCCTTATATGCAATTATGCTGTTTTAATGTTAATATAATGTCAACGTAGGACGTTTCGGTCTAATAAACCATCTTCAGGACATATTCATAAAATATAATTAACATTATCAATTCAACATGACAATTATATATATAATTATATTTAATGAATATGTCCTGAAGATGGTTTATTAGACCGAAACGTCCTATATTGACATTAAAACAGCATAATTGCATATAGGGATTTTTGTTTGTTTTTTTCCGTATATTTTTCTTCATACTGTCAGATCTATATCCATATATTTGCTTATATATATATATATATATATATTATATATGTATGTATGTATGTATATATATATATATATATATATATATATATATATATATAAAGAAAGAACAGTAAGATATATAATCCAGTGTTCTTATAGATATTTTTATTTTTACAAAATAGTGCTCAATGTAAATTTACAGAGCATATATATATATATATATATTCCTTCTAACTCTAAAAACATTTATTACTGTATTTTAAATTTTGGTTAATGACCATGTCATGATGAAGCACTGGTTCACATACAATCAAAGTTGTGTGTTTTGTTTATATTTTTTTAGGTGAATATGTGTGTGTTCAATATATAAACAAAAATAGAGAAAGTATAGAAAAGGACTAGAGTTTCTGCTATAAACATTTCTTTCTTTCATGTTGACTGTATTGAAACAAATCTAAATGTCTTTTGAGTATGTGTTTTCCTTTTTGTTTCCAAAATAATTTATGGGAAGTAAAGGTAAGAACAGGTAAAGATGGTCGAGCTCAAGTCAGCCTTGTGCCGAGTTGGGATGGCCACATCTTGACTTCATGAGTAGGGTTGCTGAAAACACATCTGAATGTTCTTGTTAAGTGGAAAGGGGCAGATTCTGTTCTTTTTGTAAGTTGGGACGTAAAATTGTACACGACCAGAAACCCTTTTCAGTTCCTTTATAACTTACAACTTGGGAAAATTAGTTTATTATTATTTTATTTATTGGTTTTATTTCATTTTTCAATAACATCAAAGTTGGGTGACTGCTTGGGAATAGCAGCTGCTGTAAGTGCTTGGATGTGTGGTTAGTTAATGGCTTGAAATTGGAGAGCTGAGTTCCAGTCCATTTGTGTTATATTTACTTACGTGTGAATACTTTTGGGAAAGATACGAATCCACCTTTTCTCCCCCCAGCTATGAGTTAATTAGTAAGACTTGCATCAGTTAATCATCATCTCCAAAAAGATTAATTACAATCTAAAAATGTTTATGGCTTCAAATTACATGCAAATGGTTGATATGCTATTAGGAAAAAAAAAAAAATTTTAGTTTTTGAAAGCCATTTTAGATAAGCATGTATGTGCAATTATGCTGTCAGGCTTTCTGTAGCTGAAGAGAAAAAGGATAACCAGATCCTCCATTAATGTTTGTAGTGTACTTCTGTAAGAATGTACAGTTAGTGAAATCTTGCAAAATGTCTTTCATGTATATCTGTGCTTAACTTAAAGCTAATTGACAATTCAGGATAAGAGAGTTATATTGTTTTTGTTTTTTTTCTTTTCTTTCTCCTTTAACTCTCAGAACTGATTTCATTTTGACACAGTTTTCAATTGATTCTATAAAAAGGAAACTACTTGATAAATCCACTTATACAACAATTATTCAGCGGCTTTCATTGCAGAACGAGAAAGGCTTCCTGTCATTGCTTGCAAACAAATATTTGATAATTAATTCATAAATGAAAGTGACAAAAAAATGAGTTATAAGATTAATCAAAGAGAATCAAAGAAAGAAAAAAATCTAAATTGTCATGGATTATTGTTGTGTTCCTTATAAGGTGCTGTAAGCTTGGATATGTGGTGTTCGTATGATAGATAACAGCTTGGAATTGTTAATCAGAGAGCCGAGTTCCAACGGCTATTGGGTTCTTTATATTTACTTACATGCAAATACTCTTGAAAAAAGGGTATAAATCTACTGCTTCTCCACCCTGGCACTAGGTTAATTAGTAAGACTTTTATCACTAAACAGTTATTGTCGAAAAAAAATAAAATAAAATTCTTGGAATTTAAAAATATTTTCTGGCTCTAAATAACCTGCAAAGGATTGAGGAGCTGTTGAAAATGAATCAATCATTGTGCCTTCTCTGGTTAACATTCTCTGTTGACATTGATATTGATTCAATTGCTGGATTTACTGCTAGGAAAGTTGGTTCATTGTGTCATGCAAGATTATTTTTCTCACCAGAATCAATCTTACATATTTATAAATAAATATTGCAACCTCATCTGGTTTGGTTCTTCTGCTACATATTTAGAGATTCTTGATAAAATACAATGAAGAATCTGCAATGTTATTGATCATGACCTGACATCTCAGCTTCAGTTACTTTTCCACTACTGTAATATAGCTTTTCTGTGCCTTTTCTGTAAATATTTTCATGGTAATTGTTTTGATGAGCTTTCATCTTTAGTACCTCAATATTATGAACTAGATTGGCAGATAGGTTCCTTCATTTTACAGTTGAAATTGCTATATGCAACCATAAATTCTATCTTAACATTTTATTCTCTTGCAATTCTTATTTGTGGAACTCTCATCTAGGCTCAGAATGAATCCACCTTTTATTCCCCCTAGCTATGGATTAATTAGTAAAAATTGTATCACTGAATCATTAATTCATAAATGAAAGTGACAAAAAAAAAAAAATGAGTTATAAGATTAATCAGAGAAAGTCAAAGAAAGAAAATATCTAAATTGTTGTGGATTATTTTTGTGTTCCTGGTTTTCGGCTTACTTTTTTCAAACCCCAATGCTATTTGATTGACAGTTTTACCTTTTTTTATTATCTTGCTATATTTTATGATAGACAGTAGTTGTTGCATCATTTCTAGGAGGAAGTGATAGCAAGAGGGAGATGATCGAGTTGGATGCAATTCAGAATCACTGACGGTTTTGCCTTACAAACAAATCTGGAGTGGGACCATTCTTAATTCTTGCCATTGTCAGTGTCTTTACACCTCTTTAGTTTCATTTCAAAACTTAAACAAAGACTATCCATCACTGTCAGAATTTCATGCCCACTGGTCTCAACCAACTCAGTCGGTTGAACCAATAGAAGCAACTATGGCATTCTTTAGATCAAAGTTGTGGCTGAATTTATTTCTATATACCACTAATGCATTTGATAAATTGTTGTGTCAAAGTTCCTTTTTGTGTTCATAGCTGTTCTTTTTTTAAATTTCTGAAACTTATGTTCCGTGCAAATAGGAATATATATTTGACAAACATGGTGGATAAATAAGTAAAGGTTTATTGTAATAACGAGTACAATAAGAAATAAGGCACAAGGTTGTTGCAAGTCAATCCACTAGTGAGTGCTACTATTGGAAAGTTGGTAGTTCTCATAAAAGTTTGAGTTGTACTCAATGGATCCCAAATAGACTCTGAAGTCTGTTGACTTACAGATACTTATAGATAGTTACTACCTATAGTGTAGGTGACAGGTTATTCCATTGCATCAGAAAGTTTCCCCAATATATTATAAGGAGCAGTTGTGACAGTTTATTTTATATGCACCTTCAGAATTATTATTGTTATGGATAATTTTAGTTCTGATCATATCCATAATAGTTTGGGATGTGATTGCAATTATTTTTGATATTGTTAAGTTCTAATTAATTGTTTTGGATAGAGTATGTTGAAGAGTTAGTAGGTAGCATTATATGCCCCCATTTTTATCTTTTCAGTTAACCTGATGAAGATTTATGAGCATTTCTTAATTTTGAAAATTCTGAAAAACTAACATTTTTATTTCTGTTTATAAATCAGTCAGTCAGTTAAGTACCACATGTGATAAATGCTTTCAATACATGACTGATGAGGCAGAAGATTTTTCCTCGAATAGGTTGCCATTTCTTTCTGCAGTAAACTGGTTGCCAACCAAGGCTAAAGAACCCAGTCTACCTGCTACTTGACCCATAACTTTTTGTGGGGGAGGGGGGAGAAGAGATTCATACGTTTCCCAAGGGTATTTGTGCATAAGGGCATATAACAAACTTGACTTGAATTTGAACTTGGCTCTCCGAGTTCTCATTCTAAGCCAATATCTATTACACTAGAAGACACATCCCTTATAAGGATTTCTGCCATCCCAAAATGGTCAAAGTGAGTTTTTCTTTGTTTAATTTTTTTTTTATTCATACTAAGGGTGTTATATTGTTTACTTTAGAGTACCAGTTCTATAAATAGAGAATTTTTTTTATAAATACATGTTGCAAAATAAAATCCTTGCTTTTGCCTTGGTAAAGTCCATCAGAGGATGAAACACATTGGCTAAGTTTTCCTTTCATCCTTATTTATGTTGTTCTTTTACAGATGTATATTTTAGCTATATCTGAAATTTTACATATGTACAGACAGACAGACATACACACAATATATATATATATATATATATATATATATATATATATATAGGCACAGTGGAGTAATGCATCGCAGCTTGGATTAAGAAATCAGAGAGCCAACTTTGAATTCTAGTTGATTTTATTAAATTCTAATGCCCTTGTGAAAAGTATGGGACCATCTTTTCTAAGCCCCTTCCCCAACTATAGGTAAATAGCAGGAAAGCCTGGGTTCTATAGGCCTTGGGTGGTAATTGGTCTAGAAGAAGGACCACTTATAAAAAGTCAAAACCTGCATATGGTTGTTTGGTGACCTTGTGGCATACTGTGCACCAATTCTCTTTATTTGGCACATCTAAATAGTGTTGTTGGATCTGCACAAGCATTCAACACTATAATCAACTGATATGTACTGTTAGTCTGGCTGTTTATTCTAAGAACTGAGCTGAATAACCCTCATACATAAAAAACAGAGTCTAGTGTGTGTGTGTGTGTGTGTGTGTGTGTATATATATATATATACACACACACACACACTGTTTTATATAAGAAATTTATTTAAATCAGTGGAATAAATAATCTATATTAATCTGTTTCATTTACAATCAGTAAACAAAGGATGACAAGTTTTTTGTATTTATAGAACTCTTACCCCAAAGTAAACAACTCTTAGTATGAACAACAGAAACATGAACAAAAACGACAATGTCAAAACCAAAACCAAGGCTAAAACCAATGCCAAAACCAAAACCAGTGTCAACGCCAAAACCAACAACAAAACCAGAACCAACAACAAAACCAAAACCAACAACCCCCCCACCAAACCAACAAATTCAAAAAAACAAATAGCAATCACCAAAAAACAAGTGCCTTTGATCAACAGAAATTCTTGTAGCGATTTGATATGGTGGCTAACATTCCTCAACTGAAAGTATGAAATAAAATTTATTCTGATATCAGTTTGAGTAAAATAGGAAACAAAAGGAAAAAATAACCCAAGTGTGGAATTCTTGAATATAAAAAATAAAAATGGATATTTCTGAGATAGAATCAAAACATGCCAAAATGAAAAAGAAAAAAAAATACCTGACTGAAATAAACAAAAAAATGCAATTAAATCAATCAGTTAAAATCAATCTTGCATTCAAACAAGAAAAGAAAATCAAGAAATGTAAAGAATTTGCTGCTGTAATTGTTGAATGCTTGTGTGTTGCCAAGCAACAACAAGTGATTGATGCTGAAATCTAAATCAATAATGGTTATATCTTTTTTACATGGTTAATATTTTTTTTATACGGTCTGTTTTCACTGGACTTGTCTAATTTCTGTTTCTTTGCTGTGTTACAATGATGGGAAGAAGTGTGTCCAGTTTTATGATGGAGAGTGATTTGTAATTACATAACTTCAAAGCAGTGAACAACAAAGCTTCTTCTATCATGACTGCACAACTTTCTGGCTTTTGTAGTTCTGAAGTTTTATCTTTTTGCTACCCTTCATAATCTCTTTTCTGCACAAATTGATTAGATAGGTTAATCACTGTTTTTCCCTCCCTTGCCTTGACTTCACTGTGTTCTTTGAGTGTCTAATTCTCCAAGCATTATTTCCTCATTATGTGTCCTAAAAATTTCAGCTGCCTCTTTCTGTTGAACTTTCTTCTGTGGTACCTTTTTAATTAACTTAAATAACCCTACATTTCCATATAATAGAGAGACGTGATTACTATATAATTGTCTAGCATGGCATAGAGAAACAAAATTCCTATCTGGGTTGGGTTGTAACAGAGCAATCCAAAGGCATAGAAAAATAGTAAAAGATGTCTTTTGATAGCTAAGCAAGGTATTAAGACATAGGATCTCCCTAGAAGTAAAAAGAATTCTGTACTGCTACATAATATCTAATCACTTATATGGCAGTGGGGGATGGACTATCTCGTAGATGGAGAGGAGACTTCAAGCAACAGATTGTTTTGTTTTGTTTTATGGCATATCAACCTCAATGGGTTATTCAATGCCAACAAAATTTTTAATGTTGGTAATATTTTTTTTCAAAAATCTATTTCTGGTAATATTTTTTCCTTTGAAAAAACAATTTTTGGTAATACTTTTTTCTACAAATCAATTTCTGGTAATAATTTTCTTTCAAATATGTATAGCTGGTAATATATTTTTTTTCTTTTTTTCAAAAAATGTATAGCTGGCAATATTTTTCTTCAAAAAATGTATTGCTGGTGATAATTTTTTTTTTTTTACATTTTCATAGTATTTTGACCCCAGTTTGGGAGTTAACTATTTGCCCATTGCTGGGACCCTAATATGTGCTACCACCCTGGGTCAGGGTGGACCTGGAAACACCAGCAATTAAGAGGTGGTTCCACACTCCTCAAAATCTCCTGATCAGAGGTCTTACTGTTGGATGTAGTTTATCGTCATACTCAGGACAAGTTCCCCAAGTGAGACGTGTGATAGAAGAAAGTTTTAGCATAGAACTTACAGTTACATCTAGCCATTTCAATTGTAAAATGATGAGACCTAGCTGCCAATCTAGCATTTAAATTCATAAAGTCTAGTTACTATAGAGTAAAGTTCATCAGAACAATTACCATAAAAGAAGCTATATTACAGTGGTGGGAGAGACACTGAAGCTGAGATGCCATGTCAGGGCCAATAACATTGCAGATTCTTTGGATTTTATGAAAAATCTCTAGATATATAATAGTAGACCTGTGTCAGGGTGAATCTGAGAATACCAGTAATTAAGAGGTGGTTCCACGCTCCTCAAAATCTTTTGATCAGAGGTTTTACTGTTGGATCTAGTTTATCGTCATACCCGGTCAATCTTCCATGAATCTCTCACGTACATCCATATCTGCTCGATGCGTATCCAAATGTAAACAAATGACATCACACATTATAAAATGGACAAAGTCTGACAATTATTTTAAGACATTTTTTATGTTTATACATTCTTTTTTATAGATATAAATATTTAAGTAAATGCTTTGATTCAACCTGTATCCTATATGGATCCATATAGGATACAGGTTGGATTACTGTTAGAGAATGAATATTTTCTATGAAAATTTCTTGGACATTCAGGCCGGTAAATGTCATTAATACTGTTTATTATAAAAAACAGAGTATTTACTTAAATATTTCTATCTATGAAAAGAATGTATAAACATAAAAAATGTCTCAAAATAATTGTCGGACTTTCCGTTTCATATAGTATTTAGTCAGCTCAAAATTAATCTTTTGTTTTTTGAGTGGCAGTGACTGACTGGTTATAATATACTATTAATTTTGTTTTGGATAATACAGGTGCATGCATGGAGCCAATTTGCAGAAAATTAATTTTTGCAGTCTACTTTGGGTCATTAGGCAGTCAACATGTAGTTTGTGCAGAAAATGTAAGAAGCACAACAATATGAAATCCTTAATTATATACTAACATAGTAATAAAGTTTAGAACAAGTAAATATTTAACTTCTAATACAATAAGCAAGTCTAGAAAAATATGAGGCATATGATTCTAACAGGATATTTGATAAAGTTGTATATAATGACACTTGAAATGATGAATAATTAAAGATACAGTTCCCTTGACATGTTAAAATTAACACTGGTAGATCATAAGGTTGTATGAACAGGGGGAGAGGCTGAGAAGTGTAGTTTCTAGTCTACTCCAACTCTATACTTTTGATGTATCTGCTTAAATTCTGAAAATTGCTTCTATTATATTTAAATTTATTTTTTCATCAATACGTTTGCTTATTGTCCAGTTCACTTGCCTCCCTGGTTGTTTGAACAGGAGTAGAGTTTTATCCAGATTCCTGTCTAGGAGTGAGGTTTTTGGTTATTTCTAAAGTCTATTTCAACTAATATACACATTAAGCAGTACCAAAAAAAAAAAAAAAAAATATCAAAATTTCATAAAATTAAATAAGTGTGGTTTAACATAAAACAGATAAATATTTACTTTCTAAGAACAAATTAAACAAATTCAGAAAAATACAAGACAAATGGTTCTTAAGAGCTATTTCATAAGATTTAACAATCTCTATATAATGACATCTGAAATGATTAATAATAAAACACTTGGCTCCCCTGACCTGTAAACATTAACATTGTTATAAGACGGTGATTTTACTAGATACCCTTTTAAATATCAAATTCAGAGCCCTCAATAATGCAGGGACCATAGCATTTATGATTTTTGGTCTTAGGTTAAACTAGCAATGTATATCGAGTGTACGGTGGCTAAATTGTCACCATTTTATAGAAAATATGAGCTCATGCCTTTACTATGTGTAAATCCTATGTTTATAGTTGTTGTGGTAGGATCCACCTAATTTGCATAGTGGAGTACCGACCATATAAATATGGTTGGTACCGGGAAGAGAGTGAGAGGAATCGGAAAGATTCAACGAGAGACTCTGCCCGACTGTGACTCAGTCAACACACATTCCAGGAACGGTCTTCCCAGGAATATACAAAAGACTATATGTAAATATTGTGTACACTTTCTTGTTTCAATACATTTTGTTCTAAGTACATTTTGTGTTGCATTATTATTCCATGCATTAGTCAAGTTTCAACAATAGTTAAGATTGGTGCTCATGTATTTTTTAATGCTATGTCTCTTCAAAATGGAGGCGGTCACGGCTCTCCATGCTTTCTTTACCTTTAATATCTGAATTGACATTACTTCTTGAGAATGATAGAGTAAATTTCCCTTGCAATTGCCATAATTTTCAATTTAAAACAGTCATTCTCCTAAACTGGCTGATACACAAGGCTAAATTAGATTTAGATGGCATAGAAGAGATGAGCTTATGCTTTACTAAGTGTATATGGAAAAGACATCATGGAGTAATGGATAGCAGATCAGATAGCGGAATTGGAGAGATGAGTTTGAATTCCAGTCGCATCCATTACATTTACTTACATGCTAATAGCCTTGGGAAAGGTGTGATTCCTCTTTTCCCCCCAGCTATAGGTAAATAGCAGAACAGACCAGATTCTATAACCTTGGATGGCTGTTGGTTTACCATAGAAAGACTTGGTAACCTACTGCGGGGAAAAGCAAATCTGCCTCGTCAGTCATGTATCAAAAGATACATGATCACCTAAGTGTGTATCACACATCATACATAACTGACTGAATAAACAGGGCTGGATTAAGTTACAGTGGGTTCTGTAACAAGTTATAAAAAGGCCCCAAAATTAAAAATACACAAATTTAGTTTGGTTTGTTTTACGGCATATCAACATCAATGGGTCATTTAATGCTGACAAAATTTTTATTGCTGGTAATATTTTGTTTTGTCAAAAAATCTATTTCAGGTAATATTTTTCCTTCAAGAAACTGTTGCTGATAATATTTATTTTATAAAAAAATTGTTGGTAATATTTTTTTTCAAAAATGTATTGCTGGTAATAGTTTTGTTTTTCTTCAAAAATTTATTGCCGGAAATAAATTTTTTACAAAGTGTTTCTGGTATTAAAACCTGTTTTTACACTTTCATAATGTTTTTACCCCAGTTTTGGCGTTGACTATTTGCCCATAGCTGGGACCCTAACAGGTGCAACCACCCTGGGTCAGGGTGGACCTGGGAACACCATCAATTAAGATATTGTTCCACGCTCCTCAAAACCTCCTGATCAGAGGCCTTGCTGCTGGACATAGTTTATCGTCTTACCCAGGACGTGGATGTAGTTTATCGTCATACCCAGGATGGTAAAAATACACAAATATTAAATCATAAATTATTTTTTACTATAATCATAACTGATCTTATAAAACAGGTAAATATTTAATTTCTCCCAACCCAGTCCAGAAAAAATGTGAGGTAGATAATTCTAATGACGTATTTTGTAAGATTTAACAATCTCTATATAATGACATCTGAAATAATGAATAATTGAACACTTGGCTCCTCTGACATGTAAACATTAACATTGTTATAAGAGGGTGATTTTACTAGATATCATTTAAGTATTTAATTCAGGTCCCTCAATAATACAGGGACCATAGTATTTATGATTTTCGCACCTTGGTTAAACTGGTTGGTTTTCATTGTAAAACAAGCTAGAAAGCAAAATATGTGAACTACATCAAATCTGGCAAAAGTAAGCAACCAGTCATATTCAATGGCTGATCTGAAAGAAATTTGCTATTACCATGTCCAGTGAGTGTTACAAAAATCTGCCTTCCACATTTCAAGATATGGACAGCTTTGCCAAGGACATGTCTGTGCAAAGTGACTCGAATGTCAATATGAACTGACCAGATATGTCACTGCTTTACATGCAACATTCAGAATGGAAGTGTCCAGAATATGAGGAAAGCATAAAAGCTGAGAATGATTGATTTTTTTTTTGTTTTAAATGGCTTCTCAACCTTTGTATTATTTAAACTGAAAACATTTTTGATTATAAAAGTACTTTTTGTTTGTGACTGAAAATTGCTTTTAAATTGTTTTTGACAATTTTTTTCTTATACAAACTCTTTATCCCATAGCTGGTGTAGCAGGGAAGAAATGGATTCATGCCTTTCCCAAAGGTATTTGTACCTATGTAACAAACCTGACTGGAATTCAAACCCAGTTTTCCAGTTTCTCATTCCAAGCTGAAAAATGAGAAACTTGTCAACACTTACAGAAAGTGCAGATCCAGCCTCAACCCCAACCCCAAATGATCTGGCCTAGCAGTCACCAAAAGAGGACAATGTCAAACAAAATATTACAAAATTGAGTGTGCATGCATATATATTTTAATTTATTTATTTAATATCTGTTTATATTTTCGAGATGAGGTATTACGTACACTATATACATTATTCAGACTCTTGTCCTCATCTTTGTTGCCATATTTATCACAACGTTTCGGCCCTTTATTATCTGTCTATATTTCTGAGTTGAGGTATTATGTACACTATTTACATTATTTGAACTATTGTCCTCATCTTTGTTGCCATGATTATCACAACATTTCGGCCGTTATACACTCCGGTCTTCTTCAGGTAGTTGGAATGTCAAACTAAACACTATTTCGCTCGCTGGGGTAGACTGTTCTAGTTCCATGGGCCATGTTTAATGGATGTCAGTTATCTCCTGTTAATTCCCCTCTCCAAATTCTCCACCACCTTAACTCACACTTTTTGGGTCCTGTCATTGAATCTAACACCTTTATCCACTGTGCCATGTGTCCTTGAGGACATCTGTGTATGAATTCCTGTGTATTACAGCTCTAATGTCCTCAGCAACCTTTTTTTTTTTTTTTACCAGTGCGCATATTGCAATTTTTGCTGTTACTCTTGCATGTTATTTGTTTAAACATTAATTTTTTATTTTTAAATGAATATTCCTACTTGAGTTGCTCTGTTTTTATTTATTAAATGGTATATTTATTTACATCTACCAGCTTGAATATTCGAGAAATCTTATTAGAAAAATATGTGCCCTCTGGGAGGATTCAAAACCTGTGTCTCCTTGGGGAAATGGTCATTAGACCTGACATGCCCTAGACCAGATCAACCATGTCGGAGCTCCTCCTGAGCAAACAGAGAAATTGGACTTCCTATTCAAAGATGGAGAAATCATACAAAAATAAACATGAATTAAATTGAAAAATCAGACAAAGGTGTGATTTGAATGAAATTAAAAAAAGAGGTAAACAAAGATTTGGCTTGAATGAGAGCAAAGGTAATTGTTGTAAGCAAGGCTTGAGTGAGAGTAAAAGCAGTAGTCATAGGCGTGGCTCGAGTGAGAGTAAAAACAGTAGTCATAGATGTGGCTCGAGTAAGAGTAAAAGCAGGAGCCATAGGTGTGGCTCGAGTAAGAGTAAAAGCAGGAGCCATAGGTGTGGCTCGAGTGAGAGTAAAAGCAGGAGCCATAGGTGTGGCTCGAGTGAGCGTAAAAACAGTAGCCATAGGTGTGGCTCGAGTAAAAGAAATAGCCATAGGTTTGGCTTGAATCTGATTAAAGGTAATAGTCATAGCTGTGGCTTAAAAAAATGAAAAAAAAAAAAAAGGTAGAGGAAGAATAAAAGTAGTTGTAGGTTTATTTTTCCTGAAACAAAAACCAAAAAAAATGCATAGTTTTAGCTTCCATAAATGCTGCAAAGATAGTAATACAATTGACCTTTTTTGTGTTGTGTCACATTTTTGCAGTGACACAGTTGTTTAATTTAGGTAAAAATGACATTTGGAAAAATAGGCAAAAATCTCCATCTGATACTAGATTATCTTCTGATCTGTTTTGTATACATGTATCCCTGGAAACAAATATTTTCCTTTATTACTCAATATGACTTCCCTGATACAGTTGGAATAGAGGCACTGACAACATTTGTGTGGACTTGATGGTTACCAGAAAACTGAAATTTTGATTAGAAATTTAATTTTAAATAGTTTAAAATTAAACAGATACTGGTGTTTAATTTTAAGCTGTTTAGAAAGTATTTTTTTTTTTTTTTTTTACTTGTGACATTATTACGATTTACTGCAGTTGTCATAATATTCTTGACTGACAAGGTACAAACCAAAATTAAAAGAACCAAGTGTATGACAGACTAACTGGACAGAATTTGAAGGTGACCATAATCTTTTAAGTTTAGTGTAACTTTGTTGCCTTTTAACAAAAGTTGATTATAAAGTATGAAAGAAAAAAAAAAAAAAAAAAAGGAGTTGAGATATTCAAATCTGCCAAAGAGAATGTTTTGCAAGAAATAACCAAAAAATCTAAACATTATTCTTTGGGAAACGTCGGAATAAGAAGAAAAAAATATACAGAAATCATGAAAACAAAGTGAAAATGAAAGTTCTTTCTCGTAAAAGATATAAAAGAATGAATTCAAATTGGCAGAAAAGAGAAAAAAAACGGGGGGTGGGGGGTGGAAAAAAGGTTGTGGCACAAGAAAATGGCTTGCGACTAACAGAATTTCAGGGATTGGCAGAGAAAGTCAGAACAGAGTGGAAGCAGTAAACAAAGAAAGAGAAGACAATAGCCAATGAAAATAAAGTCAAAGGAGAGTTGATGTTTAGAGTGAAGAAATAAATAAATAAATAAATAAATAATATGTGAACACAAAGTAAATGCAATGAAACCTTAAAAAGGTTTTTAAATAACAGTGGGGAGGGCTAAAATAATTTGAAACAAATGAACAGAAATACAGTGGCCTTAAAATGAATTAAGTTTGAAAGAAAACTGATGGTGTTAGACAAGAGCAAAGCAGCTTATGCTTAAACCTTGTTGGATATTAGCAAAAAAAACGGAAAAAAGATTGCCAGTTCTTTCTACCAAAGAAAAGTGTAAAAGAATAACTCAATGAAACTCTTTGGTAGTTCTTAAAGAAATAAATTCAAAGAGAGATACGCTTGTCAGATTAAAAGTGAAGAGATTATAGCAAAAAGCAAAAAAAAAAATTGTGAATTTTTCTGTTGTTAATTTAAAAATTTGATCTTTCTTCCTCATGGATCTTGTTATGCTACATTAAAAAATGCTGCAACTTATAAATGTAATGGTTAACAAGCTGTTCTCAAATATCATAAAAATTGAGTCATAAGTTTGATCTTGACTGGGTTCCCATACTTGCGCTTAGTAAATCTTAATCTCCCATATTCTGTACACTCCAACTGTAAAGTATATGGACACAGCCACACCTCATGTGTATTGCTGCTATGGCTTCCATACCAAATAGCTTTTTTGAAGGATAGATTTGCTAGCAACATTCCTACCTGGTTTTGAATTAGTAGTTCTTTTAGCAGAGGTATGGCGGAGTAATGGATAGCAGCTCAGATTGAGGAATCAGAGAGCCGAGTTCAAATTCCAGTCAAATCCATTACATTCACTTATGTGCCCTTGGGAAAGGTATGAATTCTCTTCTCCCTCCAGCTGTGAGTAAATAGCAGGACAGACTGGGTTCTACAGCCTTGGATGGCAACTGGTCTACCGCAGTAAGAAATGGCAACCTAATACAAGAAAAATCGAAAGATACATGATTGCCTAAGCAAGTATCATGTATGGTGCATAACTGGAAGTTTTTTTCCAACTGAGGCTGAGATGTCAAGTCTGACAAACAATTTAAGCCATAGCAGGGAGGGGATTGATTTGTTTTTATGATTTATCAACCTTTTGTAGGTTATTGAAAGCTGAAACAGATATTATTTTGTAGAAGGACACTTAGAGGAGTACCAATGTTCCCAATTGGTCTCCCCATCTAAATACCGACTAGGCTAGACACTTCAATGATTGTCCAAGAACCAATGCTTTTAGTGTGTTATGAAGCAGAAGGGGGGGAAGAGATAGATTCATAAAATTGTATGAAAGTTAATGTACTTTGGTTTTGTTTTATGGCATATCAACCTCAATAGGTTATTTCTGGATGCTTATATATTTTTTTCCAAAATATATAGCTGTTAAAATTTTTTTTTCTTTTCCAAAATATATAGCTGTTAAATTTTTTTTCCTGAAAATGTATTAATTTTTAGAAATTTTTTAGAAAAATTTATTGCTGGTAATAATTTTTTATAAAAAATTATTGCTGGTATTAAAACTTATTTTTAGACTTTCATAGTGTTTAGGGGTTAACTATTTGCCCATAACTCTGGACCCTAACAGGTGCTACCACCTCAGGGCCCTTGCTGATGGACGTAGTTTATTGTCTTACCCAGAATGAAAAGTTAACATAATAAAATCAATTAGAATTCGAACTTGGCTCATAAAAGATTTGCTCCAAGCTATTAAAACATTATGCCACTTGCACATCTATATAGTGGAAGGGTTAATGAGATTCTCTCAAAGATGATTAGTGAGTACAGAGTTCAATCCTTGTTGTGTGCTCCTTGACTGTGGCCTTGTACCAAAACAAACGTATGCTTAGTAAATAGATTGATTTTAATTTAAAATAAAGAATATATGAAGATACTTTTAAACAATATATGGAGATACTTTTAAACAATACATGAAGATCAAGTTTTAACCTCTTAGGTTTTGCATATTTTCTTTGATGGCCCCTTACTCTAAAGCTTATTTCACATACACACATTGAAAGACTGATTTTATGATTTGTTTAACACTTATGGATAATTTAATACCAAAATTTTATTTATTTTGGAAGTGTTATTCTGTTTTTGCAATTGGATACATGGTAGATGATACTTAGCTTTTGTACATATACATGTTTGTGCAGACATAATTACTAGAAGGGGAAGATATATGTATTTTATGTTGAAGTTATATTTTGGAATACAGTTTGATTTAAGAAATTATAGGATATTATATTGCTTCATGTCTTGAAAGTTCTTTCATGTTGGCTGATTTTGTTTCTTTGCATACCAACTTCTTGGGGGTTATTTAATGCCAAAATCTAAAATTTTTCAACACAATTTTATGCCTTCAACCACAGATAAAATGTATTTGTTTGTCCTTTTGCTATAAAATTGTATTGTTTGTCATTTTAGAATCTAAAAATTTATTGCTGATAATTTTACTATAAAAATATATTTCTATGCATTCTTAGTGTTTTGACCCCAGTTTGGAGGGTTAACTATTTGCCCATAGCTGGGACCCTAACAGGTGCCACCACCCGAGGTCAGGGTGAACCTGAGAACAGCAGCAATTAAGAGGTGGTTCCCACACTCCTCAAAACCTCTAATCTCCTGATCGAAGGCCTTGCTGACAGATATAGTTTTTATCAACTATGACCACTATGTTATTAATATCATTATTTTTATTATATATGTTAGGATGTATCGAAAGAATTTTTTTTCTCTTTCACAGCTCTTTACGGTAAAGCTTATTTCACATACTCATCTAAATATGTGACCGCTTAGAAATACCAAGTGCTGTAAGCTTGGATGTGCAGATGATGTAATGGATAATGGTTTGGAGTTGGAAATCAGAGAGCAGAGTTCTAATTAAAGTTAGGTTTGTTGTATTCACTTATATGCAAATTCTCTTGGGAAAGGCATGAATCCACATTTCCTTTCCAAGTTATGGGTTAATTAGTTGAACTTATACCAGTAAATCATTATCTCAAAAATTTTGCATTCTCCAAAATACTTCATGATTTTTTGCCTATCATCCAGTTCATGCTCCTTCCCTGTCTTTGAACAGGAGTAGCAGTTTATCTCTTGTTTCCTCTTTAGGATTGGGTTTTTGGTTCTTTCTAAAGTCTTATTCATTCTCTTTCAATGGATTCTACTGTTTGAGAATCCAAAGATCATCACTTCCCTTTTATAATAATCATCGGTATTTTGTATCTGTTGCAAAATTCAGTGAACTGGCACCTTCACTGAAAAGATGGTGTTGTTTTAGGTGGCAAAACAATGTTTTGCTTCCATTTTAACACACTTTTTGCTTTCATTCATCCTACCTCTTTCATTATCATTCATTTGTTCCTGCTTCCATCCAGTTGATTGATACTTGATCAAGACTCCTCACCAACCAATTTCTCGTACACTCATATACTCACTTTTCTACCCACAATTCCCTGTTTTCTTCATCCATTATAATTATTTTACAAGGCATGTAGCATCCATTACAACAATTCTTTTACAAATGGTAACTCTATTTCACCTGTTCTAGGCTGATTACAATCAGTCAGTATCTTTTTTTTGTTGTGTGGATTCCAGATAACAGTTCTATATTCAAATACTGGTTGAATAAGTGAAGTGTAAAGGATTGTTACCTCTTTTTTGGAATCAGATTCATATATGCAATGTTTGATCACGCCTATTTGATTAAACTTCTTTAGGATTTACTGGGGAATATATATTTTTAAAATGTCTGTGTTTAAAGTATTTTGATATCTTAACATTTGTCTTTCTGCATCATTTATAAATATTACTTACCCCTTTTACTGTATATGAAAACCCCTCAAAATATAATCTTTTATATATATTAGTTCTATATACTCGAAATTGCTGTAGTCTGGCTCTCAATTTCAGTCCAGATTTTTCTTTTTTTTTATGTGTTGCCACAAGGATATGACTACACAACAAAGAAATTCAAATTGTATTGGCAGAACTAACATATTATTGGTGAAAATAGTCACCAACAGAGTGCTGAAGTTTTTAAAATTGCTAATGCAGGTTGAGAATCCTTTCTGTGAAATTTTTGGGACTGAAATGCTTTGATTTTCAGATTTTGGAATACAGGCTTTTAAGTTTGTATATAGCACCTATAAAATGAGGAAGCTTTGTTAGTTTAATGGCATGTCAACTCTTTATGGGTCATTTAATGCTGAAATTTAATTTTCTTGAGAGCTTTGATATTTGTTTTTTATTTTTATTGTTAAAATCTATTGTTGGAAATTTTGTTTTTGCTATCAAAAATTTGTTGCTGGTATTTTTAACATAAAAATGTGTTTTTATACTTTCATAGTGTTTTTTCCCTTAGTTTGGGGGCTGGGAGTCACTATTAGCCCATAGCTGGGACCCCCCCCCCCTAATAGGTTCTATCACTCCAAGTGCAGATGAAGTCACTTACAACTAGAAACCTTTCCAATGCTTTCTGAAATTTTCCATTTGTAGTAAGTCGTGTCAAAACCACAAAAATTTTCAGATTTGGGAATTTCAGATAAAGGATACAAAACTTGTCAAACTGCAAAAGCAGGAAAAAAATGTTTTTGGGTCATAAAATAAAAAGACTGTACTTAAGTTGTAATTGTATTTGTATTGTGAACATTCATACAATATGAATCCTTATCTTTCATGGAAGGATGAAAAGACTTTATTCCGAGTGATGAAACTAAGAGAATGAAGAATATGGTTGGTGCCATGACTTTCTTATTGATTTCTTTGAATTCACAAAGAAATCATCTGATAGAAGAAGATGAAGTAAACTGCAATACAAATGCCAAAAGCAATTACAGAGTTCTGCCAAGACGATTGTTTAATGCTATAAAATGGTACAAGAGGCTCTGATGTTGACTAAAATATCATTTGATGCTTGTATAAGAATATCAATTGATGCGTAAAAGAACAAAAGACATAAAAGAGCTTTTAGTGGTAAGAAAGGGAATTACAGTCAAAGATTGAAACACTTGGACATATGGCTCAAGTGGCAGAGGCAGGGGCTGAATGTTTTAGGCATCTGTTCAAATTTACTGTTATGTAAGACCGAGGAAAATGTTTTAGATAAATCTAAGTGAATGTTGGACAATCTCCCCACAGATTAAGAGAAAAGCTAGAAGTAACAGAAATAGGGTTGTTCAAAAGGGTACTGAAAATTCCATGGTTGAAGTAAGCAAATGGGAAGTGTTAAAGACAATGGCAACAAGAACACTTCCACCCAGGGAGAGATAGTGGAAATTCCTTGGATATATAATGAGGAAGGAGGGATTGGGAAACTTAAGCCTCACAGGGCATATTTAAGGCAAGTGGCAACAATTTGTTTTTAAATTTGCCTAAAAAATTTTTTTGTTCACCAGTTACCAACCGTCTCCTGAGCAAGTACAATAGTATTGCAACATGAAAGCTTTTGAGTAGCAATTTAAAATGTTTTTATTATAATCTCTTATAAGAAAAATATTTTATATATATATATATATATATATATTACACTACCTGAGGTGTTAAACATCAAAACAAAAATATGCAATTATGTAGTAGTAACTTGCATGTTCTAATATAACACTTTATAATAAATATTTATTGCTCTACTCTTGTATTAAGCCTTTT
Source organism: Acanthosepion lycidas (assembly GCA_963932145.1). Classification (NCBI taxonomy): domain Eukaryota; kingdom Metazoa; phylum Mollusca; class Cephalopoda; order Sepiida; family Sepiidae; genus Acanthosepion; species Acanthosepion lycidas. The sequence goes on along the minus strand of OZ010608.1, from coordinate 6,466,295 downwards.
TAAATTAATGTTATGAATGTTTGAATTTATATTCTTTTATATATATATATATATATATATATATATATATATATATATATATGAAGAAATATACTCTTAAGGTGTGCTATATTTATGGGATAAAGTGCTCAATATCAGAGAGCGTGTGTAAATATAAAAGTAACTTTGAAGTCAACACTTAGAGGCGAAAGGCTGTTTCATGCTAGAAGCAATCATTGCCTGACAATTGTGTCTAGCATGAAACAGCCTTTCGCTTCTAAGTGTTGACTTCAATATATATATATATTAGGTTGGTGCAAAAATAATGGTCGTTTTCTCATATATGTTACTATGTGAGAAAACGACATTATTTTTGCCCCAACCTAACACACACTTATATAGCGTATAAATGAACAGTTGTGACATGAATTTGAAAACACACGATGACAAAATCTTAAAAGCATGCAATAATAATAAATCCTGTCCTCATATGCATTATTTAAATTCAGCGTAATCGGTTCTAGTTGCTTGAACTATTTCTTAAGAAAGCTTCAAAATGTGTATACATCCTGTATATAATATCAATTTCAGTTGATAATGTTTCTATGAGAAGCATTTAAAATAATTTATTGGGGTGGGATTTTATTTTGAATATTATGTATTGTTCATCATCTTGTGAATGAATATACACAATATTAATTTTTTTTTTTTAATTTCAGATAAAGATTGCCTTGAGTCGTAAGAAAGATAACCTTAAAAGGGAAAAACCTAATTTTGGAAAGTTATTGGGTGACGATAACCCAATATTATAAATTGCAAAAAATAAGTAAAGATATTGAACAGAGATCAAAAAAGAAATTGAAAACATTTAGATGAAAGGAAATATGAAAATAGAAAAAAAAAAAAGAAATTGTTTTAAGAATGTCGTAAAAAGATATTTGTGGAAAATGAGGAAGATTACAAAGATAGAAAAGTGAAATGACCAACAAGAAAATATTTGAAAAAGTTTGTTTTTTGAATGCAAACAATGAGAGGAACATAATGTAGTATTAAGAAAATTGGTTGAAGGCATGAAAGCAAGTCATTTATCACTTTTAAATAAATATATTTCTCGATCAGCAATAGTTGGAAATCTGATGAAAACCAACTTCAAATGGAGATTCTTTCATGCTACTGTAGAGTTGGTTTTAATGTACAAGGCCACTGCTTGGACATTAGCCCTTTCAACCCTGATCACAACTTTACCAGGGGTAGAGAAAAATGATCTGATGCCCAGTCACCGGTTGAACAGTGGTAAAGAAAAATGATTTAACGTATATACTTACAGATAGGTCGCACTTATTTTTTTACCAAAAATTTTACAAAATATTAGGGGTGCAACCTATCCACTTGACAAATGTAAAAAAACACTCCCTTGTCATCATGATTTGAGAAATCGGAAATGATACTCATAAATACTAAAGCTGTAGTTTTTCTCCGTATAGAAAACAATTTATATATCATACTAGCAGTAGAGCCCAGCGTTGCCCGAGGATGTAACAGTAAGAGATTGATCAAGTATATCGACCATCATAAAGACTGAAAAATAAAATTGACAAAGCTTATTTGTTTAAGGTTGATGGACACGCATGTCTTAATTAGTTTTTTTTTGTTTTTTTTTTACGAATTGGTCAAACCCAAACTCAAACAAAAACATTGTTTTCAATCGTTATGAGTCTACCGATTGAATAGAATTTTATTATAAACAATTGTCTTGTAAATGGAATTTTTAAAGCATTCTGAATGTAAAAATAAAGAAAAAAGTGTGCTAGACAATAAGAAACACTACCTGCCAAAAATAAAAGTGAAGTTTTGTTGAAATCGGCTGAAAAATGTAGGAAATCCGATCCCATATATAAACGAACACACACACACACACAAACAAACAACCTGAGTTTTAACCCGATGTGAGTTATCCCCCTTTCATTAATGCCTCTTAATCGTATTTTCAAATTGATTTTGTGCAAAAACAATTGTGTTTTTCGAATTTTTTGGTGCTGTTAGAACCACTGCAAGGTAATTTTATGTAGTCCTGTGAAGTTTTGTTGAAATCGGTTGGAAAATGTAGGAAATCCGATCCAATATACAAATGTTACAGACACACATGCACACACACACACACACACAATCTGTGTTTTATAATAAGTAAGATGACTGCTTTAAATTTACCTCATGCTCCTAGATTCACAAAATTATAAAATATTCATTGATCTATCAGTCACCGTTCGGTTGGGGCCGTCACATTAGACTGATATAGAAACTCTGAACATGTATGCATAAGCTAAGGAATCATGTGTAGATGTTTATTGACTAAGAAAAAATAGTCCCATGGTTCATTCTGCAATATATATATATATATATATATATATATATATATATATTTTGTCAAAATACATTGGAAAATATGACTTACAGAAATGAAATCTTTGAGATAATTTTCTTTAATGGGTGTTACATATAACATTAAAATGCATTCTTAAGTGTTATTTACAAATAAAGAATCTAGCACCCAAAACACCCAATATTTTGCATTGTGCATCGATAGAGTTAGTAGCCAAATTTATAGTTTATAATTTTAATTATTGCAAACCCTAATCATGAGTAAAAGAAAGAAGTTATGAAGCAGGTTTTAAATTAAAAAGTACTAAATTATGCAGAAGAACATGGAAATTGATCTGCAAAAGTGTCTTAATAATTGTAACTTTTTAAATAAACGGTAGATATCTGATAATTCTTACATTTAAAAAGGGCTGTGTAACTCCCCAGATTCTGGTGCAAGCTATCTGTGAGTCAATACTAAATCATTAATTAAGCCATAAAGTAGGGTGTGACCTATCCATGATTATATATGGTAATATGCAGTCACTACTTGAATGGTGGGTAAACACTTGTAACTATTTTTATATCTACCGTAAAAACATTACATACCAATTATTTGCAAAGTTTTGATTCAGGAGTTCAGGCAGAAGGGTTCAAATAGTTCAGGAACACAGGGCATAAAGGGGTTAATTAAAACTCTAGAGTTTAAGCTTGATGGAATCTACACTTGGAGATATATTTAATATCTCTTGGAGACAACATCCAACCAAATCACAGCTGTATAGACCCATTCCTGATATTTTTACAATCTTATGTAAATACAAAATGTGCTTTGCAGGAAGGTGCTGGTGAGTAAAACAAGAACTTGCAAGTGATCTACTGTTCTGGATACCAAGCCAGGGTTCAAGATGGGCTGGTCACAGAGCAATGCCCTACACTGACCAGCTATGTTATGACACAGAATGACATTCTATTGTAATGGAAACAAAGTGCAGATAGAGCAGTCAATCGTTACTGGCAATGGTACTGGCCCCTGTCAGTCAGAGACAACATTTAGTGCATCTCAGCAGCATTCGTTCCATACATGTGGAAGTTTTGTCTGTGCCCTGCTTGTCATGATCTACTGTTTGATTCTGGTGTTGCCATGTTTTCCATCCCCCTTTGTCCGCAGATATCCAATCAATAAGAAAATACCTTCACCTTTTCAACCATGATGGCTGGCAGGATAGACTCATGAATGTCTGAGCTAGCCGAACCGAATAAAAAAAATTAAAAATAAATTGGCTCTATCATTGTTCAATGTAATCCAGCTATGTTATCTGTATATTTAATCTTAAGTCAACTGAAATTGTTTTTGGCATTTTGCAAATTTATTTTCCAATATATGCACACCAAAAATATTCTATATATTTCTCAGTTTGTGTGTTAATTCCCCCCCCACCAAAGGTCTTCAGTACATTATTTTATACAGTTGGTACTGTGTTGATAACAAACTGAAAGCAACAAATGAAAAAAAAGAAAAAAGGATTAACTGCTATGTAATATCAAGCCTCTACATAGCAGTAAATACTGGCATTTTCCTCACAGATCAAGAGAAGACTTCAGATGATGGCAATTAAATCCTACAGAATATATTATGAACGAAAAAAGATAGAATTTTGGTTTGGTTTGTTTTCCAGCACATCAACCTTAAATGGGTTATTTAATATTGACAAGATTTTTATTACTAGTAATAGTTTTTTTTTCCAGAAATGTAATGCTGGTAATCATTTTTCTTCAAAAATTCATTACTGGTAATAATTTTTTTTTACAAAAAACTATTGCTGATATTAAAAACTATTTTTACACTTTTATAGTGTTTTGACCCCAGTTTGGCTGTTAACTATTTGCCCATAGCTGGGACCCTAACAGATACTACTACTGTGAGTCTGGGTGGACCTGGGGACAACAGCAATTAAGAGGTGGTACCATGCTCCCCAAAACTTCCTGCCTTGCTGTTGGATGTAGTTTATCGTCTTACCCAGGACACCAGGAGCATTTTGTTAGTAACAAAAGAAAGAATACTGAACTGTTACATAATAACAGTCCTCCTATATGGCAGTGAATGCTGGACAACGTCCTCACGGATGGAGATACTTACTGAGAATACCACAAACAAAACATGTAGAGATTTTAATCAAAATCAAAATACATATCTTTGGAATCAGAAAGTGTTATGGTAATTTACCCACACATGCATGGACTCTCCTAGCTACAAATAGGAGCAGGTACTGCCTTTTAAAAGGTGAAGTTTCCAGCAGTCAGCTCTGACAGTCGAACCGAACATTCTTGCTTTAACATTCTCGTTTGTATGTTTGCATTACTGTTTCTGTTAATGTATTTATTTGACTCAATTCCTCCCTTGTGTCTTTATTTCTGGCCCTCACAAAGCCACAATAGAAAGAAACAAGAGAAAATTCTGGGAAACATCATGAGACAAAATGGCTTAGAGAATTTAAGACCCAGAGGGCAGAGGAAAACATTGAGTAACCTACATCATGATCTTTTGTAAATGGATAACAGAACAGGGACTGGGAGGGATAGTAAAGGGACCAATATTGTTTACAGCTACAAAGGAGGAAGTAGTGGAGAACCATGATCGCCCACATCCTGAAAGGATAGGGGCACATAAGTAGCATATTCTTCTCATAGCTTAATATACATAATTGTTGCATGTTAGTTGTGTAAGTAGATATGTGTGTTGGAATGTGTCACGAAAAAATAAATGATTTTGTCTCTTTCTCTCCTGCTGTCATAGCGACGGACACAGTCTCCACTTCTGAGACTGAAAACTGCCCTCCTCATTCCAGCCCTTTACATAGAGCTTGGTAACTCACCTATGCAAAACACCAAAAAGCCAGCTACCAATCACAGTTCCCGCGCGTGTCCACCTCCACTCGCTTTGGGGGTTTCAAGTTGACCGACCAACTCATTACATATATTTTTTTAATTAAAACAAAATATGCTACTTAAAAGGTCATCAAAGAGTGATTTTCTAACTGCTTTTGTATCAAATTTAACACCGAATCGGTTTAAAGTGCATCCATTCCATCAATCCATGTAAACATGAAGGGAGAGATAAAAACTGCTCATTCCCTTGGCGTTTCCCTTTAGGGACAATTCAAATGTCAAGTATTGATCCTAACTCACCTGTTATAAAAGCAATAGGCAAGGTGTGGCCTGGAGTGATATCCTTTCTGTATCTGTGAATATTGTATCCAAACAGTGAATGGCTAAGGTTCTGTCTTGGCCCAGTGAACAAATAGGTTATATAGATTATCAATAAATAAATTTCATTTCTAAATGAGTTCAGTCATTTTTGTTTTTTTTCTTTTAAATGAAGTTCAGTCTGTGGTATGATCCATTTTCTCTATTAATCTATCTATCCTGATGCCATATAATCAGGAGAACTATGTTGCTAGGAAGAGCTCATTAAAGTTTGCTGCTAAGCTAATTCTTATTGTCACAAACAGTTCTACTGCAGTCATTTTTGTTTTTCTTTTAAATGGAGTTCAGTCATCTTTGTATTTTTTCTTTTATTAAATGGAATCCATTTTTTTGTCTATCTTTAAAATGGAATTCATTCATTTTTTTGTATTTTCTTTTAAATGGAGTTCAGTCATTTTTTTTAAATGTTTTTTTTTTTTTTTATCAGTCTTGATCACTGAAGTCATTTTTTTTTTTTTTTAATAATCGAGTTCAGATATTAAAGCAGTTTTTCAATCAAGATCTTACATTTAAGTAATTTTCCAGATCTTAACATAGTGAGAATTTTACATCCTCAAATAATATTACAGGCAAGTTCACTAATTTTCATGTTGGTAATTTTTTTTCAAGACAAAGGTTTATTTACTTTTACTAGGAAATATGAAATTACATTGTACACTATTTACATTATTGCTCCCTGGGGTAGACTGTTCTAGTTCCACTATTGTCCTGATCTTTGTCGCCATATTTATTACAACATTTTGGCTGTTGTATGCTCCTACCTTCTTCAGATGATTGGAATGTCGAACTGAACCCTTTATTTCACTCACTGGGGTAGACTGTTCTAGTTCCACATGCCATGTTTAAAGGATGTCAGTTATGTCCTGTTAATTCCTCTCTCCAAGTTCTCCACTGCCAGTGGATAAAGGTGTTAGTTAGATCCAGTGACAGGACCCAAAGAGTTGTGAGTTCAATACCTGGTTAAGGCAGTGGAGCACTTGTTGAGGGTAGTTAACAGGAGATAACTGATAACTGACATCCATTAAACATGGCATGTGGAACTAAAACAGTCTACCCCAGAGAGCAAAATAAAGGGTTCAGTTTGACATTCTAACCATCTGAAGGAGGCTGGAGTGTAAATAACCAAAATGTTGTAATAAATATGGCAACAAAGATGAGGACAATAGTCCGAGTAATGTAAATAGTGTATATATACCTCATCTCAGAAATATAGACAGATACTGAAAGGCTGAAACATTGTAATATGGCAACAAAGATGAGGACAATAGTCCGAATAATGTAAATAATGTACATAATACCTCATCTCAGAAATACAGACAGATACTGAAATTACACTGATTATTTTTTTCTTATAATTATTGCACTCATGAAAATTTGCATTTAGACAATGTGGAAAGCACTGTTTACCTACCTCTCACCCCACTAGGATGAGAAAGGGAGACAAAGTCACAAATAACCTGGACCACCACAGATATACATGGGAAATTGTCAACTTTCCCTTTTTGGGATGCTTCAGGTGTCAGGGATTGATCTTCACCCTTGTTGTTTAAGTGTACGATCAAAGTGCAAGTTGATAATTTTCTGTTTTTGGAGTCAAGAATACAGGCTTCATTAACCACCTGAGAAACTAACAACTAATATTTGCTCAAAGTCAAATCAAAATAAAATAAAATTACAGTATTAATTTTTATGTCCAAATTCTTGGGATAACCAGTTATTATCTACACTATTTACATGCAGACTATTGTTCTCATCTTTATTGTTATCACAAAATTGACTGCAGAATCCATCACAATATAAGCATGAAATTCAGGCTCATATTTATATGAAATTTATGCATGTTCCTTTTTCACATATTCTTTCTTGCACATTTATAAGTCTACCATTCATACACTGAATATTTCTGTGACATCTGTTCTGATGCTTCAGCTCAGTATTTAGACATTCTTGATATAATACAAACCTACAATGTTAGTGATATTGACCTGGCATCCCAGCTTCAGCTACTTTCCCACCACCATAACACAGATTTCCTGTGCCTTTTCTATAAATTGTTCTCATGAACTTTCCTCTTTGGTACTTAGACTTTATGAATTTAAGCATAGTACTAGATTGGTAGCAAGGTCTCATTATTTTACACTTGAAATGGCTAGATGTAACCATAAGTTCTATGCTAACAGTTTCTTAATCTGATAAGTATGTTCATGGCATTTGTTCTGATGAACTTTCCTCTATGGTAACTAGACTTTATGAATTTAAGCATAGTACTAGATTGGTAGCAAGGTCTCATTATTTTACACTTGAAATGGCTAGATGTAACCATAAGTTCTATGCTAACAGTTTCTTAATCTGATAAGTATGTTCATGGCATTTGTTCTGATGAACTTTCCTCTATGGTAACTAGACTTTATGAATGGTAGCAAGATCTCATCATTTTACACTTGAAATGGCTAGATGTAATCGCAAGTCCTATGCCAACAGTTTCTTCTATTGCACTTCTTGCTGGTAGAACTCTTCCAGCTTCTTGCTTTCCAGTCAACTTTGATCTTCAAAAATTTAAATACAATGTTAATCATTATCTTCTGTCTTACTTCCTATTCTTTTATTGTTCTCTTTCCTTAATGTTATTTCATATGGATATATGAGCAGTATTACAGCTATTTCTCTCTCTCTCTCATATTTTAATATGATGGACGAGGAATATTTTGTAATATATTCCATCTTCCTTTTGTCCTTAAACTTTTTTTCAGGATGATGTGTCAGGAACAGTTGTGACATTTTATTTTATCCGAGAATTATTATTTATTTTGTATATTTATGTGCATATCAAATTAAATTCTGAAGAACTAATGTCATTTTATTTTTGTTTATAAATACTTATTGCAAAACAAAGTCCTTACATTCTCCTTGATAAGGTCAGTCCAAGGATGAAATGTGTCAGTGAAGATAAATTTTCCTTTTGTCTTTATGCATTAGCACATATTTACACATGCAGAAAAACATATACAAAAATGCATACAAACACTTGTGTAGACACATCAAAAATATATGTAGAAATAAATCCCTGAGCATATAAATATACAGTTAAAACAGAGACAGGTACAGACACACTGAGACACTTATAAACATAGATTTACAAAACCATGATCGGTGTGAACTACTCACTGACTTTCATACCTGATTGGGGGCCTTGCGCAGTGCTTTGTGACCCTTGTTATCTTACTAACATTTACTTGTTTTCTACCTAAATTTACACTACCATTCAAAAGTGTTTGGTGACCCTCATTTTTTTTTCTCATCTTAAAAATTATTTTTAATGAAACAAGTACCATAATGGTTTTATTTATTTTTCTAAATACAAGTCTTCTTCAGTAACTTTGACCTTAGTATAACTAGATACTTTTTGAAAAATTGATTTGAAGGCATTTTCCTTTAGTACTGAGCAGGAATAAAATGATTTCCAAAAGTTACATTATACACATTAGACTATATTGTGTCGAATTACTGCTTGCTAGATACTACCTGTTTTACCTATCATGCCAATGGACCTTGCCCAGTAGTGACATCTCTTGTTTTAATTTGTTTAAATTAAAACCTAAATTTTGCAACTTTCTTCTGGATCTTTTTTCATAACAAAATGCCCAAAACACGTAAACTTACACTTGAACAAAAACAAGAGATCATTACTTGAGAAAAAGGATATTCAAGCCGAGAAATTAAAAAATTCCCAGAACTACAATAGATTATACTGTTAGTAGACATCAGAAAACAGGACAGAACAAAATCAAAAGTAGGGCTGGTAAACCAAAAGCAACAACAAGAGCTGAGGACAATTTCGTTAGAGCCACCAGCTTGCATGACAGAAGGCTGACTGCTCCAAACATCACTGTACAACTGAACAAATGTTGTGAAAAAAATGTGTCAACATCCACTGTGAGGAGAAGACTGTGAGTCTGGCTTATATGGCAGAATTGCTGTTAAAGAAACCACCGTTATTTGGTTTGATTTATTTTGTTTTATGGCATATCAACCTCAATGGGTTATTTAATGCAGACAACATTTTTAGGATAGATTTGTATGAATAGAATATGTATTCATTGGTTTAGATTGGTTTGGTTTATTTTGTCCCATGGCACACCAACCCCAATGGGCTACTCAATGCTGACAAAATTCTTTATTGCTCGTAATATTTTGTTTTGTCAAAATCTGTTTCTGGTAATATTTTTCCTTCAAAATTGTATTGCTGGTAATTTTTCCAAAAAAGTAATAGTTAACTATTTGCCCATAGCTGGGACCCTAAAAGGTGCTACCACTCTGGGTCAGGGTGGACCTGGGAACACCAGCAATTAAGAGGTGGTTCCATGTTCCTCAAAACCTCCTAATTGGAGGCCTTGCTGCTGGATGTAGTTTATTGTCTTACCCAGGACGTGGATGTAGTTTAATGCCTTACCAAAGACGGGAAACAACTGTAGAGGAATCAAAACAATGTCGAAAGGCTCCAGTCGGCTACAGTGCACAATAACTTGACAATAGAGCAGTGGAATAAAGTCATTTGGACTGACAAATCAAAGTTAGAAATCTTTGGGTCAAATAAAAGGGTCTGTGTATGGCAAAGAGTTGGTGAAAGAAATGCAACCCCTCCCTTTATTGCACCAACCATAAAGCATGGAGAAGGCTGTGTTATGGTGTGGGAGGTTTTTGTCAGTTGCAAAGTCAGGGATTTGCACCAGGTGAATGGCAAATTGAATTAGACCAGCTATCACTGCACACTGCAGCATCACGCAATCCCATCTGGAATGCGGTTTGTGGGTCAAACATTTGAACTCATGCAAGAAAATGACCCAAAGCATACTAGTAAACTCTGCCAGAGGTGCATTAAAATAAAAAAGGAACAGGACGTTCTTCAAGTGATGCTTTGGCTGGCACAATCAGCAGACTTAAATCCATTTGAATTGGTGTGGGATGAACTTGACTGAAAAGTCAAAGCTAAACGACCCACAAGTGAGACTCAGCTCTGGCAATTGGAAAGTGGGTGGAACTATTTCCAGGTCTACCTCCAGAGTCTTCAGTGGAAAAAAATGCCAAGAATCTTTAAAGAAGTGATAGCGGCAAAAGGGTGCCATTTTGATGAATCAAAAGTTGCATTTAGTACAACAAACACACTTGCATTTAGTACAACAAACACACTTGCATTTAGTACAACAAACACACTTGCATTTAGTACAACAAACACACTTGCATTTAGTACAACAAACACACTTGCATTTAGTACAACAAACACACTTGCATTTAGTACAACAAACACACTTGCATTTAGTACAACAAACACACTTGCATTTAGTACAACAAACACACTTGCATTTAGTACAACAAACACACTTGCATTTAGTACAACAAACACACTTGCATTTAGTACAACAAACACACTTGCATTTAGTACAACAAACACACTTGCATTTAGTACAACAAACACACTTGCATTTAGTACAACAAACACACTTGCATTTAGTACAACAAACACACTTGCATTTAGTACAACAAACACACTTGCATTTAGTACAATAAACACACTTGCATTTAGTACAATAAACACACTTGCATTTAGTACAACAAACACACTTGCATTTAGTACAATAAACACACTTGTATTTAGTACAATAAATAAAACCATTGCGGTGCTTAACTTGTTTCATTCAAAATAACACGTTTAGGATGACAAATAAAAAAGGGGTTAATAAATTCAGGGTTACCAAATACTTTTGACTGGTAGTGTATATATACATATATAAATTACAAATTAAACCAAGAACAACTATTAAAAGATGAAATATTTTTGTGAATTTTCACATAATTGTTTTTTTTTCATCCAGATTTGTGAACATGTTTTGCTAATTCTTGAAAAAAAAAAAAAAAAAAAAAAACCATCACGTACAATTCGTTATTTCTTTATTCCTAATGTTGAAAGATATTCAAATTCTTATGAAGAAAATCTCAAGTTGATGTTAAAAATTGCTGCAAAACATTAATTTATTTAAGATGGAATGATCTATTATGACATGTCTCTAATTTGTATTTAGATACATTGTATTTATTTTCTATTTTTCTAGTTGAATTGTTCGCCTATATTGCATAGGATCCATTATTGTACATAATTAGGTGACAATAAAATTTGTAATTTATATGAATACAACCTTCGTGGGGCATCCAGTATGATAGATTCAGTGGGGCCCCATGAAACCTTTGCACTGTCCCTGTGCAAAACAGGAAATAACTCACATATGCAATGTTAAGGAGATATCTTGAATATAAAATATATGCACATAGATAAATGTATATTTAGACAGCAATCTCTCTCTAATACATGTTTTCATTGAACATGTCTGACAAGGTACTTCTGTAAAGTATTTCATTACATGTGAACAAGGCCTTACAGAAACATGCATATCTTATACAAAAATGCACACACACGTTAAATAAATTTGTAAAGTGTGTGTATATATATATATATCTCACATTCCCATACATAATATACACACATGGTCAACACAAAATTACAAAAAAAAAAAAAAACAAAAAAAAAAACACACAGAAAGCTATCCAGTGTTAAACAAATTTGTAAGGCCTATGTACCAAAAACATATCTATAGACAGATACAGGGTGTGATGGGAAAATTGTAGCAATTTTATATTTTTAATTTTGCGCATACGTGTTGTTTTTGATTTTATTGAGTGCACAATATATTAGGGTCAGTTGGGCACTGTCCGTAAGAAAAAGAGCACCATGACATAATTCACTCGGCCATAAATTTGCAAATGGAAGCCTACAAGAAGTGTCTTGAGGAGGTAGTGCTGCCCTGGGTCAAAAGGGTGGCAGCTGGAAGGCCCTATGTCTGGCAACAGGACTCTGCACCATGCCACACAAACAGGAGAACCCAGTCATGGCTGTTAGACAATTTCTGTGACTACATCACTCCTTATATTTGGCCACATAACTCTAGATTTCAACCCCCCACCATTGATTATTGTTGAAAGACCAACAAAATTCCTTGTAAAACATGAACTGAAAGCAAGGATTATGGCAGCATTCACCAATGCAAACAAGGAGACTGTCCAGAAGTGATGCAGGAGAGTTGGAAGTCATGTGGAAGCCATAGTTAAAGCCAGGGTTGATTTTATTGGACAACTTTTGTATTTCAAGATATTTCTTGTATAATTTTAGTAAATATATAGGTTAAAATAAGATGTCTCTTATTTTCACTTTCGTGCTATTTAGATGACAATTTATCCATCACACACACTATATATATATATATATATATATATATACACTTCAAAACTTTTGATATATCAAAATTTATATATTATATAATACAATTATATCGGAATCTGCTACTTGGTTTCATGCCACAAGACTGTGTAGCGGAATTAGATATTATTGTCTTCATAATATTATTATACTGTTGTAACCCTACCATAAAAAAATGATGCATTTTGTTCAAAATTTTTGTGTGATTCAATGAAACAAAAGTCTTGAAACAATCTATTGAGATTCAATAAAATGGAGATGAAGAATTCACAGCTAAAATAGAGGCCAATGAACTGTTTAATGAATCGGTTCACTTTATATTTTTTTTCTTTTCAGATATTCACTGGTATCTGATTCAGTGATTACTTTTGGTATTTAAAATTTGCTTTTTTGCTTAATTTCTTTTAATTTTAAAGATTTTCTGAGCTTTATATAACATTGAAATGGAACTCTTAGAAGAAAAAGATTAGCAACAGAATGACAAAGATAAAAATGAAAAAGCCTATTTCAAGCTAAAGTTGAAACAAGACAATCACACTATAGGCAAAGGTAACAGAGTGCCTCACATGAAAGGCTTGAACAAATAAGACTGCTAACACAGGAGTAAAGGAACCGATTAATTAAATAGTTCATTTTGCTTGGGGAAAATAAGCAAATAAATATTTTATCTGTATAGATTATTAAATCGAACAAGGAAAGTAATCAAATTTATCTACCATTCTACTACACATTGGACAGGTAACAAAAATACATATTGATAATTATTATATGGTTTAATGATAACTGTATTAATATGAGTGTTTTACACATGCATATATATATATATATATATATATATATATACACACACACACACATACAGACATGTATTTATATATACACATATATATATATATATATATATATATATATATATATATATACATAGACATGTATTTATATATATTTATAAATAATGTCTTGTATTTATTTATTTTATGTCATTTTGATTATTACATGTGGACAATAACTTATTGTAAATTTAAGAGTTCACTTAATTTTGCAGATATTAATTTTTTAATTAATATTTTTATTCCAATTTCAAAGTGGCTGTAATCCATAATCCATTTAGTAAAGATTTTTCTTAATGAATAATTTGTTTACAGTAATCCCCCATGTATAATACGCCTTCATCCATAAGGTGCACCCTTTAAATTGTGCTGAAAGTGTAGGAAAATGTTTCTATTCATGCATAATATGCACCCCTTTTTGGTAATCAAACCCTATTAATTGTACCTCTTGAATTTCATTATAGTCAGTGTTTCCTACTTTTATTAAAAATGCTTTAAACATAGAATAAAACTATTCTAATTTAGTTTTATGATAATTCTTATTTTATTTTACATTTGTAATTATTGTTAGTGTTGTAGAATACCTATGGATAATAATGGCTATGTACCCATTCATATAAATACAGTAGTAAACACTGTATGTTGGTCTGCTGTTGGAGATTCATTGTGGAATTCATTTGACTCACTTCTAGCAGTTGAGTACTACTTCTATGCACCACTATGTGTTGTTCTTGTCCTAAGTATTATCATTCATTACCAACCTCCTTCTATTCAGTAACCTTCCTTAGGTTACAACAGTTAGGTACATGTGATTGTATTTGACATCCTTATGAGGTTGCAATCACTGAATGTTGATGTCAAATTGTCGTACGTTTGTGGTGAGTAGTCATTTTGCAACTGAAATCGACCTATGAAATGGCAAATTTAAAGAATTTTTTGTAGCTGTGCATAATACGCACCCCTAATTTTACTTATTTTCTTAGGAAAAAGTGTATTATACATGGGGAATTAAGGTAATTAATTGTTGATAAAATAAGAAAGAAATTCTTTTAAAATGATCTTCACTTTTGCACACCACTATATATATATATATATATATATATATATATATATTCTTACAATTGTATTATTAACTTTTCTTTATTTTTTCATCTTTTGTAGCCTTTACCTGAAAAATTGGTATAACTGCCCTATTGCTTAAATTAGGTATAAAATTCTATTCCTCACAAGAAAATTTAATTAAAAAATTTATTCTTCCTCTAAGCAATCAGTTTAATGTAAAATTCTTGGTCTGCATCCTGGCACTCTTTTTATGATAATTGATACAATTCTTCTGGCCTCATTAATTTTCCTGATCTCAATGTGCCAAGGGATCACTTCAATTCAGTTTTATATTTACAACAGTAATTAACCTGTTAATCAATTATCCCAATTTAATTAATATGGTTAATTATGAATTCTCTGGGCTTATTATCCTAGATTAACTGTTTAATCTGCACATTGTCACATCTTAATATTACAGCAATGTTCAGTTCCATTTGCTGTTCATACAACATTTACTTCTAGTGAGATATCTGAAAGCCTGCATGGAGAAGGGGTGGAGTTTGTCATACCAGCTTTTAATCACGGAACAAGAGCAGAATTGATGCATTTTAAACAAACTACTTAAATACTAGTTAAGTACCCATCCTATGAGCAATTAGTTGTGATAGAAACTATTACCACTCTGATGTTTCTGTATTAAAATTTTCAGCAAGACCTCTATTTTCTATAATTCTTGTCATTATTCAGATATATGACATTTAGATACAGGTTCTCATTTAATCGCTGCAGTTAAATAATATATATATATATATATATATATATATATATAAGGGTGCATGAATGTCTGCTGGTAGGATTTTTTTTATTTATTGTGAACCAACATTGTTTATAATTTTAAATGTCTTCTGGGAGATTGTATCTCCAACAAAAAATAATATTATTGTTGGACACACCACGACAAGATTGTCTCAGTGGCTGAATTTTCATTTGAATTACATGTCCAACATTTCTAAAGATTTACAGTAACATATCTGTCCACATTCAAAATTCAGAAAAATTCTTGTTGAATTCTTATGAAAATAAAAAACTAAAAATTCTTGGAGCTATCTATATTTAAAAATTGAAACCAAACTTTAATAAAATTATGAATACTTCCCCTATGTTTTAAAATATGTAAATATTTTAAAATATCAAGGTGTGCAATAATAGTTTTAATAGTTAGATATAATAGTTATTTCTTAAAACTCTTGACATACCATAATTTTTTTTGAAATAAACAACACCCTGATGTGCTATGTCAAAAGTAATTGGAATAAAATAATTATATATATATATATATATATATATATATATATATATATATATAAAGCATATCACCCCAAGCGAAGCATGATTGCCACTAGCACATAAGGGGTTACAGCAGGAGTAAAGAGGGTGTTTGAGGAAAGGACATGGAGAAGAACGAGGATCGAGATCAAGGCAACAGGATATATTGATTAACATTACCTTTGTCTAATTGAAGATTATAGCTTCTGACAGGAAGTGTGAGATAAGTAGAAGAGATAGCTACATTTAACCATTCCGACAGTGAAAGGGTGGGGCTGAGATGCCAACCTAGTAGCATGCTTAAATTCATACAGTTTGGAAACTAGTGAAAATACCTCATCAGAGAAGTTGCCATGAAAATATACAGACATATATATGCAATGTGATAGTTCTTGACCTGGCATCTTGATTCCAGTCACTCTCACTGATGTATTGTGGCTTTCCTCTGCCCTTTTTATAAATATTTTGCCTGTTCTACTCTAAGAGCTGCTTCTAAGAAAAGGTTTTTTTTAAAAAAAATAAAACACCACCTCCTACTGTTATTAAGCATTACTCAAGTAAATGGAATTGAGTTCTGAGCCGCTGGCCTTTTTCATGTAGAGAAAAATGTTTAAATTCCCTTCCTTTCTGTCATGCGATGATGGCCTAGATGTAAAATACTTGACTGATTATCAAATCAGTTGGGCTTCAATCCCAGCTTGCAGCAGTCAAACATCTGCCCACACTGACGAGCTGTAATACAGCAAAACTGTCTGTGGATTTATATATATATATATATTATATACACACACATGACCTGAGCCCTTAGTTTATTTTATAATTTTAGCTTATTTGAAGCTCTAGGTTTTATTGTGTGTGTCAAGAAAAAAGGTGGAGATATGAAATAACACTTCATCTATGTAAGAGTAACTTATTAAAATAATATAAATAATAATGAGACCTCATTTTTGAAAATCAGACATGGAAAGTTTAAAGAGCACTGGAGAAGTTGAAAAGTAATGATGACAATGAATTGATTAGTTTGAACTGATAAATGTAAAATAGTTGTCGGCTTTTGATGAAGTCAAAATTGAAAATATTCTTCATTGTAATTCACACCATTCTGTGATGAAATTATAATAACTGTTTCCGGTCATTCAGTGAACACTAAATACCGGATCTTATGAATGTCATTGTTTGACATTAATAAAAAGAATTTTGTTACTAATTCTGCTCGTCTTTATTGTGATGAATGGAACTTAATTTTAATTTTAAGAATGAATGGTGATGCACACAAGACTGCAGGCATATTCAAAAATACTTGCAAACACACATTTAAATGCACCTGTAAATCTCATTCACAAAGGTGCATATGCAAATGGTTACATATACATCATAGGACAATCCATTATTTTAAATACAACAACCTATAAACAAAATCCTCATTGGCAACACTAGCATCTTACATGGGTGCCATAACTGAAGACTCTCACTGTGAGGGAGACCCTTTATGTATATAAACCTACTTGGTGGGAGTTCTTTTAAATTTAAGGACATGCAGTGGAAATATATGAAAGAAATTATTAGGGGGATCTGAATAATCATAATTCATCAAGTCTTGAAGAATCCCCAACAGAATGCAGAAAACACTGCCATTTTGTCCTACTTTGGGACTCAGCAGCAGTGTGCATCCACTACCAAGAATCGAGCCCAAACTGTTACAATATGACAAGCATCATACACACTGGACCAATAGGTAACAATGCGCAGTAGTGGATGCGCATCGCTGATGAATCCCAAAGGACAAAACAGACGCCCAGTTCTTTCTGCATTCTGTTGTTGATTTTTCTAGACTCAATGAATTATATATATATATATATATATATATATATGCATGCAGAAGTATAGTTTTAAAATGGGCTACATTTATGGGATAAAGTGCTCAAAATCAGAGATAGAGCATATATAAATATAAAAGTGAACATATGAGGAATGAATGCTTAGTGTTTCCTCATGAGGAATGAATGCTAAGTGTTTCCTCATGAGGAATGAAAATTTCCTACAAAATAAAGTCCTTGTATTTGCCTTAAAGTCTCTCAGAGAATGAAACATGTTGGCTAAGTTTGTCCTCTGTCTTTACATATTTTTAAGTATACAGTATTTCTGTGACATTTAGCATGGTTTGTTTGATACCTAGTCATGGAACAAGATGAGTTGCTCACCCAGCAACCACCGACATTAACTGACCTAAGAAAATCACTCTAATGACCTTTCTGATCTCAATACAGGATTGTGATAGTTGGCATCATAGACTCAGGAATGTCCGAGCTATAGCTCAACCAAATCAAGTTTTTTGCTCCTTTATTTTATTACTGTTGGAATGTTTTTGCTTTTAATGCTTAATAATTCTAGTATTTATAGAATTAAGCACAAAAACATGTCAAAATGAAAAAAAAAAAAAAATAGAAAGTTATGTGACTATTAGCAAAACCAGTTTTTAAAATCCTTTTAAGCTGAAGCAACAAATAAAAATTATGCAATTTATTTTGAGTGAAAATTCCAGAATCAATCCAATTTGTATCGAGTAACGAGGCTGACAAAGAGATAGAAATAAAAATCAAAATGAATAAAGAAGAGATTTTCTGAAAGTGAAAAACTTGGACGATACCTTATTTAATTAGGATTAAAATACAACTGAAAGTAGAAGCAAATATTCAATAATGATTTTTGACAAATCAGATCAATGAATTTGTTATACAATGAAATAAATTTGCAGATTTTTGACAGGATCCTCATGTTTTTTTTTCATTCTATTTGTGGCTTTTACAGCTTTGCAATATTTCAGATTAAAACTAAATGAATTTCAAAAATTACCTGTCATAATAATTAACAGAGCCCAAAAGCATACGTGTGACTATCGTTTCATGGTTATTTCACTAATTTGGTTATTCCACTCTCTGCTATGTTTATTTTTGACCAAATATCATATTTATATGTAATTGCACAGTTTTGCAAGCTTTCAAAATTAATTGAAATAAAATTTATAAAATAAATAAAAATAATTTTTTTAATAAATTTGATTAACTGAGAAATCAGAAAG
The DNA here is from genome assembly GCA_963932145.1 of Acanthosepion lycidas. NCBI lineage: Eukaryota > Metazoa > Mollusca > Cephalopoda > Sepiida > Sepiidae > Acanthosepion > Acanthosepion lycidas. The sequence continues at coordinate 6,447,106 of OZ010608.1, read as the reverse complement.
ATGACATTTTATCATCATTATTATGGACAAAACATGAAATCATTTGAAAGACAAGAACCTGGCAGTTTACCTCTGCTCTGATTTAGACCAGTTGGCTTAATAGTGTAGTGGTGAACTGTCTTCTAAAATTCAATATGGCCGAAACTAAAATATTATCATTCCACCACCACCGAGCAGACATCGAACGCTCATCTATCATGACGGATGGTTTGCTCTCTTAAGGAGGTTGTTGACTTCAATGTCTATTGGGAATCAAGCTCTTCGCAGAACTGAAGTGGAATTGGACTGTCTTGCCTTGAAATCAGAACACTACTGATTTGTTCCTGTGTGTCAACCCCAATCCTTAGTCTGTACTTTTTTTCTCATATTACTGTTAATTTGCCTTGCATATATTGTTTGCTTGCTTTATATTATATTTTTCCCCTGTTCTTTTCTTGTTTATTGCAAACTTTGCTTATAGCACGACAATTCTACAAACTCAGAGTCTTTTATCGGGCTGACGCAATTCTCTATTACAGCATGTCATAGCATTTATAGGCTTGACAAAAATGGCAAACTCGACAAAACTTTGACACCTTTAATTGAGCAGGGGTCATCTTGAACTTCATGGGCATGGAATCTAGGCAGTGATGGATTGTTTTTAAGTCTTTAGAGAGAAAAAAAAAAAAAGAAAGAAGCCATTTCTTCTCTTCACAGCTATAGGTTAAATAGTGTGAACTAAGCTCTCTAACCTCAGGTGGGTACTAGTCTTCAAAGATGACAATTCTGAATTCAACATTGTAGAGAAGGCAATAATTCTTTTATGTGGCCTGTCCCTTCAGGACGTAGGTGATCATGGCCCTCAACATCTTCCTCTTGGAGCTCTAACTTTTGTCTTTTTTTTAATATTTCTCCCAAACCCT
>OZ010608.1:6433704-6443704 GCA_963932145.1 Acanthosepion lycidas | reverse complement strand
AGACAGAGGCAGACAGACAGAGACAGAGGCAGACAGACAGAGACAGAGGCAGACAGACAGAGACAGAGGCAGACAGACAGAGACAGAGGCAGACAGACAGACAGAGACAGAGGCAGACAGACAGACAGAGACAGAGGCAGACAGACAGACAGAGACAGAGGCAGACAGACAGACAGAGACAGAGGCAGACAGACAGACAGAGACAGAGGCAGACAGACAGACAGAGACAGAGGCAGACAGACAGACAGAGACAGAGGCAGATAGTCCAAACGATGGAGACCAATAGACAGACTGACAAATACAGACAGGCTGGCAGATAAAAGGAGACAGACAGACAAACACATTAAAATGGATTTTTAATTTTAATGCCTCAAAAACTCAATCATCTGTCTTCATTTTTGGGGCTTACATCAACATGGCTGATGCTAACCTCCTGAAAAGGAACTCCAGACATCTTCTCAATAAACCCTTTTTACTAATGCATTTTATCCTCTGATAGACTTTAACAAGGCAAATGGTAAGATTTTACGCATACACACATATCTATGGATACACAAATATATATAATCTCAATAAATATATAATCAAATAACTTCATTTCTTTGTTCATTTTCCACATTTACTGTCTTTCTAATTTTCCAACAAATGAACAAAAGCTGAAATCAATATATTGACCGAATCAGGTGTGAAGATTTTTCTTTTTTGACTCAATTTTCTTTATTGTTTCCCATTTATTTCTTTACAGCGTTGACATCTTTCCTCTAAGGGAATTTTTTCTTTCTTTTCTTCAAAGCCAAACATTTTTCTAATTGATACACATTATCAGCGGCAGTTTCTTGTTTACGCACCAATTTTATTTAATTCACCAATTTATCAATGGGTCATTGATGAAACAATTCTTCTTTTCACTTCCCTCTCCATATATCTAATTCATTTCAATTATTATTGCTCTATTTACACATTTATCATTAATTGGTATACCAATGTCTATAGTCCATAAATAAAAAAATCAATACAGGCTTTAAGTCTGTCTGAGATGGTTTCTTATACCACATTAGCTTTCCATTTGAGGGATTGGCGCTATACAATCTTTCTACCTTGGACTTCACTCATTTACTCTTTTAGTGACTGAAATTAATTTCTAGCCCTCCTTGGCATTTTTCCCACATTTTAACACCCTAATACATTTGTCGTCCCATCACTAAGTTCAGCAACCTGTAGCTGCCTCAATATTTACACATATAATCTTCATCTCTAATGGTAATATTAGCCATTTCCTCATACGGAAACACTTAGCATTCATTGACCAAGCAACCATTATACTTTTCTTCATTGTCTGGCCAATGTGCTGTCTCAAAATGTAGTATCTGTTATCATCATTAATGATGATAATAGTTTTTTTTCTCTAAGAAAAAATTTCTTATTTATTGACTGAGCAGCCAGTGTGACAATCAGTTGCAATTTTTAAAATCCATCCATTAAAAGAGTTTTTCAGGAAAATGGATTTCTCAAGTTCAGCAGCTGTTATCTCTTTTTCAGTATTCACAAGGTTTTCCTTCTTAATATTTAAGTTGTGTGAACATCAACATCTTGATCATAAATCTCTTTTGGCTGTTGATACAATCGAAAGTCCTAAAGTGATGCAGTTTGTTGGATCAATTCATTTTCTTTGGCATGTTAACTCTTTGCATGCTTATTTAAATTTAGAAAATATTTTTATATTCTCAGAAATTTTGGGAAGATAATGATTTAGTGATACAAGTCTTACTAATTAACCCATAGCTGAGAGGAAGAAAAACCACAAAGAAAAGAAAAAACCAATAAAAAACAGAGGAAAACGTGTTACTGGTAGGCAAGTTCAACTAATATTCACTTGTGATGTCATTGACCAAATATAATAGAAATGGAGGTATTACTTTTGGAGCAAACCTATAACTTTGAAATCACTTGAGAATAGTTTATGAAGAATAAGATTTGGATAATGGAATGACCTTTTTTCGTTCACTTGACCTCAATCTAATCGAATAGTAATGGCATGAATTGAAAATTGTTATTCATAAATGAAAGCCATTGAATCTGATTGATTTTGAATGATTCTGCATAGAAAATGATTGAAAATAGTCGTTGAGAGATGAAGAGAACTTATCAAAGGCTATAGAAGATATCTATTAGCATTGTTTGGGGCAAAGAGAGTCAACTAAACTATTATTAGAGAGAATCGAACACTCACATGAAAGGCGTCATACTAAAATATTGCCAATTATGAAAATTAAATTCTCGTATTTATGATCATTGTTGATTGATTTGTTTTTTTACAACTTACCTCTTTGCAGGTTATTTAAAGTCACAAAATATCTTTAGATGTAAAAAAATTTTTTGAGATAATCAGTGATAAAGTTTTAATTAACCCATAGATGGTGGGGAGATGGATTCATACTTTTCTTCAGGGTATTTTGTGTGTAAGTGAATGTAATGAACCCAATGGGAATTGGAACTTGGCTCTTTGATTAACAATTCCAAACCATTATCCATTACACTGCCTAAACATCCAAGCTTACAGCAATTGGTATTCCCAAAGTGGTCACCCATGATCAGGCTTAAATTTGGTAATCGTACAGGAACCAATGTTTCAAGGTGATATGGCCATAAGCCTATATTTATAAATTCATGTCATAAGCAGTTTCTTTAACACTAACTGAATAGTTTATTTTAATCAAGTCACTCCTTTCAAGGTGATAATGCCGCTAAGATGCAAGAGGCTACTGGAAGTGACAGAACGAAAAAGACTTTAGGTTTGGTTTCTTTTGCTTTACAGAATACCAAACTGAATAGTTTTTAATTAATACTGACGAGATTTTTTCTTTACACTATTTACATTATTCAGACTATTGTCCTCAACTTTGTCATATTTATTACAACGTTTCGGCCGTTGTATGCTCCAGCCTTCTTCAGATGGTTGGAATGTCGACATTCCAACCATCTGAAGAAGGCTGGAGTGTACAACGGCCGAAACGTAATAAATATGGCAACAAAGTTGAGGACAATAGTCTGAATAATGTAAATAGTGTACATAATACCTCATCTCAGAAATATACAGAGATTTTTATTGCTGGTAATATTTTTTTTCCCCCAAAAATGCATTGCTGGTAATAAGGATGTATTATTGGTAATAATTTTTTATTCAAAATTTCATAGCTGGTAATATTTTTACCAAAATGTATTGCTGGTATTAAAACCTATTTTTAAACTTTAGTGTTTTGACACCAGTTCGGAAGAGTGGCGGGTGTTGTTAAATATTTGCCCATAGCTGGGACCCTAACAGATGCTACCACCCAGAATCAGGGTTAACCTGGGAACAGCAGCAATTAAGAGGTGGTTCCATGCTCATCAAAACCTGATCAGAGGCCTTGCTGTTGGATGTAGTTTATCATCATACCCGGACAGGACTTTATAAGGAACCAGTAACTGAATTCTAATCAGGAAACAAGAGATAAACATCTCTTCCTGCTCAAAAGACCAGGGAAGAGTGTGAACAGGGTGATAGGAAAACCTTTCTACTCCTATTATGTCATCAAAAGTATTAGTTGTCCAAAACAAATACTTATGCTAAAGTCATTATACTTATATAGGTAATTATGAAAACAGAGTTTGAATTGCATTCGAACACATTACATTCACTGATGTGCTAAAACCCTTGGGAAAGGTATGAATCCCTCTACTAAGCTATGGGTAGATAGCAAGACAGACCAGGTTCTATAGTCTTGGATGACAACTAGTCTACTGCAGAAAGAAATGGCAACCTGCTACCAGAAAAGAACCTGCCTCGTCAGTCATGTACTGAAAGATGCATGATTGCCTAAGTATGTATCATGCATGGAACATAACTGACTGAATTATGAAAATGAAATAATTTTCTTTTTATGATCAATTCAGGTCTTAAACAGTTTCAGTGACACTAAATGAATAGATCTCTAATTGTAAAAAAGAAAATCTTTAAGTTGAATGCACACACACATATATATATATATATATATATATATATATAAAAAAGGAAGAGGTTATAGTTGTTCCAATGAGAGAAAAATGTGTATATTAAAAAGAAGAGAGAAACCGCAAACGTTTTTGGTTGTAATATAGATTTTTAAAGAATATATTATACTTTATTTTTTCCATAATTTTGCTACACAGGTTTCCAGTCTCATGATCATCAGGCAAAGGGTGGAGATTTCCACTTATTATTAAAAACAATTAAGTTTTTTCTTTATGTTTTTCAATGTTAAATATTCTCGATATGAGACATTCTCTTTTTTTGTGTTAGTTATCCAAACATCTTTCTTATAGTGTACTGTGGCAGTGGATCATTATTCAAACATATATTGTTAAATATAACAGACAATGAACGTCTATTATGCTTGGTCAGGAGTCATTCTAAGCTTTGTATAGTGGCTTTAGTTTCAGGAGAAAATAAAGGCAAAAACTGTCCAACATTTGGATATTTTTTTTATTATGCTGTTCTGTGACTTAACTTTTTGGCTCACATGAGCCATCATCAGATTGGTTATATGGACATTACAACAGAGATGTTCATCATCAAAGATGACATTCTGTTATGTTTATTTAAATGTTTGCTATGTAACAATGGCTGTGCAATAGCAGAGGCAGATCATAACTATGAGACCGTACATGAGCATATGAGAGAAAGAAACAGCATAATAAAAAATATCCAAATGTTGGACAGTGTCTTTATTTTCTCCCGAAACTAAAACTACTATATGAAACTTAGAATGGCTCATGATTAATCATAATAGACATATGTTGTCTTTTACATTTAACTATATATATATATATATATATATATATATATATATATATATTAAAAAGAAAAGAGCAACTGCAAACGTTTTTGGATGTAATGTGGATTTTTAAAAAACATTACGCTTTATACACACACATACAAAAAATGGTGTTTCAAAATGACTTGTACAAACTTTGGGAACAGGTTCCTCACATCAAGACAAGGATGTGCACTGATACCTGGACTGTCACTGACAGCCTGTAGAATGTGTTCTTCATGGTTAGGTGTACAAGCAGATCTCAGTCTTCCTTGATCCATAGTTTGTGGTGCCACAGATTCTGTCTCAACAATGCGACAATAAACAGCAATAAAGGTTGGATGACACGGCTGCTTTGGTCTAGAACTGTAATCTGATACAGCCGTGAAGGCTCGTGTCCATTACCATTCATGTGGTCTTATGTAAAAACCATATCTGCCTGTACACAACATGAATATCCTGCCATTGTTAAACAGAAAACTTCTCAGTTAACTCACTACTATATACGTTAAATGTTGAAAACGAATTAGCCACAAATGTACACGAGTAACAAATGTAACCTAGTCTACATAGCAACAGTGCCTTCTAGCATAAACTTTCTTTATACTTAACTCAAAATAAAGGATTTGCAAACATGTTTAAATGGACTTTTGTCCTTATTTACATTATTCGGACTATTGTCCTCATCTTTGTCGCATTATTTATTACGTTTTGGCCGTTGTACACTCTGGCCTTCTTCAGATGGTTGGAATGTTGAACTGAACCTCTTATTTCACTCACTGGGGTAGACTGTTCTAGTTCCACGTGCCATGTTTAATGGATGTCAATTGTCAGTTATCTCCTGTTAATTCTTGAGGACACATGGCACTGTGGATAAAGGTGTTACTTAGATCCAGTGATAGGACCCAAAAAGCTTGAGTTCAATACCCAGTTAAAGCAGTGGAAGACTTGGAGAGGGGAATTAACAGTAGATAACTGACAACTGACATTCATTAAACATGGCATGTGGATAGTCTTAATTATGTAAAATAGTGTTCATAATGCCTCATGTCAGAAATATAGACACATACTTTTGTCCTTGTTGTTGTATGGGGAACTAGACTCCAAGCATCTTTGACACACCATATATCTCAAACAAATCCTTTCTTCTCATATGAGGTATAATCTATTTTGGCAGATGACGAAGATGGTCATCTGTCTTTTCAACTCTGGTGTAGAATGAAGTTCACGAATAAGTGGAATGTAGGAAAAGTTAGCCGTGTGGAATTGTTACTGGAAGCTAAACCATAACTTGCCGCTAACCCTTAATACAGAGTTGATGCTTATAATAAAACAGGAGTTAAAGAAGGTAGTAGGTGTTTGTTTGAGAAAGAGAGGTTTTATTAGGGTAAGATCAGAACATTAACCTTATGATGACATGTGGGGGGGTATTAGAAGAAAAACTCAACTTTTAACCTAAATTTAAAATTAAAGTAGAAATTAAGAATGAACCCAAAAATAAATTGAAAAGAAGTTATAGATAAGGAGATATAGGGAATTAATGGAAGGAGAATTAGTTTTATAAATTATAATCAATATAGTATAAATAGTTTTAGAGGGGGAGAGAAAGTAACATAGGGTGGCTAAATAAGGAAAATTTCACTATGGGGATTAGAATTATTTTTTTATTTTTATGTATGTCAACATTTGAAGATGTATGGGATGGATGTTGGCTAGCTCATTAATGCAAAACTATATTATGAAAATTTGAATCTGTTTTTATGTCGACATTTGAACACTAATTCATTCCTCTGATTCAATAGTTGGCCTTCATTACAGTATTTTATTATTTTAATTTTCTTCTAAGCAGAAGTCACACCTATCTCTAAAACTATAATTTTCCAAACTAACTGTTGGTTTAAATTTTCATCCTTCAATTCCCAAAATATTTTTGAAAGTAGTTTTTGGTGCTTAAGTTTAGGGTTAGAGAATGAGTGTTTACAAGAATAAAAAAAACATTTCCACTCCCCTGTGGATATTCTAATGTAAACTTTTTTATTTCCATATTTTCTTAGGGAGAAATGGTCGCTTGATATATAACCCTGGTAGCTTTGCATTTGCCCTCTACTGGACAGTTATCTTTTGACCTGCAACTATAGGAGGGTTCAATGCCATATTTGTTGTTTGTCCCATAGAAATTTCTTAAAATATTGTTATTGTGTGAGTTAGTAATTTTATAAATGCTGTTGGTACAAGAGTAGCTAATCTTAATCGTTTTCCTATTGAAAATCTTACTTGGATGGTTATTTTTTATTTTTTTGTTTGGAAGTGCTTATTTATTTACTTTTGAAAATACTGTCCAGTATTAATATTTGACGGTTTGCAGAATTCTAATTTCTATATTCCCCCCTCTATACCGCTTTACATTATATTTATAAAATTTCCCCTCCTTTAAGATTTCCAACTCTCTTTCCCTTACGTACTTTTATCTATATATTTTAAATGTTATTATTAATCCCCTTTTTATTCCTTTTTTAATTTTAAAATAAATGTTTCATTCTTCATATAACCACAAATTAATGTCATAAAATTAATATTTGGGTTTAATTTTATAAAACTTCTTCACTTTATGTCAAATACCTTCCACCCTCTCCTGACCCCAGACTTGTGCCTTTCGTCTGACTGAAACATTGAAATGGATAAATTCTGTATTAGATTTTTTTTTTGACAGGTTATTTGTTTTTTTTTTTTCTTTTTTTTTCAGTTAAATTTCTATTTCTGACACAAACTCAGTCCACACCAGAGTTGATAAGACAGACGATTGATATCTTCGTCTGCCAAAAGAGGCTATTGCCTACATAAGGTGATTTGGGATTTTATTGTTTATTAATTATATTGCTCTATAATAATAAAATACATTGAGCTCTTTTTGTGGATCATTTTTAACATTTTACGTTACTGTATACACTTGGATTATATGCCAATGGATTTGTTACCTTTACTATATATATCAAAATTGTATTATATATATATATATATATATATATATATATATATACACACACACACACAACACATGGGTAAAATATTAGAAAAAATATTTGAAAGATGCCAGTCTACAGTCTAGTCTGGAAGTGCTTATTTATTAACTTTAGAAAGTACTGCCTGATGTTAATATTTGACAGTTTTCTGAGCAGGGGTTGTTGAACCATATAGTTTTCTTTTTCTGTGACTACGTTTCATTTAAGATGTCTGTGTTGTTTATAGGTAGGACAATTTATTTCTAAAACCACTTTTTTTGGTGAGTATTTTCACATAATTTTTTGATTTTCATTAAAGATATTTATGCTGGATAACAATCAACTAAATCATAGTGTTAGGCTTAGTCGGCCGTCATCCAACAAATATATATATATATATATATATATATATATATATATATATGGCTTTAAATGCTCTGGATGGAGTGGCTTGGGGATAGTAGCCGTGGCTCATGGGGCACAGTCCTATGGGTAAGGGAAATTTGGATGAGTTCCACCACAGAATATGTGATCGAGCAGTGCTATATAGAGTCTAATTAACTACCTCTTCATCACCAAGGCCTGTTGGTACAGTTGGCATGGCGTTTACCCCCTATTTTAACTGTTTGGGTTTCAATTCTTGGTAGTGGATGTGCACTGCTGATGAGTCCCAAATATAGGATGAAACGGCCGTTCAGTGCTTTCTGCATTCTGTTGAGATTTCTTCTAGACTTGATGAATTACTTAATTATAATTATTTCAAATCCTCCTAATAATTTCTATCACATATATTTATTATTGATGCCTGTTAAGCTGTGATCTGGAGACGATGTGAAGCACGCTTTAAGTTCAGGTCTCATAAAAAAAAAAGTGGATGCTGTTTGACGTTCCATTTATTTTTTTTAAACATTTTAACCAAAGCACATAGTCTGAAGATTTCATTTAAGCATGAAACAGACTGTCACCATTGGGTGATGAACTTAGAGTCCATGTGATTTCAAGTAATGTCATTGCTTGATTTATTCACAAATCTGAGCAGTACAGATGTGTCTTTCCAGACCTGCTCGGTCCTTACATTCTTAAGTGTTTATGTGGTAATGTTGGGCATCTTGTGCAGTAGTTATATTAGTATCTTGATGAACTTTGAATGGGTGGTACCTTTGATGATTTTAGAGGCCTTCTCTTACATTCATGACCCTTTATATCAAATTCTGTGACAAAATTCTGAAAAAGTTAATATCAAGACCCTTACAAATACGATTCCTGAGATTTTTGGTTGAAATTTATGAAAATCTTTCTCTTGAAACAATTTTTCAGAAAAATAAATTTCTCAAGTCCTGTAACTGTTATTGTTCTTTCAAGTACTAGTGATGGGTTTCATTTCTAACCTTTTGTTTCAAGTCATGTGGAAAGTTAACATACTATGTGATTTTCTCAAGTTACATGTGGTATTCATTATGATTGTTGTTGCAATTGAAAGTCCTCAAGTGATGTGGTTTCTGTTAATCAGTACAGTTTTATAGCACCAGTCTACAAAGTTTGAAGAAGGATGGTCCTAGCTAAGACCTACAGGCTATTTGTAACCATTCATCTGGATACATACATCTGACAGTTTAAATATTTCTAAATGTGTTTGGCACCATGCATGACATGCATATTGTTAGCGTTCTGAAAGCAAAGGAAATATTTGTTGCAGAAAGAAATGTTGAAAACTCGATTCACAGGTACTATCTCACAAATTCCAATGCACGTAACCAGTTATAAAAATAACTCACTCACTGACGAATGTGGTAGCCAAAATACATTTTTCCCTCCCCTTCGCAATTCAACTGCTTTTATCGTCCGAGCAGTTTTTTCATTTGTCGACAACTGGGAGAGGACGCCAAGTATTTTGCATAACAAAATACTTTTATAGAGACTCCTGCAACGGACTTATTTTTAATCTAAATATTCCGTCTTCAGCATGTCATGAGGAATACGTGCCCCTTTTTTTTTTGGTAAGTAATTTTCTTTTCTGTCGTAGGATACACGCGACAGGCTCTCACTTGGTTTGATGAGGTGAGTTGCCATTTTCTTCACTATACATATATAAGTTAGCAGTGTTCATCCTGCTCTAACTTAACTCGAGATCCACTCAGGACTATTTGTCTTGTAAAGTTCTTTCAGAGG
>OZ010608.1:6348704-6431204 GCA_963932145.1 Acanthosepion lycidas | reverse complement strand
TTTCTCTCTTTTCTAATGTGGCAAATGGTACATCCTGGTTTCACCAGACATGTCATGGCTGCCTTTGGCTGCTCCCTAAAATGGAAGAGAACAGGGCTTTTCGATCTTGACCTTTTTCATCGTGTTCCCTACATGCTGGTAATTTAATTTTAGAATTGATCTAATTACTTTTTAGTTCTGTTTGCGTAATGAAACTAGTTGTAATACACCTCTTAGCATTTTTAGAGCTTTGTTCTTTCAAAGCAAATCTCAACTCATTTTTAGAGAGAATTTTTAGCATTTTTATGAGACTGTTTTGGTCTTCCTTAACATAACACAGCGACTTCTCACCAGATCCCAGTTCGGTACCCAGACACCTGAATGATTGGTATGCAGGCTCCTGGCCTTTGTGACCAGGACGCCGACCTGGGCTGCATATTAAGTTATGCCCTAGTTTTTTGTCTGTCAACAGGACGCAATTTGGATCTACCTTTCTTTCTCTCTTCACTTCGCTTTCATACTTCTGGCTCCATGTTTGACTCTTAGCAATCTGTGCCTACTGGCTTCCCTCATGTCATCCATAACCTTTCCCGGTACACTATCGTTATGCTTACTATGGGAGATTTTGATATTGGACTCAACCAACAGATATGCAATGCCAGCACTAGACATTCAATATGCTTAACAACATCACAACGCCAGCTTCCCCGGCACTGACCAGATACCATCACCGATACTGAGCACTGCATCACAATGCCAGCTCCCTGTTCCAGCCCAACACATCTAATCCGAAACCAGACCAGCTAACCAGCAGCGATCACCTGCAATGACCAACCTTTCCCATTTACTATTGGTTGTAATTACTACGGGAGGTTCCAACACCAACCTCGACCAGCAATGCCTCAAACCTTCGACATGACCGGAACGAACACACCTCAGCATCCCATTGTTAACCTCAATGTCCAACAGTCGACATGATTGGAATGTCTGCACCTCGACTCCAACCATCAACATGTCCAGTCCAACCCTCAGCATGACCAGTCCGACCACCGTTACCTCGATTACCAGACCTATATACCCCATGGCCTCTCCTTTATAAATAAACTTAGCATTAATCATACATATCCTTGTTCCGTTGGCCATTTTGTTTCACCTTGCCAAATTTCACGTATAATTCAAAAATCGTTAGCGGAGCACTTGTGACCTCATCATCTACAATCAGGGGTCACTTAGGCCGTGGTTTCATATTGCGCCCCCTCCTCCAGGAGGTCTGCTACAAAAGTGCATGGATTGTAACTCCAATTAGCAGCAGCAACATCTTTTCATTTTTGGGTATGCATAAAATAACAGAGCATGTGTTGAGCTAATACCAAGAGGCTAGCCCTCTTTGACACTGCCCTGCAGATGAGATATGACCCCCCTTGTAGGACACAGGCAGGATTTTGAAACACCTACCTTTTTCAGTTACCATCAGAAAAAGTGTTGAAGGGAAAAATGAGGAGCACGGAAGCACCTATTAATTGCTGGTGCTCCCAGGTACACCCTGACCTGGGATGGTAGCACCTGTTAGGGTCTCACCTATGGGTAAATAATTAACTCCCAAACAGGGATCAAAACACTATGAAAGTGTAAAAATAGGTTTTAATACTAGCAATACATTTTTGTAAAAAATATTACCAGCAGTACATTTTTAAAGGAAAAAAATATTGCCAGCAAAACATTTTTTAAGAAAAAAAAAAAATATTGCCAGCAATACATTTAAGAAAAAAAAAAAATATTGCCAGCAATACATTTTTTAAGAAAAAAAAAAAAATATTGCCAGCAATACATTTTTTAAGAAAAAAAAAAAAATATTGCCAGCAATACATTTTTTAAGAAAAAAAAAAAATATTGCCAGCAATACATTTTTTAAGAAAAAAAAAAAATATTGCCAGCAATACATTTTTTAAAGAAAAAAAAAAAATATTGCCAGCAATACATTTTTTAAGAAAAAAAAAAATATTGCCAGCAATACATTTTTTAAGAAAAAAAAAAAAATATTGCCAGCAATACATTTTTTAAGAAAAAAAAAAAATATTGCCAGCAATACATTTTTTAAGAAAAAAAAAAAATATTGCCAGCAATACATTTTTTAAGAAAAAAAAAAAATATTGCCAGCAATACATTTTTTAAGAAAAAAAAAAATATTGCCAGCAATACATTTTTTAAGAAAAAAAAAAATATTGCCAGCAATACATTTTTTAAGAAAAAAAAAAAATATTGCCAGCAATACATTTTTTAAGAAAAAAAAAAAAATATTGCCAGCAATACATTTTTTAAGAAAAAAAAAATATTGCCAGCAATACATTTTTTAAGAAAAAAAAAAATATTGCCAGCAATACATTTTTTAAGAAAAAAAAAAATATTGCCAGCAATACATTTTTTAAGAAAAAAAAAAAATATTGCCAGCAATACATTTTTTAAGAAAAAAAAAAAATATTGCCAGCAATACATTTTTTAAGAAAAAAAAAAAATATTGCCAGCAATACATTTTTTAAGAAAAAAAAAAATATTGCCAGCAATACATTTTTTAAGAAAAAAAAAAAATATTGCCAGCAATACATTTTTTAAGAAAAAAAAAAAATATTGCCAGCAATACATTTTTTAAGAAAAAAAAAAATATTGCCAGCAATACATTTTTTAAGAAAAAAAAAAAATATTGCCAGCAATACATTTTTTAAGAAAAAAAAAAAATATTGCCAGCAATACATTTTTTAAGAAAAAAAAAAAAATATTGCCAGCAATACATTTTTTAAGAAAAAAAAAAATATTGCCAGCAATACATTTTTTAAGAAAAAAATATTAATAGCAATAAAAATCTTGTTGGCATTAAATGACCCACTGAGGTTGATATACCATAAAGCAAAACAAACCAAAAACATCAGAGGAGCAGATGATGTTGACGAGTTTTATGGTAGTCCCACCGATTGTGATTGGAAAAGTAGACAGGGTACAATTTGTTCTCCAAACACCCATGACTATTTTTGCTAGAAAGAAAAAAAAAAAGAAAAAAAAAAAGAAAAAAAAAAAGAAAAAAAAAAAGAAAAAAAAAAAGAAAAAAAAAAAGAAAAAAAAAAAGAAAAAAAAAAAGAAAAAAAAAAAGAAAAAAAAAAAGAAAAAAAAAAAGAAAAAAAAGAAAGAAAAAAAAAAAGAAAAAAAAGAAAGAAAAAAAAAAAAAAAAAAAAAGCTTCAACAACATCAATTTTTTCCTTTTGACAGAGATTATCATAACATTCGTTAAATTAACACTTTCTTTCAGGAACTATGCATAAACATTCTCCAGATGATAAATTCCCTAATTTCCCTCAACTGATTCAATGTCATTTTTGTTTGCTAACATGTTACATTTTCAACCTCAAATGATGGCATGAAGACCAGCGCGTCTTCGTACTTGTTCCTTTTAAATGGATTTATTATTATTATATTGATTAATTTGTGTATCCTTAATAAAGATTTAAAAAAATAATTCTGTTAAAAATGGGCAAATAATATTGTATTTTTCTTTTTATCACAATGTTATTTTTTTCTTTCTAGATTTTCTTAAAATATACAATCAGTCTGGAAGACGAGTGTTGTTTTTGCCAGTGAAAATGGCGGAACAGATGAAAATAAAACTGAAAATGATGAGATCAATAGTCCAAATGATTCTTGCAATGATAATAAATCATATCACAATGTTATGATAAATAGATATTTTACAAAAGCAAGAAAAAGAATTAAAATCGATCATCCGGACAATTCTTGGAATGATAACTTATCTCAAAATGTATGATAAAGAGAAAGATAAGTCGTTGCTCTGAAAGTATTGCATCTAATATTAAAAGATGGGGGACCAATGAAATAAAAAGTAGATATTAATAGTTTAACAGGGACTGAATTGTTTGATCAATAAATATTTTTTTTTTTTTTTTTAAGTGTTGCAATAATTTCAGACATATTAAAAGAAGAAAAAAAAGCTTAATTACAGTAATAAAAAAAAAAAAAAAAGAAAAGAAAAGATGTCCTCAAGGACACATGGCACAGTGGATAAAGGCATTAGTTTGATCCAGTGACAGGACCCAAAGAGTGTGAGTTCAATATGTGGTTATGGCAATGAAGAACTTGTAGAGGGGAATTAACAGGAGATAACTGATAACTGATATCCATTATACATGGCATGTGAAACAAGAAGAGTCTACCCCAGTGAGCAAAATAAAGGGTTCAGTTCGACATTCCAACCATCTGAAGATGGCTAGAGCATACAGCGGCCGAAACATTGTAGTAAATATGGCAACAAAGATGAGGACAATAGTTCAAATAATGTAAATAGTGTGTCAGTGAAAAGTTGATAGCTTTTGCTGGTATAAAATTTCATGAGTGCAGCATGCTCTCTTGGCCAGCACTGCTGAAAATAGTCTATCCAATGGTACTATAATAATCATTGGATCTGTTGTAATTTACATGGGTGACATTTCTTTGGAACACACCCATGTGGATATCAGGTTGAGTTGCATAAAATTTCCACTTTTGGGAATCAATTGTAATCAAATTTATCATCCTTACTAACAGTTCATTAAATAAAATTAAATGCACATTTCTATGTCCAGCATCTGCAATGTGTTCATGAAACACTCAGAAATCACAAATATGTTCTGCATACAACAAGAATGACTCAGAAAAAAAAATGAGCATGGGTTGATCTTCACCTGCTGACCCGAGCATAGTCCCCAGACTATCTTTACCTATGGAATCAAATACACACCTGGCCTACCTTTACTACTTGAGAACAGACCGAACTGAGTAAAGACCAGATTAATCTTTACTTTATCTTTTGAATCAAGTACACACACAAACAATATCTACTTTTTTTTTTTTTTTTAACTTAAGCAATTTCCTTAGAAGTAATGCATGTTTGTTTATTAATGTAATATATTTTTATTACTTTAAATGTTATTTTTAGTGGATTTGAATAGATACTGTTTATTTTTGAAATCAGATTTTATCTTGTCTACCAGCCTGAACATTCAGGAAATCTTATCAGAGAAAAAAAATTGCTCTCTGGTAGGCTTTGAACCTGCAGGAAAAACCACTGTTAAAACAGACCTGCTTTAACTATCTCATCTAAGAAGAGCATCTTGATTATGCAAAGTTCTATTTAGTGTTTTAAGCACATTTGTCCACATATGGCTCTGCAAAAGTTAACTGTTCAGGTTCATGTTGAAATGTAAATAAAGCAATTTCTAAAGAAATAATGGATTTTTATTTATTAATCCAACATTTTTCTTACTGTAAATGTTATTTGTGCGAACATTCATATTTTAGTAGATGTTCTAGTTTTTGTAAACATTATCTTACTTAGTCTACCAGCTTGAACATTCTGAACGACAAACCTGTCTAGTATTTAACATTAGAACTAAGACTAGTTTTATTGAGATATTTCTTATTTACAATTTAATATAATCAGCTCCCTGTATCGCTCCAGTAAGTATCTGACTTCTCATGCTATCCTCTGTCTTTATATGATCCAGATCAGGCTGAAAATAGAGTACTCTGACCATATTCGGCTGGAAGCTGCCCAGCCCTCATTTTCCTGTCTTAATAGAGTTCAAAAGTCTCTCAGAGTCCTTGTTAGGGAAGAATTATTTTTCACACTCCACTCCAACCTATCGCTCGCTCTCTCACACACAGGTGGGATGTTGCTAGTCCCTTATTGCTCTGTCACTACTTCTATGGAAAGTGATCAGATGAACTACATTTCTTGTTTCCGCCAAGTCTAACCTTCACAGCAAGGACCCACCTTGCCACTTACTTAGTAACAAACCATCCACATCCTCTCTGTATTGCATCAGCAAAAATAAGTTCCACTCAAACAGCTTCTTCACATGAACCACAGCCACTACAATCTGAACCTGTTCAAGTCTAGAATTAACCAATATCTTCCTCTCCTATCCATATAAACTACCCCTTAACCTAACCAACCTTGAGTGGCTCCTTGTACAGGGTGAACCTTACTGTAAAAAAGAAAAAAAAAAAGCCAACAATGGCAGACATGCCATTAAATGCTGTTATTTTGTGACATTAACTTTTAGTTTTCCATTGACTACAGATTTAAAAAAAATGTAATACAGTAGAATCCCACATATCCGGAAACCTTCATATCCAAAGTGCCTCATATCCGGAATCCCTCATATCCAGAGTGCCTTATATCTGGAGACCTTCATATCCAAAGTGCCTCATATCCGGAATCCCTCTTATCCGGAGTGCCTCATATCCGGAAACGTTCATATCCAAAGTGCCTCATATCCGGAATCCCTTTTATCCGGAGTGCCTCATATCCGGAGTGCCTCATATCCGGAATCCCTCATATCCGGAATCCCTCATATCCGGAATCCCTCATATTCGGAAACCTTCATATCCAAAGTGCCTCATATCTGGAATCCCTCTTATCCGGAGTGCCTCATATCCGGAAACCTTCATATCCAAAGTGCCTCATATCCGGAATCCCTCATATCCGTATATGATTATGATGCGTATATTTGAACTATTTGGGTGATATGTAACTGATTTGAAATTTCTGTTTTTCCAGAAATTTACTTTGGATAATTGCTTATTCTTATTTCATCGCAATGGCTTGTATTGGTGCAAAAGATGATGGGAATAAAAGGAATGGGACAACTTTGGAGTTATTGCAAAATGTAGAAATTTTAAACAAACTCGTGAAAGTTCATTGTAACTAATGGCTGAGTTCAACATAGGAAAGTCAACATTCTTTGATATAAAATCTGCCAAAGAAACTATTCTGCAGCATTCACATTGTCACAATGAACAAGGAAATGAAAAACATGATTGTGATGAAACCTGGACTGAAGCTGAAAAAGCTAGTGAAAAGATTATCAGTTTTATGGAAAGAAAGCCAGCATTCAGCTATGACGATTGCAATAACGCATGCAGAGTTAAAAAGTGTCTTTTGTTTAAAAAACTTCAGGAACAAAAGCAAAACAAAATGTCGAAAAAGTTGAGAATGACATTAGAATAGAAAGAATCATCATGCAACAGCGATTAAGAAAAAAAATCCTTGTTACATTATTTTGTATATGTGGTATACTTAATTTAATGAATTTTCATTAACATTATATAATTTCTTTTTCCTTTAAATCAATTCCATTATATTTCACTCACCATTAGCTTATTTTCTTTACTATAAAACATTGAAAATAAATGTTAAATTTGATTTCAGTTCTTTTATTTTAATCTAAATATAACCCTTCATATCCGGACTTTGTAACCAATTCCTCATATCTGGAAGGCCTTCTTAGTCCAGTTGTTAGGGATTCTACTAGAGTTACTAATCCCTTCATTAGTATAAACTATGTTTTTTGTATGTAATGCTTTTCATCTGTATAAGTTATGGCAAAAAAAGAAATTTGAAACTAATTCAGGAAAGTTAAGTCTTTCAGCAAGATTTTCAGCAATTCACCAAATCCCTGTTCAACCTTTGTGCGTTCAAGAATAAATATAGCTCATAAGATCTATGAATATAGATTTTGACATGTACGAAATGTTAAAATGGTCTCTGCTTGAGGCTAGACCACCATGATAAATTAAATTTTACATTTTCCCAGCGGTATTTATGCACGAAATGAACAGAAGCTTAAAGGACAGATTCTATCAGAAATGATAATATATTTGCATAAATTAAAGGAAATATTACTCACTGATCTATTTCGATGAATGTCTTTATATTGGCTCTTACCAATATGAAGATTTTACAAACCAATATAAAGTTTATAAAACTTTAGTTATCATTGTGACTTTTATACTCTTCAACAGTCTTCAGGTATTTCCCTTGTACAATTATAGTGAATTTGTAGAGGTTATCTTTTAACAAAGTTTGTTAATATATATCTCCATATATATCTATATATTTGATTTGGGTATATATTGGACTTGTGTGCAGTAATAGCCCTAAACCAATATGTTTAATGAATTAATTTTTCAATAAAAATCAAAGTTTTTTTGTTTTTTTTAAGTATTTAAAAAAAAAAGAAAAAAAAAGAAAAAAAAAGAAAAAAAAAGAAAAAAAAAGAAAAAAAAAGAAAAAAAAAGAAAAAAAAAGAAAAAAAATGAAAAAAAATGAAAAAAAAAGAAAAAAAAAGAAAAAAAAAGAAAAAAAAAGAAAAAAAAAGAAAAAAAAAGAAAAAAAAGAAAAAAAAAGAAAAAAAAAGGCCTTTTTACCTCTCTCATATACATATTATAAATTAACTGATTTAAAATATGTGTAGTGAAGAAACCATATTTTAAATTAATCAATTTATAATATTTATGCTCAGTAAATTTACATTGAGCACTGTTTTGTAAAAATAAAAATATCAATAAGAACACCGAATTATTTCTCTTACTGTTCTTTCTTATTATGGTGGAGTAATGGATAGCAGAGTTTGAATTCTAGTCGAATCCATTACACTCACTTATGTGCTAATACCCTTGGGATAGGTATGAATTCTCTTCTCCCCCCCCAGCTATGGGTAAATAGCAGAACAGACTGGGTTCTATAGCTTTGGATGGCAACTGCTCTAGAAGGACAATTCTGAATTCAAAACCTGTGGAGGGGGTTGTTTGGGGACCTTGTGGCACATTGTGCACCAGGTCTCAATATTGGGCTCTTCAAAATTTGATTCGTCCTGCTCAAAGCCTTCATAT
Source organism: Acanthosepion lycidas (assembly GCA_963932145.1). Lineage (NCBI taxonomy): Eukaryota > Metazoa > Mollusca > Cephalopoda > Sepiida > Sepiidae > Acanthosepion > Acanthosepion lycidas. The sequence goes on along the minus strand of OZ010608.1, from coordinate 6,422,507 downwards.
GTGGAGATGTCTAGCTGTCAGTTCCTAGGGACTGAGTTGTTTGACACTCATATGAGGAAAATTACTGGAGAGTCCATTTTTTATATATATATATATATATATATATATATATAGAGAGAGAGAGAGAGGGGGAGAGGAGGGAGAGGGAGAGTAAAGGTAACAAATCCAGTGGTATATAATCCAAGTTGATCCTAGTAATATAAAATATTAAAACCTATCCACAAGAGTTCAATTCATTTATTATGAACAGCGCAAATAATTAATAAACAATCCCAAATCACCTCATATGGGGAATAGCCTATTTCAGCAGATGAAGATATTGGTCATCTGTCATCAACCCCCGTGAAAACTTAAAAAAAAAAATCAAAAAATTAATACAGAATTTATCCATTTCATTGTTTCAGTCAGACAAAAGGCACGAGACAGATGAAGGTATTTGTCTTACAAGGAAGAAGTTTTATAAAGTTAAACCCGAATATTAACTTTTTTACATTAATTTGGTGTTATATGAAGAATGAAATATTCCTCAAAATTGAAAGGGGAATAAAAAGGGGTTTAAAAATAACTTTAAAACACAGATGTAATAAATTAATGTAAAGAGAGTTGGGGAGATCTTAGAGTAGGAGATGAGGTTTATAAATTATATTTAATATAGGTAAAAAGATTATAGAGTGGGGGGAATACAGAATTACAATTAGTTATACATTCGACATTTGAAGAGTTAGAAGGAAGTGAATATTATGGAAATATAGCAGCTTAAATTTAAACCTTTATTAGGGAAATTTGAATTTATTTATTTTTAGGTAGTATATTTTCATTCAAGCATGTTTGGTTGAATAATTTAGACATTATGTCTATTTTTGTTTTAATCCTTTCAAGTCCACAAATTAATTTCTTGGGGGCTGTAGAAAATTGATTAAGAAAAATTCTTACTACTATACTGTAATCAAATGCATTCTGACTATAAGGAGGAGGAAAAAAATTCTAAAATGACTTATAAACACTAATATCACCCCCCACCCACTGATCCAAGTAAAAAAAAAAAAAAAAAAAAAAAAAATATATATATATACTATACTAAATTTAATACAATGAACATAGTTGTCCAAAACAATTCTTCTCTGTCAACAAGCATCTTACAAAAGACCAACATTGTATATCAATTTAAATGTCCTTTGGGAGATTACATCTGATAAAAATGTTGGTTTAACAATGATGATATTGAGGAGACTGTTTACATTTCACTTGAATGAGCATAGTTCAATTTCAGAACATTTAAAGGAACTCTCAAGAATACATTCTACAGGATGTTGGAGATGACCAGGTATCAGCACATATCAAGTGGCCCTAGCATGCCATACATCTCACTACTGCATGTGGTGTACTTCAAGAGCAGCCTCTGTATCTCCATCATTTGCAATGTGTGCTGGTTCTTTTACCCTCTAATCACTCACCATGGGAGAACTTTTACTGATCGTTTATTGTATAAACTGCCGACCTGTTGTTTGTCTCTTCAGTCTTTTTTTTATGGATGAGTCAACATTTGGAAGATATGGAATAACAAAATTTACACAACCAACATTTGGTACAATACAGGCTAAATACCCGCATCAATTTACAATTAATGTGTGGGTTGGAATTGTTGGTGGCTGTCTGGTAGGTTCATGTGTTTTCCCAGAATGGATTACAGGAGCTGTCTACAGGCACTTTATTTCGAACACACTTCCAGACCTGCTAGAGGATGTACCCCTGCTAATAAAAAGATGCATTTGCTTCATGCATGATGTGGCTCATGCACATTTTAGTCACATTGTTTGGGATGTACTGGCTGACATCTACCATGAAAGATGGATAGGTAGGGGAGGACCAGTCCCATTACCTTGACCTCAGTTTTTTGTATTTTAATCTGTGGTGCCACATAAAACAAGTGGTTTGTGCATCAGATAATAATAATGCAGAGACACTTCATCAACGTGTCATGGGGGCCTGTGAAACCATTCAACACGGTGTAGGGAGTATTTAAAAGGGTTCACCAGTCAATGATTCAATGGGTGAATGTACATGTAGAAGCAAGCAGAGAACATTTGTTATGAGGTGCTGTGTTGAGACACAATGATAGCCTTTTATATATATGATTACATGGATATTGTGCCTTGTTTTGGTATCAGAAACCCACCCCCAAAGTTAGTGAAAGTACTTCCGGATTGTGAAGTAATGGTGTCTACCATAAACTTTAAGTTTAATAAAATCTTTCTCTTAAAACAATTTTTCAGGAAAATTGATCTAGTCATTTTCTACAGCTGAACCCTTTGCAAGTTATTTAAACCAAGAAAAGATATTTTTAGGTTGTAAAAATTGTTTTGGAGATAATGATTTAATGATAAAAGTCTCACTAATTAATTACTTTTACAGTATATAAGCCTCAATGGGTTATTTAATGCTGACAAGATTTTTATTGCTGGTAATATATTTTTTTTTTCAAAAATGTATTGCAGGTAATATATATATATATATATATTTTTTTTTAATGTATTGCAGGTAATATGTTTTTAAAAAAAATGTATTGCAGGTAATAATTTTTTTTTTTTATAATGTATTTCTGGTACAAAAACGTATTTTCACACTTTCATAGTGTTTTGACACCAGTTTGGAGTTTAACTATTTATCCATAGCTGGGACCCTAACAGGTGCTACCACCCTGGGTCAGGGTGGACCTGAGAACACCAGCAATTAAGAGGTAGTTCCACACTCCTCGAAACCTCCTGATCAGAGGTTTTGCTGTTGGACATAGTTCATTGACTTACCCAGAACGTGGATGTAGTTTATCATTATACACAGGACAGGGAGAAAAGGTGGATTCATCGCTTTCCTAAGAGAATTTGCATATAAGTGAATATAACAAACCTAATGAGAATTGGAACACAGTTCTCTAATTAACAATTCCAATCCATTATTTATTACACCACCTGCACATCCAAGCATACACCACCTGCACATCCAAGCTTACACCACCTAATATTCCCAAAAGTCACCCATCTAGATATTGACCAAACTTGATGCTGCTTAATTTTTTAGGAAAATATTCCTTTCATTTCATTTACTACGGTGTTTAAGAGCTCTCTTAGTTTCTTGTCTGAGTTTGACATCAATGCAGTGTTAAGCAAATCGAATATGAAAATGCATTGTTGCCGTACACCTTCATCTATTTTTAATGAATCATTCATCTTCTTCCCCCAAACAAAAGCATGAAATTCAATCCAAGACACTCTTCTAACGAGATATCTTTAACCAACATTTTTATTCCTGATTTTGGAAAAAATTCTAAGTGGTATATTAAAGTAAAAGTATTTGAACTCTTACTTAATATCAGTTCTCTTATACGAGGTCTTCCCAAATTTAAGCAAAGTATTAAGAAATGGAAAATTTTTTGTTAGAAACAAACAAAAGAGTACTGAACTGTTCTGTAATATCAATCCCCCTACATGTCAGTAAATGATGGAAAATCATGTCACAACCAACACAAATTGTTTCATGCAACACAAATACTTAAAGCAACAGAAATGTGGTTCTACAGAAGGATACTGAGAATACCATGGATTAAATATATAAGCAACAAAGTTTTAGTGAAAGTGGAAACAAAAAGGACACTTATACATAACATCTGAAAGAGCCAGTTGAGATTTCTAGGATACATAATGAGGAAAGAGGGCTTGGAAAATTTAATAATCATGGGACAGATTGAAGGCAAGAGGGATAGATGAAAATAGAACATAACTTAATGAGCTTAAGTAAATGGAAAATAGAACATAACTTAATGAGCTTAAGTAAATGGATAGCAGAACAGGATTTAAGCAAGATAGTAAAAGACAATTTATTAAGAGCTATGACCATCACAGCACACAGAAGAATCTAAATATAGATAATACCTTTGGAGAAGGTTGATATTCCTCATCCCAAAAAAAAAAAAAAAAACCCCAAAAAACATGCTGATGAAATTAAAAAATTTCTCAATGCCTCCTGTTATTATGCTGACTGTAACATCCATCTGCTACTCTATCACATGGACTGCATACTTGATATGTTGTCCTTGATTTATATCTGGCATATACACTTAGTATAAGATGCAAAATGCATACCAATAAACAGGTGTTGCTTATTCCAAGATTTCTGTTTAAAGCCTGAAACTTTGCCAATTAATACTTTGATAAATGTGTAATGACTCCTTTTAAGAAAATAAAAGGAAATGAAATTGGTCAATAGATGAGCCAATGATGGACAATTTGAACTTTTGGCGACTGACTCTGAAACAGTGAAAATGTACTGAGCCACCTTCTGACCAACAACGTGAAAACATCAACAGACATGCATGTATCATTTGAATAATAGTATTAGAAAGTGCTCAATACATGTGAGGAAAATAATACAAGTAAAAATAACATGTAGAGATTTTACCTTTAAAAAATTTTTTAAAAACAGTATCACCTGAAAAGACTGTTAGATCAAAACCATGGTCATATATTTTAATTGACCTCCTGATTTTTAAAGTGTGTGTATATATATATATATATATATATATATATATAGTGAAGATTGAATTCAACTCTTAGGTGACAGGCTGTTTCTTGCTAGATGCAATCATCAGACCATGTCACCTCTGAGTATTGACTTCAATGTACACCTTTATATTTACATACCCACTATCTCTGATATTGAGCACTTTATTCCATAAATATAGCACATCTTAAAACTATATATATATATATATATATATATATATGAACTCTCCCTTTGTATTCAATGTATGAGGGTCAAGCAGCTCAGTTCCTACGAACTTATAACCAGACACCAGCACATGATTTGATTATAATGTTGAAGGTTTTGTGCAGAACCAACCACACTTTTTGAAGGGCTGAATAGAGAGACCTGGTGCACTACATACCACAAGCTCCCCAAACAACCCTCCACAGTTTTTGAATTCAGAATTGTCCTTCTAAACACTGGAATTTGAACTCTGATTCTTCAATCAGAGTCCCTACCCACTACTCCACCGTGCATATATATATATATATATATATATATATATATATATTTCTTTTGCTGTGTCCTATTGTTACAAGTGGACCCACATTGTGTGTAATTCTAACTGTCTGCAACAGATGTTTTAAATACTGTGTAATTTTTATCCTTCTCAATAATTAGTTAATTAAATTTTTATTTGGTGTTCACTCAGTAGTGATGCCACATCTTAATTTTTTATTTTATGTAAATTCTGAAGATTTTTCTTTATTTACTGATACAATTTGGAAGGGTATGATTCCATCCATCACCTCCCTTAGTTATGGATTAAATAAATCCTTGCTGCTTTCCAAAAACTTGTTTCAGTTTTAAATAAACCACAAAGGGTTAAAAAAACAAACAAAAAACAAACAAAAATCATGAGCCAACTTTAATCAACTAGTCTACTACCCCTAGTGGATTAAAGTGTTGGTTCTTGAATTAGGTGACATAGTAAGTATGAGTTCAATCTCTGGGTCAGGTAGTACAAACTTAAGTTGGTGAAAACAGTGAGCAATAACTTACTAGTTCTAAATAAGAACACTATGAGATATCCCTAGACATGGACAGCAGAACGAGAAAAATCAATCACCATAGATTAAATAGTGTTCAATCCCAAATTCCCTGAATGTTACAAAGATTGACAGACACTTGAAGAAAGCTGGAGGCTATGATAACTGAAATGTTATAGAACCCTGAACTGTGAGAGAGTCCTGATGCATGACAAAGCTTACTGGACATGACCAAACCATAAAGCCAGAAAATATTTTTCCATTTTAAAAACTTTTTGGAGATAATGATTTACTGATACAAGTGGTCATCCATCTAAGTACTGACCAGGCTCAATGTTGCTTACCTTCAGTGATTGGATGAGAATCAGATTTTCAATGTGATATGGCCGCAAGCCTATTAAATTGGCTGCACATGCAAACTACAGCATCTGGTATTTTCAAGCAGTCCCCATCTAAGTACTGACCATGATCTACATTGCTTAAGAACCAATGTTTCAGCATGCTATGGCTCTAAGCTAGAAGAACACAATGGTCAAAATGATGTAATAATTACAACAATGATATGGATCATAGAATACAAATATAGATAACAGAGATTTGGAGTTGTGAAAGAAACTTTCAAATGTACGCATTTTTCTGGAAAGAGAACAAAACTTTTATACGATATAATCCCAACTGACTAAATCTCGCAGGACCAAAATTTTGTCCAGTCATGATGTCTTCACTGAAAGAGGTGCCATGTTTTCGTGCATCTCTTGGGATTCCATTATTCATGTCAACATCTGCACATCTAAGCTTACAACACTTAGTACCAGGTAGTCAGCCATCTAGGTACTGTCCAAGCTCAGTGTTGCTTAACTTTAGTGATCAGATGAGAACCATCGTTTCAATATGATATGGTTGGCAGCAAGATACTAAACAGGAAGGAAGGAGAGAAATATTGCTACTAGCAAAAATGAAAATATTAATAGTGACTCATCTCAGAAATGGTAACAGATGAACTCGTCGCCATCGCTCTTGCAGAATAACATTGCTGGAAGCAAATGGAGAAATGAAATATTAATGGTGACCTATTCTAAGAAATGACGTGATATTTTCTGATAAGAACAAGCATATTCCAAACGGACACATGAAAGTGCAGCCAGGAAATAATTTCTGTGCATCAACAGAAGCAAAAGCAAATGTTTTTTGACAGCAACGTGTTTTTATTGTTAGACATTTTTTTGTTTCTTACTTCTCAAACTTTTGTTTTTTTGTTTTTACTTCCTTTCTGCCTCGTTTTATTCTTTGTTTATTCATTTGTTTGTTCTTTATCTCCTTCCTTCTTTATTTTTCTATAATTCTTTTTTTTTTCATTCTTTTCTTCTTCACATCATTCCTTTTTTTACATTCCTTTTCTTCTTCGCTTCATTCCTTTTTTTTTTTTTTTACATTCCTTTTCTTCGCTTAATTCCATTTTTTTTTTTTTACATTCCTTTTCTTTTTCACTTCATTCTTTTTTTTTCATACTTTTCTTCACATCATTCCTTTTTTTACATTCCTTTTCTTCTTCACTTCTTTCCTTTTTTTTCATTCCTTTTCTTTGCTTCATTCCTTTTTTCATTTTTTTTTTTTTACATTCCTTTTCTTTGCTTCATTCCTTTTTTCATTTTTTTTTTTACATTCCTTTTCTTCTTCGCTTCATTCCTTTTGTTTTTTTTCCATTCCTTTTCTTTTTCACTTCATTCCTTTTTTTTTTTTACATTCCTTTTCTTTTTCACTTCATTCCTTTTTTTAAGCTTTTCTTCTTCGCTTCATTCTTTTTTTTTCATTCTTTTCTTCTTCACATCATTCCTTTTTTTTACATTCCTTTTCTTCTTCGCTTCATTTCTTATTTTTTTTATATTCCTTTTCTTTTTCGCTTCATTCTTTTCATTCCTTTTTTCATTTTTTTTTACATTCCTTTTCTTCTTCGCTTCATTCTTTTTTTTTTTTTTTACATTCCTTTTCTTCTTCGCTTCATTCTTTTTTTTTTTTTTACATTCCTTTTCTTCTTCGCTTCATTCTTTTTTTTTTTTTTTACATTCCTTTTCTTCTTCGCTTCATTCTTTTTTTTTTTTACATTCCTTTTCTTCTTCGCTTCATTCTTTTTTTTTTTTACATTCCTTTTCTTCTTCGCTTCATTCTTTTTTTTTTTTACATTCCTTTTCTTCTTCGCTTCATTCTTTTTTTTTTTTACATTCCTTTTCTTCTTCGCTTCATTCTTTTTTTTTTTTACATTCCTTTTCTTCTTCGCTTCATTCTTTTTTTTTTTTTACATTCCTTTTCTGCTTCGCTTCATTCTTTTTTTTTTTTACATTCCTTTTCTTCTTCGCTTCATTCTTTTTTTTTTTTACATTCCTTTTCTTCTTCGCTTCATTCTTTTTTTTTTTTACATTCCTTTTCTTCTTCGCTTCATTCTTTTTTTTTTTTACATTCCTTTTCTTCTTCGCTTCATTCTTTTTTTTTTTTACATTCCTTTTCTTCTTCGCTTCATTCTTTTTTTTTTTTACATTCCTTTTCTTCTTCGCTTCATTCTTTTTTTTTTTTACATTCCTTTTCTTCTTCGCTTCATTCTTTTTTTTTTTTACATTCCTTTTCTTCTTCGCTTCATTCTTTTTTTTTTTTACATTCCTTTTCTTCTTCGCTTCATTCTTTTTTTTTTTTACATTCCTTTTCTTCTTCGCTTCATTCTTTTTTTTTTTTACATTCCTTTTCTGCTTCGCTTCATTCTTTTTTTTTTTTACATTCCTTTTCTTCTTCGCTTCATTCTTTTTTTTTTTTACATTCCTTTTCTTCTTCGCTTCATTCTTTTTTTTTTTACATTCCTTTTCTTCTTCGCTTCATTCTTTTTTTTTTTTACATTCCTTTTCTTCTTCGCTTCATTCTTTTTTTTTTTTTACATTCCTTTTCTGCTTCGCTTCATTCTTTTTTTTTTTTACATTCCTTTTCTTCTTCGCTTCATTCTTTTTTTTTTTTACATTCCTTTTCTTCTTCGCTTCATTCTTTTTTTTTTTTACATTCCTTTTCTTCTTCGCTTCATTCTTTTTTTTTTTTTACATTCCTTTTCTGCTTCGCTTCATTCTTTTTTTTTTTTACATTCCTTTTCTTCTTCGCTTCATTCTTTTTTTTTTTTACATTCCTTTTCTTCTTCGCTTCATTCTTTTTTTTTTTTACATTCCTTTTCTGCTTCGCTTCATTCTTTTTTTTTTTTACATTCCTTTTCTTCTTCGCTTCATTCTTTTTTTTTTTTACATTCCTTTTCTTCTTCGCTTCATTCTTTTTTTTTTTTACATTCCTTTTCTTCTTCGCTTCATTCTTTTTTTTTTTTTACATTCCTTTTCTGCTTCGCTTCATTCTTTTTTTTTTTTACATTCCTTTTCTTCTTCGCTTCATTCTTTTTTTTTTTTACATTCCTTTTCTTCTTCGCTTCATTCTTTTTTTTTTTTACATTCCTTTTCTTCTTCGCTTCATTCTTTTTTTTTTTTACATTCCTTTTCTTCTTCGCTTCATTCTTTTTTTTTTTACATTCCTTTTCTTCTTCGCTTCATTCTTTTTTTTTTTTACATTCCTTTTCTTCTTCGCTTCATTCTTTTTTTTTTTTTACATTCCTTTTCTGCTTCGCTTCATTCTTTTTTTTTTTTACATTCCTTTTCTTCTTCGCTTCATTCTTTTTTTTTTTTACATTCCTTTTCTTCTTCGCTTCATTCTTTTTTTTTTTTACATTCCTTTTCTTCTTCGCTTCATTCTTTTTTTTTTTTACATTCCTTTTCTTCTTCGCTTCATTCTTTTTTTTTTTTACATTCCTTTTCTTCTTCGCTTCATTCTTTTTTTTTTTTACATTCCTTTTCTTCTTCGCTTCATTCTTTTTTTTTTTTTACATTCCTTTTCTGCTTCGCTTCATTCTTTTTTTTTTTTACATTCCTTTTCTTCTTCGCTTCATTCTTTTTTTTTTTTACATTCCTTTTCTTCTTCGCTTCATTCTTTTTTTTTTTTACATTCCTTTTCTTCTTCGCTTCATTCTTTTTTTTTTTTTACATTCCTTTTCTGCTTCGATTCATTCCGTTTTTATTTTTTACTTTCCTTTTCTTTTCACTCCATTCCTTTTCTTCTTCGCTTCATTCCTTTTGTTTTTTTTTCCATTCCTTTTCTTCGCTTCATTCATTTTTTTTTCCATTCATTTTCTTTGTTTCTTTCCTTTTTTTTTCCATTCATTTTCTTCGTTTCTTTCCTTTTTTTTTTCCATTCCTTCGCTTCATTCATTTTTTTTTCCATTCATTTTCTTTGTTTCTTTCCTTTTTTTTTCCATTCCTTTTCTTCTTCGCTTCTTCTTTCCATTCCTTCGCTTCTTCGCTTCATTCCTTTTTTTTTTTCATTCTTTTCTTCTTCACATCATTCCTTTTTTTACATTCCTTTTCTTCTTCGCTTCTTTCCTTTTTTTTCATATTCCTTTTCTTCTTCGCTTCATTTCTTAATTTTTTATATTCCTTTTCTTTTTCACTTCATTCTTTTTTTTCATTCCTTTTCTTCGCTTCATTTCTTTTTTCATTTTTTTTTTACATTCCTTTTCTTCTTCGATTCATTCCGTTTTTATTTTTTACATTCCTTTTCTTTTCACTCCATTCCTTTTCTTCTTCGCTTCATTCCTTTTGTTTTTTTTCCATTCCTTTTCTTCGCTTCATTCATTTTTTTTTCCATTCATTTTCTTCGCTTCTTTCCTTTTCTTCGTTTCTTTCCTTTTTTTTTCCATTCCTTTTCTTCTTCTTTCCATTCCTTCGCTTCTTCGATTCATTCCGGTTTTTTTTTCACATTCCTTTTCTTCGCTTCATTCCGTTTTTTTTTTTTTTTTACATTCCTTCTTCGTTTCATTCCTTTGCTTCATTCCTTTCCTTCTTTGCTTACTGTCTACCTTTCCTATACCTGTTTTTCTTCATTCTTTCCTGCCTTTTTTCTTTCTTTCTTTCTTCAAACTTTGGCTTAATCTCTTGTCATAACATAATGCACAGACAATAAAGTCTGTAGGTGATGCACTGTGCCTAGACATTACTGCATTATTGAATACTATTGATCAAATATCCATCGCTTGACACACATATGTACAATTGTTCTTGGTCTGGTTCTGTGGAGATAGAATTCTGTTGATAGAAAAACTTTTGCATGATTCTAATAGAAACCTTTCCTCTAACTAATTTGCCATGAAAGGAAAACACTTTTTTTTTGCAAAGGTTAACCTTTTTAGGGAGTGGATCATCTTATATCATTTTTTGTCTTTTGTGAGATTTTTTTCTTTCTGAAGACCAGGCTTCAAAGCCAAGATAATTTTCTTTCTCAAAGGGAAATCTGGTTACATCAAAGACATCGAAAGTCACTGCTATTTACCTGACAGTGTATCAAGTGTTTCTAACAGTAGCAGGCAATAGAGTTTGAATCCATGTTGTAAAGGAATAAGTACAAAGCCTTTTGCAATGATTGGCATTAAGATTGAATCAAATTTTGGTATAAATCTATTTCAAGTGTAAATAAAAAAGGCAGTATAATAATGTATAAAGAGAAACCATTATTCAGCCGCTATATATCACAGTCGGTTTTTTTATGGTTTTTTCTTTGTAAAAGACCAGACTAAATTATGAGACTTATCTCTGCTGCATGTAAGCACAGTAAAATGGAGTTCAAAAAAAAGGTCAGTCCATCCAGAAAGATGGTGGTAGCAGAAGGTCAGGTTTTTCTTATTTGTGTAAACTAGAAAATAACACTTGAGAAAGGCTGAAGAATAGACCTACTGAAATGTTGAGCTAAAATCAATGTGCGGAAAGAGAAAAGAATTTGAGGCCAAACAATTCTTGGAATGATAATTTTTCCTCAAAACAGTTTTTTGGTTTGGTTTTACAGCATATCAACCTCAATGGGTTATTTAATGCCGACAATTTTTATTGCCGGTAATATTTTGTTTTGTCAAAAATCTATTGCTGGAAATGTTTTCCCTTCAAAAATGGATCGCTGGAAATGTTTTCCCTACAAAAATGGATCGCTGGAAATGTTTTCCCTTCAAAAATGGATCGCTGGAAATGTTTTCACTTCAAAAATGGATTGCTGGAAATGTTTTCCCTTCAAAAATGGATTGCTGGAAATATTTTCCCTTCAAAAATGGATTGCTGGCAATATATTTTTTTTAAAAACATGTTTGGTAATTTTTTTTTTTTAAACGTATTGCTGGCAATAGGTTTTTTTTCAAAGATTTATTGCTGGCAATAATTTTCTTTTACACAGTATTTCTGGTATTAAAACTAATTATTACACTTTCATAGTGTTTTTACCCCAGTTTCAGGTTTAACTATTTGCTCATAGCTGGGACCCTAACAGTTCCTACCACCCCAAGTCAGGGTGGACCTGGGAACATCAGCAATTAAAAGGTGGTTCCACACTCCTCAAAACTTTCTGATCAGAGACATTGCTGCTGGATGTAGTTTATTGTCTTACCCTGGACACAGATGTAGTTTCTCATCATACCCAGGATGCTCAAAACAATAGGTGTCTTTGTATACCAAAAGGCCATAGAATGGATGGGCCAGATGTTTAAATGTAAGAACAAAATGAAAATAAATGAATTCACTTGTGTGATTATCTCTTGGAATGAATGTCTTAAAATGGCAGGTGTTTTTTTGAACATTTAAATAAGGCAGTGGAGTATGTGATATGGTGTGTGTCTGCTGGTGGAACTACCGAATGTAGCTCATCAGAACATTTGCTACAGAAATAGTAATAAATGAGAAAGTGTCTTACGGCATCCCATCAGTGGGAAAGTGGCTGTAGAGTGGAAAATAACTGATCACCCACAAGGCCATGTAAATGCTTTTGAACTATCAAAACTAGAAAAAGAAGAACTGGTAGCTCTAGCCCAGATATGGCAACAGTACCCCATTTTTGGTCTAATCTGTAAGAGTTAGGTACTTACTGGAGTGGCACAAAGAAACTATTTTTCCAGCATGTTCAGTGATGACTCGTGTTGCATTCATATAACTGCACCATATAAATAGCAGTTGATACAACTGGAGGATAAACTAATCGTAACAGTGAAGATAAAATTACTAGAGAAGTAGTCATGACTAGAATGTTATCAACTATACAGATATACTTCACGCTAAGTCGTTAATTGGTTCCAGAGTATTGTTGTATTATCTGTTATTATTTGTCTAATATTATGTACATGGCTGTTTTTAGTCTTTCATCTTTATTTTCTCCCAAAACTAAAGCCAATATACAAAGCTTAGAATGGCTCATGATTAAACATAATAGACATTCATTGTCTGTTATATTTAACAATATATATATATATATATATATATACGTTAAAATTTATTTAAATGTGCTTATTGTTATATTGGTGTTTTGACGATATAACAGTCAATATAAACTTGAGTAAAACAACCTAAGGTGAGTTTATTTTTCCATATAATATTTAAGAAAAACTGGCATATCTTTGAAAATGACTTAACTCAAAATCACTTAGGCTGAGGTATCACTGTAATTAGTTAAAAGTATTCACTACAACTTTGGTTTGGTTTCTTTTACAGCATATCAACCTCAATGGGTTATTTAATGCTGACAAGATTTTTATTGCTGGTAATAATTTTCTTCAAAAATCAATCACTCATAATTTTCTTCTTCAAAAATCAATCACTCATAATTTTCTTCTTCAAAAATCAATCACTCATAATTTTCTTCTTCAAAAATCAATCACTCATAATTTTCTTCTTCAAAAATCAATCACTCATAATTTTCTTCTTCAAAAATCAATCACTCATAATTTTCTTCTTCAAAAATCAATCACTCATAATTTTCTTCTTCAAAAATCAATCACTCATAATTTTCTTCTTCAAAAATCAATCACTCATAATTTTCTTAAGTATAGCCGGTAATATCTTTTTTTCAAAAAATGTATAGCCGGTAATATCTTTTTTTCAAGAAAAATGTATAGCCGGTAATATCTTTTTTTCAAAAAAATGTATAGCCGGTAATATCTTTTTTTCAAAAAATGTATAGCCGGTAATATCTTTTTTCAAAAAAAAAAGTATAGCCGGTAATATCTTTTTTCAAAAAAAGTATAGCTGGTAATAATTTCTTCTTCAGAAACTTATTGCTGGTAATAACTTTTTTTACCAAATATTTCTGGTATTAAAACCTATTTTTACACTTTTGTTGTGTTTTGAAACCATTTTTGGGAGGTTAACTATTTGCCCTTAGCTGGGACCCTAACAGGTGCTACCACTCTGGGTCTGGGTGGACCTGGGAACACCAGCAATTAAGAGGTGATCCCACACTCCTTAAAAACTCCTGATCAGAGGCCTTGCTGTTGGACGTAGTTTATTGTTTCACTACAACTTTAGAGAACACTCATTAAACATTCTAGGTGAAAATTCAGTGTCTTCTAGGTGATAATGTATTGTCTCGAGTTTGTTTTTTAAAGTATTGAATGTTGCAATGCAGTTATGGCAGCAATAGTTCATTTGTTTTTTTTTTTTGTTTTTTCAAATTTGACTATTGTAAAGATAAAGTATAGTAGAAAGCACTTCTTGGATTTATAGAATGATTTGACCATTTTTCCAGCATCTTTAGCTGGGGAGCTTACGTATTAGTTCAACTTGAGGTCTGAAGAGTACTTGAAATGAAAGTGATGTTGAAAGCATGGCATCTTTATTGGGAGTAGAAACAATTCATTAGGGACTGGAGAAAATTTGAGGTCTGTGGGATTTGATCATTTGGATTATATTGTATAGGAGGGGCACGGTGGAGTAATGAATAGCAGCTTCGATTGTGGAATTGGAGAGCCGAGTTCCAATTCCATTCAGACCCATTACATTCACTTACTTGCTAATATCCTTGGGAAATTTGTTATAAGTGATCAAGGTAACTGAAATGTTTAGTATTTATTAATTCCTCATACTAAATTAGGATGGATTCCAAATAGGTGCCATCACTGCTTTCATTCCAATTACAGATCATAGATTCTGTTTTGGAAAGGTTTATTTTGAGTTCTACTTCATGGAACATTTGGTAGAGGATGTTGACTTTCTGTTCGAGATCATTCTTACGCCAATTATGAATATTTATGTCATCAGCATATCCTGACTCATCATTAATACACTGGACTTGGGAGGGAAAACAGAATCATTGTCTTCTATTGGTAGATTCATTTGCGATATGGTATGGAATTCTTAAATGATCAGTGTCCATATCTTCACATCTGTCTTTGTATATGCACAGTGAATTGTCTAATGAAAACATTTAATAGACTGAGAATTTCATTCCCCCTTTGTAGTACTCCTGATGAGGTTTAAAATGTTTCTGTATAAAAGCTTCTTATTTTGAATTTTTGCAGTGTTGGACAAAACTCTCAAACACACCCCATTCTATGTTCAATTTCCTAAATTTGTTGTGTCTGATTTATACACTGAAGTATTTAAAGGGTTTAGTATTTAATTATTCTACATCCTGAATACTTTATGATGGATTCCAAATAGGTGCCATCACTGCTTTCATTCCAATTGCAGATCATAGGTTTGGAAAGGTTTATTTTGAGTTCTACTTCTTGGAACACTTGTTAGAGGATGTTGATTTTCTGTTCAAAATTATTCTTATCCCAACTATGAATATCTATGTCATCAGCATCACCATTGACCTTGGGAGGGAAATCAAGATTGTTGAATAGAAGCAATTAAAGCAAAGTTTTTACTAAAAGGCCATTATCCCATTGGACAATTCATTAATATTAATAAATATTACAATAATGGCTACATTAATATTTTTATTTCAAGTTAGAACTTTTTAGCATTCCTGTCTGACAACTAATGAGGTTTCATTCGGTTAAAATCTCTGTACATTGCAGCTTTTAATTTTAAAATGGATATAAAAGCAGTTTGTTTTCTTTCTTTAATTCATTAAGGATTTTAATAATTTAAAATTTTTATAATTATAATTGTTGAATTTCATTTTATAGTAATTACAACTATCTTATTTTCAATCATATGAGGCATGTTGAAACATTCATGATCCCAAAATCTTATCACATGTTCAAACATGAAATTTTTCTTGGGGTCTGGCTGAGAGTGTTAACACATCTTGTATTTTCTTTTATGAAATAGAAATTTAAAACTGTGACCAAGCCATGATTTATTAGAATATTTCTGTGAATAAATGTTCTGAATTCGAAAAAGCATATTTTCTCACTATTTACATTATTCGGACTATTGTCCTCATCTTTGCCACCATATTTATTACATTTCGGCTGTTGTACACTCCGGCCTTCTTCAGGTGGTTGGAATGTTGAACTGAACCGTTTATTTCCTCAAGGACACATGGCACAGTGAATAAAGGTGTTGGTTAGATCCAGTGACAGGACCCAAAGAGAGAGTTCAATACCCAGTTAAGGAAGTGGAGAACTTGCAGAGGGGAATTAACAGGAGATAACTGATAAGTGACATCCATTAAACATGGCATGTGGAACTAGAACAGTCTACCCCAGTGACCAAAATAAAGGGTTCAGTTCAACATTCCAACCACCTGAGCATACAATGGCCAAAACAGTGTAATATAGCGACAAAGATGAAGACAATAGTCCGAATAATGTAAATAGTGTACATAATACCTCATCTCAGAAATATAGACAGAGCACATTTTCTTTGTCACAAGTTTTTCTTTTTTTTTAATTTGAGACGTTTAATTCTTTTGATTTGTTTGAATTCATTAGGTTGGTTGATTTTATATGCCAACCCTCATCATTAAATTGCTGTGCATGAATATATGCTATTGATTTCATTTGCAAAGTGAATAGATATACAACATAACCATATAAAAAAAAAATGGTCATATAAACCACAAAAGTCTTCATATAAAAGCACGTGAACACATATCTATATATGATATATATATATATGTGTGTGTGTATATATATATATATATATATATATATATATATATATATATATATAATATTACATATATGAAGGAATATAGTCTTAAGATGTGCTATATTTATGGGATAAAGTGCTCAATATCAGAGATAGAGCATGTGTAAATATTAAAGTGAACATAGAAGTCAACGCTTAGAGGCAACAGTCTGTTTCATGCAAGATGCAATCCTCAGGCCTGACAATTGCATCTCGCATGAAACAGACTGTAGCCTCGAAGTGCTTACTTTTATGTTCACTTTTAATATAATATATATATAAATAATATATATCTGAAATGTTCATACAAGGTGTGCATGTGTTTTCTTTGTAAGGGACTGAAATAAAACATACTTGGTACTTATGTTGATTGTCACGTGCCTGAATGCGTATGTCTTTCTAGTCTGACTGCCAGGAATAAAAGAGGATGTTTGACTTTCATGCCTTATGATCTTTTGGGTAGTTCACGTGACTATATATCTATTTTTAGCTTTTTAAACGGTTAGTCAAATGGAGATAACTTTTTGTCTCTCACAACAAAATATTTACGGGGTCACCCAGTGATTAGAGAGTCATGATCGCCTACACCTTCAATGAACAAGTCATTAAAACTGTTGCATTATTAAAATTACTATAATCTTTTTTATGGTACTGTAAACTTAGTGTACAATTTGATCTGATGGAAAAATAACTTTTTAATCTACAAATTTATGTTTAAGCATATCTTCTATGTGCTGTGTCTTTTCAGAACATAGGTGATTATGGCTCTCCACAACTTCCTGTTCTTTGTGGAGCTTAACAAGTTTTACCTTTTTGTTATGTCCTAAACCTTGTTCCACCATACAGTTACTAAAGCTCATTAAGTAGGTTACGTATTGTTTTCCTGTCCCACTTGACTTTAATCTGTCCTGTGAGTATCAGATTTTCCAAGTCCTCTTTCCTCATTATGTGCCCTAGAAATTTCTACTGTTTCTTCCTGTTAATATAAGTCAACTTTTTGTTTCCATTTTCTCTAAAACTTTGTCGTTGCTCACATGTTTAGTCGATGGTATCCTCAGTATCCTTCTGTAGAACCTGATTTCTGTTGCTTCAAGTGTCTTCTTCATCTATGAAGAGATTGTCAAGTATTCACTGCCATATAGGAGAACTGATATTACATAACAGTTCAGTACTATTTTCTTTGTTTCTAAGGAAATTCTTTTTCTAATCTGCTTAGCTTTTGAAAGCCATCTTTAGCTATGTAAATGTTCTGTAAGATTTTGAGAGCTTTTAAAATATGTAATGTTTATACAAGGAACAGAAATTACAAAACCTCCTACAGAAGGTAGCAAGGGAGAGTGAGAAGAAAGGACTAAGCATTAACTACAAGAAGACAGAATGCATCGTCATCAGTAAAAGGAAGAGCCCGAAATGTGATTTGCAGGTCAGCAACACTAGAATCAAGCAGATGAGGAAGTTTATACACGTGGGAAGCATCTTGACAGAGGACAGTAAGTGTGACACAGATCCATAAATGTTTTGAGATGGCCAAGGACGCATTCCAAAAGCTGGGTAGAGTATTGCAAGACAGGAGGATTTCTTTGGTAACAAAGAAAAGAATACTGAATTGCTATGTAACGTCTGTCCTACTTTACGGCTGTGAATGTTGGACAATTTCTTCAAAGAAGAAGAGACTCAAGGTGATGAAGGTGTGGTTCTACAGAAGGATGCTGAGGATATCCTGGACTGAGCATGTGAGCAACTATGAGGTCTTGGAGAGGTTGCAAACAAGGAGAAGGCATATACTTAACATCAGGAAGAGGCAGCTGAAGTTTCTGGGACACATGATGAGGAAGAAGGCCCTGGAGAATCTGATACTCACAAGTCGACTAGAGGGAAAGAGAGACAAGGGGAAATAACGCATGACATACCTAGCAGGCTTAAGGAAGTGGATGGCAGAATGTGGGGGGAGGAAGCAGAGGGAAGTAATTTGCTGAGAGCTGCAAGGGATAGAGTGGAGAGCCATGATCACCTATGTTCTGAAAGGACATGGCACATACAAAGAAAGAAAATGTTTACATATGTATATTATATATGTCTTCATAATCGGAGTTGGTAGTAGGAATAAGTTCCCTCTACCTATATAAGTGCATCTCAAATAGTTATTGATAAAGACAAACACCAAGCCAGAGAAGGTGCGAAAGGGGACAACAAGCTGCTTTAGGTAGATGGAGAAGGTACAAAAGGGGACATAACCAGCTGCTTTATGTAGATGGAACTCATCAACCACAAAAGGTATTTCATTGAGGGTGATGAAAAGCATTATTTTAAAACTCCTTGTGGTCATATCCGAACATGGATAGAAAAACTGAAGTGGAGTAAAACCGAGTGGAGCCCCAAAGATGATTGACTGTCAACACTGACAATCTTCTGGCAACTCCTGCAGCCAAGCCAGCCCTGAATGTAATGCTTCCTTTAGATCTTGCTGTGGCCAAGAGTGGTGAGGGGTCACGTGGTTTGGGTAGAGAATGGCCTCAATATACCATCCGTTTTGACCATCAGGGCTCTACCTTTAGTGATGCAAAGTTGGTCGGGTTTCGATCCTGGCTTGAAGCAATCGGATGTCTAACCACACTGATAAGCAAAACTGTCTGTGGATTATATATATATATGAATAAAAATGACAATAGGAAAACTGGTAATTGCTGACGCGTTTCCACATTGGACGAAACGCGTCAGCAATTACCAGTTTTTCTATTATCATTTTTATTCATAAATATTGTCTCTCCACTGGTTAATTCAGAGAAATTTTCATATATATATATATATATATATATATATATATATATATATATATATATATATATATATATATATATATATATATATATATATATATATATATATATATATATTATAGATTACAAAATACTTTAAATGGGGACTAATGTGTGTGTGAGGAAGTACAGTGGTGTAATGGATAACAGCTTGGATTAAAGAATCGTAGAGCTGAGTTCAAGTTCCAGTCAAATCCATTACATTCACTTACGTGCTAATACCCTTGGGAAATGTATGAATCCTCTTCTCTCCCCAGCTATGGGTATATAGCTTTGGATGGCAACTGGTTTCCCATAGAAAGAAATGGCAACCTACCGCAGAAAAAATCTGCCTTGTCTATTATATATCGAAATATACATGATCGCCCAAGTGTGTATCATGCACCTGACTGATAAGAATGCATTGTAAATGATTTTACTATAAGAATACTCTTTCCCCAGGGTATTAACATGTAAGTGAATGTAATGGATTCGACTGGAATTTGATGAATTGGAGAGTAGAGTTCGAATTTCAGTCAAATCCTTTAGATTCACTAACGTGCTAATACCCTTGGGAAAGATATGAATCCTTTCTTCTCCTCCGAGTTATGGCTAAATAGGACAGATCGAATTCTCTAGCCTGGGACTGAATGTGTGCGTTTTGATCCTCTTCAAAGTATTCCCTTGGGATCTTAGACACTTATCTCCATATACTTTCTACATTTCAAAATCTGTAAATCCTCTTTGGGGATAATAGTGATTGGCAGATGTTGCAAGGAAGTAAATATTAACTCTCTAGTGAGACCAACAGACTTGAGTTACGTGATTTTGAAAAACTAGAACCCCTACCCAAGTGTTGGCCATTGTCATAGCAAAAATCACAGTACAGAAGCACACTAAGGTGATTCAGTACTGAGTAACCCTATAGGCGAGTATCTGTTTATGCATAGTAAAATCCACTTGTTTACATAGAGATTTTGCTATCAATGCAAATAAAAAGAAACAGTTAACAAGGAGAGACAAAGACGGACAGTAAGAGGAAAGTATTTGAAAAGCATATTTTCATGTTGATAAAGATGACTGCCTATATTGTTGAATATATACATGTTTACAGAGAGAAAGAGAAAGTTAATACAGATATAGAGGCAGAATAAGTAGATACAGGGAGATTTAGAGAGAAAACTGATAAAGGAATAAAGTGTGTGTGTGTGTG
The DNA here is from genome assembly GCA_963932145.1 of Acanthosepion lycidas. NCBI lineage: Eukaryota > Metazoa > Mollusca > Cephalopoda > Sepiida > Sepiidae > Acanthosepion > Acanthosepion lycidas. The sequence continues at coordinate 6,401,971 of OZ010608.1, read as the reverse complement.
TGTGAAAAGAGTTCAATATCAAGTATAGAATATGTAAATAGAAAAGTAGGCAACAAGCAGCAACAATCAGTTTCCTGACTAAAGACAATCTTCAGGCTATATCTTATAGAGTGAAATAGTGATTTAGAGTGGGGGACATATTAGTCAGAGAGAGGAGGTTAACTTATCTGGCCAAGAGCAAAATAGCAAAAAGTAAAGAAAAGAAAATCATGCTGACATAAAATGTGTGTGTGTGTGTGTGTATATATATATATATATATATAGGGAGAGAGATAGAGTGAGCGATATATAGAGAGTGAGAGATTTAGAGAAAGGGGAGAAGATTTAGAGAAAAGGGAGAAGATTTAGAGAAAGGGGAGAGAGATGAAAGATATAGAGAGGAGAATATATATATAGAGAGATGGGGAATATACAGAGAGGGAGAGAGAGACGGGGAATATACAGACAGCGAGAGAGGGTGAATATACAGACAGCGAGAGAGGGTGAATATACAGACAGCGAGAGAGGGTGAATATACAGACAGCGAGAGAGGGTGAATATACAGACAGCGAGAGAGGGTGAATATACAGACAGCGAGAGAGGGTGAATATACAGACAGCGAGAGAGGGTGAATATACAGACAGCGAGAGAGGGTGAATATACAGACAGCGAGAGAGGGTGAATATACAGACAGCGAGAGAGGGTGAATATACAGACAGCGAGAGAGGGTGAATATACAGACAGCGAGAGAGGGTGAATATACAGACAGCGAGAGAGGGTGAATATACAGACAGCGAGAGAGGGTGAATATACAGACAGCGAGAGAGGGTGAATATACAGACAGCGAGAGAGGGTGAATATACAGACAGCGAGAGAGGGTGAATATACAGACAGCGAGAGAGGGTGAATATACAGACAGCGAGAGAGGGTGAATATATGGAGAGGGGGAAATATAGAGAGATATAAAATAAAAGGTGAGAAAGATCAACCTTTCAAGAGGTCTATCAAGTCGGAGATTAATCAAAGGAAAGCAATGACAGGTAATGCTGGAAATTTCATGATGCAGCGTATCTTTGAATGAATTAGTATTCCTTATGGTAACAGATAAAGTGTTTTTTTGCGAAAGCTTTTTGACAGAACCTAATTTTCATATCTTTATGGGACACTGGATAATGAAGAGAAAATGATTCAAAGGGAAACTCCGTCTTGCTTCCATGAAACCTTCTTGGAAGAAAAGGATTGAAAAGCAACACTCAAAGATTTTTGGCAACTCCCCTGTTTTGTTTCATCTGCACCAACATCAAAGACACACCCTAAATTTTATCATGAATAAAACGGACGATAGTTTTTTTGGCAACTTGGCACGGAATTGACTAGATCAAATTTCGACATCCCAAGTTTGTTCACAAGACGAACCTTCACTGTGAGGAATACAGGATCCTTTTGAGGGACAGATATAAAAAGAAAATGAATCATTTCACCCCTAGCAAGGCGATAATCCCATTAAGTTGCAAAGGGTTATTGAGAGGGAGGAGAAAGGAGACAAAACTAGGTATGTCCCAGGTAACGCTAAAAAAGTGGTATACCCTGGAGAAAAAAGGTCCCCAAATTGATAAAAACATTTTTAACTTGTAAATGTTTGTTAAAATTAAAGAGGGAAGACCAAAGTATTTTTTGAATATTTTTTCAGATTTTTTAATCCTTCCTATAAATTTTAAAAATTTTATTTAAAAATCTCGTTTTTCTTGAATAAAAAAAAAATCAGTAAAATTGATTTATCGACATTTCTGCCCGAATTTGTAAAAAAAAACAAAAAAAACAAAATTAGTTCAAAAATCAATTAAAATTCAGTTACACCTTTTTTTTTTTGTTATCTTAGGAAATTTAGAATGATTAAAGTATACTTAATGTAATTTGAAAGAAACATTACTTACTTTTTTAGCAGAAAATTTTTTAATAGAGATATTTCCAACCGAGGTACTCGCGCGGGTGCTTGATTGAAGGGTGTTAATTGACGGCTGTCAATATATTGACAACTTACGTCAAGCGAATTTATCGTACGGTAGCGCAGAAGTGATGTAATTCGTTCTAATTTTAAGTGAACCTGGTTAGTAAATTTAAAAAAAAAAAAATAACTTTCTTTACTGAATGAATGCAAAGCAATTTCTGAAGTAAAAAGAACTTGCTTCTATCAAGAGAAACAAGTCGACCTCGTGACATTATTTCAAAGCTGTGCATCCATACTTTCGTTGGAGACGATTTTAAGTACAATTTTGGAATATTAAAAAATTATTTTAAAAATATTAACGGTTGTCAAATTTTTATGAGCTATCAAATTTATGATCTTTAAAAAGTAGGGAACATAATGTTATTTCCATAAAGCTTCATTCAGAAACTTAATTTTAAAATATATAACAACATTTTGTCATATTGTGTATTTAAAATAGAAAAAAAGAAAAATTATTGTAAAAATTCATTTTTCATCAAATTTTTTTTTTTTTTCAGATAAGAATTACCGTAGTATATGTTATTCAGAAAAGTCATAAAAAGTTTTTTGAATTAAATATTAGTCTTAGTTTTATTGGGTTTTGTATGTTTACAATTGAGGTAAAAGTTTGGACAATTTTGCACATATTTTTACCAAAAAAATTAATGATTTAGAATCTTCAGAGTCTTGCGCATTTAATTGAAAAAAAATTATCAGGCTTCAAAAATAAATTTTTGAAGTTTTCATAAAATTAAGTTCGAGGGGTGTAACAGATATAAAAAAATAATATTTATACCATGACTTTCAAAATGACAAACATTTCTAAAATAATTTCAATCATTTGTGAAAAAGTTCTGAAAGTTTCATTAAAATCCAACAAGTACTTGATTTTTGCCAGATTTTCCAAATCAATGTGTTTTTTTCAACAGAAAACTGTGAAAAACAAGTAATGTTAATATTACGTAATTTTTGACCTAAAAAAAAAAAAAAAAAAAACAAGATTTTCAACCTAAATTTAAAAAATGCTGCAAATGAAAAAAAATTTTTTAAAAATAATTAAAAATTACCTTGGTCTTCCCTCTTTAATTTTAACAAACATTTACACTTTACAATTTTTTTTTATCAATTTGGGGACCTTTTTTCTCCAGGGTATACCACTTTTTTAGCGTTACCTGGGACATCCCTAGACAAAACAATAAGAAAAAGGAAAAAAAAATAGCTGATGATTGGAGTCGCATTTAGATTTTTGAAGATTGTCTGTGACAGGGAAGCAACAAAAGCTTTTTAAATAGCACGTGGTTGTGGAGTAATGGAAAACGGCTCAGATTAAACAGTTCGAATTCCAGTCGAATCCAATACAGTCACTTACGTGCTAATACCCTTGGGAAAGGTATGAATCCTCCTTCTCTTCTCCCCCCAGCTATGGGTAAATAGCAGGACAGACTGGGTTCTATAGCCTTGGATAGCAACTGGTCCACCACTGAAAGAAATGGCAACATACCTTACTTCATTCCTGCGCAACATTTTTTCCGCACTGCCAAATCGTTTTCGGCCCTCCTCCGCCACTGATGAGTGACCTGCTTGATTCTGTCTATCGGCAGAATAAAGCGGCCATTTTCATTTTCCTGGGTTGGACAGTATCTCACTAACACGGATTTTATTTCTTTTAAATGTTTATCTGATTAAATGGACTCAACTCACCCCCGCATATTATTGTAAATATGCCATGACGCTTCCCAAATTTTGCTATAGTTTTTTCAAACGAAAATTGTGTGTGCGTGCGTGTGTGTGTGTGTATATATATATATATATATATATATATATATATATATACTCTCTCGTGTAACTACAATTTTTACAAGACGGGAGATATATCATACATAAAACGGAGTTACTGTTAAATCAGTGTATATAGATTTTTTTTGAGTTCGTACGAAGTTGGATGAAAGTATGTATCATTTTATTTACCCCCATTCCAATACAATTTCAATACTCTTGCCTTACTCCTCCCCTTCTGTTACACTTCATGTTGGGCGTTCATATATGAATAATAAAGCGTTGGGAAATTATCGCCTGAGGCCTATCTAAAACCTTGGTAGCATAATTGGCTGATCTAATTTTTGAAACACCCACTCACACACACACATATATATATATATATATATATATATATACGCGCGAGCGCGTGTGTGTATGCATATATAAAGGAACAAAATATTTTCCAAAAGAACGGTTAAATTAAAAGTACTAAAAGGAATTTTCATAAAACGAAAATGTAGGGCAAGTTAAGATATAAAATATTCGAGACACTGAGTTCCTTGCAACCACGTCAGGCGGCAAGTCTGGCTTCCTTCTTGACAAAGCCATCATGACAAACTGTGGATGTAAGAAAGTTAGTGTCTCGGCTATTTATATATATATATATATATATATATATATATATATATATATATATATATATATAAAGAAATAGTTTTACGGTATACTATATTTATGGGATAATGTGCTCAATATCAGAGAGCGTATTGTAAATATAAAAGTAAACACTGAAGTCAACACTCAAAGGCGACAGACTGTTTCAAGCTAAACGCAATCATCAGGCCACGATTGCGTTTAGCATGAAACGCACAGTCGCTTGAGTGTTGACTTCAAATGTTCACTTTATATATATATATATATATATATATATATATATATATATATATATATATATATATACGCACACACAAGATATGATTTGTGGTACAAAATTTTATGACTGCCATGAAAAGACAAAATTTATTTTATTACCTTTCATGATGATAATAGATAAAAAGTAAAACTTAAAACGGGCTAGCTAAGAGGTTTCGAACCTCGCTCAACAGAGCTAAATCGAGGTTAATAAATTATAACAGAATTATCACTAAAAAGAGATGGGCAATATGTATGGGGTAGGGGGATATTGCTTAGATGGAAATTATTTGGAGGCCCAGTACGAAATCCTTCTGTTTATATAGAGATGGCTTCAAAAGTAATTTTATATATATATATATATAAAATCATGATGGGAGTAACATTAGGTACCTTGAGAAAATGTGGTATTTTGGTACTTGTTAGAATTGAATGGAGAGGGATAAGTTCTTGTGATTTTGTCATTTGTTCGACAGAGTGCGTCGTGAATCGAATTAACTCTGAGCTGGTTAGATAAAGTTGACCTACCTTTCCCCCTCTTCCTTCGACCTTGTGCCACAAACAATGTGTACATCGTTAAAAACGTATCACTTGGTAATGGTAACCACACTAGCTCATTAAAAATTGCTCCATACCAAAGCACAGTAAATATTTGCTAAGTACAGTTTGTTTTTGTCGTAAGGCCACGAGTATGCGGTTGCCAGTGAAGATTAAATTCAATAGAAATTTCATTCAAACAACGTCATAACCATTGCCCCATACCAAATGCCCGAGATATTTACTGAGGTTGGGTCAGTTTGAAAAGAGAAGGTATAATAAACGAACAGCGTTCCGGAAGACAAAAGATGGCGATTGATATTGCATTTAAATTTTTGAAGATTGTAGTTATTAGGGAAGCAAGAAATCAGAAGTGAGTTCCACAGGTGAGAAGTACGAGAAAACTAATTATTAGAGAAGAAAATATGGTTGCATCTAGCGAGTTTGACAGTAAAACGGTGAGGCTTAGTCGCCGATCTAATAATACACTTAAATTCGTGCCTTCAAGACAGCAAGGAAGAAAACTCATCAGAATAATTGCCATGAAAATATTTGTAAAAAAGACAGAGGGAAGCCATGTCAGGGTGGTGGAAAAAGTGACTGAAGTCGAGATGCCAGAACAAAATAAAAAAAAAAAGACAATGGGGTTACTAATCCTGTAAAGGATCTTATTTGTGAAAAAGCAAATAAATAAATAAAAAATACATCTATCATTATTAAATTAGATATAATAATGTTCATTACTTATCTAAGTCAAACTTAGAGTTTGATAATTATTTATCGGGACTCCAGACAAGAATAATTGAAATAGTAACAAAATTATTTCGTTTACGCTAATTTTAAATTTTACATTTGCAGCTGTTAATTTTGCAAGCTCGCTGCAGTAATTGAAAATCCAATTTTTATCGCTCCAGTTTAATATTGAGCAATTTATTAGCACAGATAGCAAAATTTAAAGTTATACAATTTTACGTCAGTTAGTAACTAGCATTATATATATATATATATATATATATATATATATATATATATATATATATATATATATATATATATATATATATATATATATATAACCATTCCTCTACAGGGAATATTCAACATTTATTAATCAAAGTGTTAATGTTACCGTTGATTTAAATTTTATTTAAAAATTCTTTTTAAAGAAAATGAATTTCTCAAGACCACTTTTAATACTTTACTGTTTTTTTTTTGTTGTTGTTTTTGGAGAGAGGCTCCTTCCAAACAATTCATTTATCATGAACGCACACACATTATATATTTGAAAATTATAACAAATATGTTATAAAATCACTATAAAAATAGCCATTTTGTTTCATCACTTCTGGTGTCTTATCAAGTGATGGTGTTGAATGTAGACTAAATCCTTTATTCTACATTCAACACCATCACTTGCAGCATTTACCTCTTGTTGCGAGGTATGGAGGTTTTCTCAATAAATATCTAAATGACGCCTGGTACATTTGTCTCACAAAAAGTATTGATCGACTCCTGTGACTCCGGGTAAAATTAAGCCCCTCTTAATAAATAGAATTAACGCAAACAAGTATTAACAAATATATTAAGCGGATATATTACAGAAAGGAAAATAAGTTAAAACTGAACAGTTCAAAGCAATTTTCAGCTCGTGTCTCTGAGTTACTGACATAGCTACAGATCGAGAAGAGATGTCTTGTCGCTGCCAAAGTCAGAAAGGAACGTAGAAGCTTTTAAATTTCGCGCCATAGAGGCGGTAATTATATATATATATATATAAATATATATATATATATATATATATATATATATACTTATACCCACACACAAGTTTATTTTATATTTTGGAATTATATAATTTACCTTTATATCCTTATTTTTCCTTGATAAAATGTTCTATGAAGCTTTAAAATAAGTTATTTCACATTTAGACTTTTTCTTAACATCGTTCTGATCTTTATACTCGCTACTGTATACACACACACACACACACACACACACATATATATATATATATATTATATACACACACGCGCAACAGTTGCAATTTTATAATTTTGTTAATGCGAATTTTTTCGGATATTGTTGACTGCACAGTATAGTAGGGTCAGTTGTGCAGGTTCTGAGAGAAAGAGGAACACCATGACGCAATTAACCCCGCCAAAAATTTGGAAAACGGTATGCTGTACTTCTTTGCATTAGCGCCAGAAGCTCCAATACGAATATTTCAGAATATTTTGGTGTCAATCTGAGGACAGTGCAGAGGATTCGGAAAAAGCTGGAGGAGTCTAATGATGATTACGAAGGTACGGTATCTCGGAAAAAACCACTGTGATCGTTCTGATAAGAAAAGAACTCCCTAATTTGTTGGTGAATCCTCAGACTCAACACAGAGGTCTACATCAAGTGCCTTTAGGATGTAGAGCTGTCCTGGGTCAAGACGGTGGCTTCTAGAAGAGCCTGTGTCTAGCAATAGGACTCCGCACCATGTCACACTAGTAAGAGAACCCAATCATGGCTGTCAGACAATTTCTGCGACCATATCACTCCTTACATCTGGCCACCTAACTACCCAGACTGCAATTCCCTCGATTACTATGTGTGGAGCGCAGTTGAGCGAAACACCAACAACACTCCTTGTAATACCAAAGATAAAGGCAAGGATTATGTCAGCATTCATCAACTTAAGGAGACCGCCCAGAAGATTTGCAGGAGATTCTGAAGTCGTCTGAATGATGTGGTTGAAGCTAATGGCAATTTTATTGAATAAATTTGCACTTTAATTTTTCAAAATATTTTTGTGTAGTTTTGGTAACTATATCTGTTAAAATGAGATGCCAGTTAATTTCATTTAAATTTATCCTAAAATTATACGACTTTGGCTGCAAGTCAGTGTTTTAGACATGTACCGTCAGTTTTTTGTGCGACCTTTCATGTAAAAATGTCCAGTTGATGGAAGAGGAACCCTAAATTCGGTTTCGAAATGGCTTTTTTGTATGATTTTATTAAATTGGCGCGAAAATTGTTTCAGACAGTAGGGTAGGTATTTAGGTATTAGTTGTGTCAGTTATTAACGATGTTTATGTTGGTATTGGTGAAAAAAAAATTGTTTATGGTTGGGTTTTAGTTTTAATGCTAATTGCATCGAGAATTTGTTGTCCGATTCCAGTAACTGAAGCATAACAGTGACACACAAAAGATGGCACGGCAAATGAAAATAAAAAAAAAAGATTATCAAAAGGTTAATTTCCGTGTTATTTTACGACGTGTATAAACAATGTACAGATCTATCTGTAAGGTACTGCATCATGGTGTAATGGTTACCAAATTAGTCTTGCAGAGGACCGTATGGGTTTACGTGTTGTTGAATTAGAAACACGTACTGTTTATTCATGCTAGAAGAAGGCCAACTACAAGAACATGGCGGACTCAAGTTGAGTCCAGCCGAAAATGTAAAGAAAACAAGACATATATATATATATATATATATATATATATATATATGTGTGTGTGTGTGTGTATGTATGTGTATATATATATATATATATATATATATATATGTGTGTGTGTGTGTGTGTATGTATATATATATATATATATGTGTGTGTGTGTATATATATATATATGTGTGTGTATATATATATATATATGTGTGTATATATATATATATATATATATATATATATATATATATATATATATATGTGTGTGTGTGTGTGTGTGTGTGTATTAATTCATGAATCATTCATACAAAAAACAAATATAGAGGTTAATGATTTAAATGGCGAGAATACATTTAAATCATTAACCTCTATATTTGTTTTTTGTATGAATGATTCATGAATTTATACATCATAATTGCATCTTTTAATTGAAATATATATATATATATATATATATATATATATATATATATATATATCAATAAATATATGTATTAATTGACAAAATTTACAAGTGACAAAGATATCAACATTTGTGTTTGTGAACGTAGAGAGTTTGTATATTGGTGAAAGTTCGTACATACGTGTATGTGCGTTTCATAGCGTTTTCCCACAAGTGGGCGAAAACGCGGATCTCTACGAGAGATCACATTTTTAAATGCGTCCGCTGAAATGCAAAGTAAAAAGAGAACGAGGCAAGAAGTAGCTCAGTATTTATAGTGTAGGGAGAGCGTCCCCTAGTGACCAATTAGGGAATTAAGGAGGAGTTAATTCCGACAGTCTCGTTAGATCAGTTACGACTGAGTAGCGACTTCGATCTCACTAGGTGCTCGATACTTTAGGACTTGTGCCACGTAAGTTACGTTTAGTAAATCATTGTGTGTGTGCGTGTGTAAAAAAAAAAAAAAAAATTAAAAAACGCGCCTACATAAATGAAAATTAACATCAAAATGTTTGTTATTAAGAGGAAAGACCAAAGAGCTGTATGATTATATTATATTACTCCAGTGAGCGAAATAAAGGGTTCAGTTCAACATTCCAACCACCTCAAGAAGGCCGGAGCATACAACAGCTGAAATGTTGTAATAACTATGGCGACAAAGATGAGGACAATAGTCCGAATAATGTCAATGTACATAATACCTCATTTCAGAAAAATAGACAGATAATGACTGAAATTCTTGCAAAAATATAAGTGTCAGATTTTAATTAAACTTTAGGGACCTTTTCGCAAATTAATGAAATTATTTGAGAAGTTTTTTGTTTTTTTTAGAAAATCTTGTTAAATATTTTTTTACGTAAGTTATCACCCACTTATTTAATTTTATGAAATTTCGAGAAATTAAATTTTGTTTAGCTTACTATCTATATTAATTAAAAGTAGGGCTCCTTTTCTTTCTGTAAAAGAGGATAACCAGTTACAACCTTAGATTATGGAGAATATATTCCTAAATTAAGATTACTGAGCAGTTAAGTATAAAAAGGCGCTCAGGTTATATTTCTCAAGTGTGTATGTATATATATATATATATATATATACGCACGCACACATATCGTAAAAAACATTAGAAAACCTCCCATCTGACAACCACTTAGTCCCATCGACCGTCATTATTTGCGTCAACTTGGCCGCATCGCGCGTCACTTTCCTTTCAACTCGGAAATATCATGAGAAGTAACATTTTTAACATATAATAAAGCGGGAAATTAAATGGTTAAATTATAAAAGGTACATAGACATCAGTTGCCTAAAATTATTATTTTTGACTAAACGATATCCTGATAAGTTTAACAAATCTTCACGAGGATGAAAAACAGATTCCTCGGTTTATCTACTATGTGTATATTCGATATTTTATGAAGAAAGAGCGCAAAACGCAAAGTTAACAATCAGAACAAGTGGAATGGTATTTTTCTAACTTTCGTCATCACTTTCACGGCAAACATGAGCTTTTTTTCTTCTTTGGCGAGACACTGAAATCTGTCTCGGTTCGTTAGTAGATACCTTGATTCCAGTCAAAAGTTCTTCTTCCCACCGACAACTTCGTAACCTTTATGTGTGTTTAGAATATGCGCGGCTGTGTCTCGCAAGTTATCTCAGACATGCCGGTCTGCGCATGCGCCTTTTTCAAATTGCAAATGGGGGAAAAGCACTATCGAATGGTCGTTATTGTTAGCGCCACGTATTAAAATCGATAGCAAAAAAAGTGGTGCTCTACCATCCGTACCGATGTTAATTTAGACAAATGAGCAATAAAATTCATTAAGGACGAGGAAAAATAAATTAGGAAAACAGACATTAACCGTCAGTATTATTTCATCTGCCGCTGATAGGCAACTGAAAATTGGATGACGAAGGGCAATTAAAATTCCCAGAACTAATATTAACAAAAATGTTGCGGTCATACAGAATTTTAACGCGACAAAAGTAGTATTCGTGACGACAATAACAGTAACTTTCAGAGAAAACGCAAGAGATGAAAATGAAAGAGAAATATTTATTAAAATATCAATAATAAAACTTTACATGGCCCAAGAATGAAAAGCCGAAAATTAGCAATGTCAATACGGTTTCAGTGTATTTCTTTAATAGACATTTTTTTTTTAACCCTATCTCAAAAACTCTGAATAGTAGAAATCTCGGATCTCAGTGCTGTTGTAGATCTGTGGGGTCACCCACATCATACCAGCAGGTATAGCCAAAGTGTTTACAAGAATAAAAATAATAAAAAACATGTTAAACTGGAAATAAAAATCATACAGTGTAACCCGGATATAAGAGTTGTCGGGACCGGAGAAGACGTCTCGTATATCCGGGTTTCTCTTATATCAGGGTTTGGTCTATTTTGTTTAGGTAAGTATGGCTCTAATTTGGGACCAGAGAAAATCTCTCTTATATCCGGGTTACACTGTATAATTTTATTTCTGTGTACTGGTGTGTATGTAGATTTTAGTTACATGTATTTTAAGGTTGTATGTAAATGAAGAAAGTTAGTTCGTATTATTATGACAAACAAGGCGCCGAAGAGTGGGTGCGTAGCGAAGCGAGCGACTTGGGCGTTTTTTTTTTTGTTTTTGGCGCGAAGACCGAGTTTCTCAGGTAAGAAATTATTATTAATTATTTAATTATTTTGGTTTTAGTTTATTTTAAACAAAGTTATTTTATTTGTTTTATTCAATTTTATTTATTATTTTTTATTTGTTAATAATGTCTCTACAAATTAACAATACTTGGGTTTAATGAAAAATAAGTTCCACGTCTCCTGCTATGGAAATTACTGACAATAAAAAAAAAATGGTTTAAAAAAACTGCTACAATGGGTTCATGTATATACCAAACATGTCACTCTCAAAACCAAATTGTGACTTTACTACCGGTCACAGAGAAGCTAGCTACTTACCTGTGGAAGTAGGCTGTAATGACTTCGTCGCAAGAACCTAACAGAGATTGGATTGGCTAGTATGAAGAAAAGAAGAAAGATTCCAAGAGAATGGAGAAGCAGTCGAAAATGCGGCAAGATGATTGGAAGAAGTTGTTAATATTCTTGAATTAAAATGATTTAATTTTTTTCTATTTGTTCCGATATAAACAAAGAAAAATAAATAAATCTTGCACATAAATAGAAACAGTAATAAAAAAAATAAATCAAAACAAAACCAACTTACCAGCACCTTTCTTAGCTAATACCTAAAAAAAAAAAAGGCGCCAAGCTAGAGTAACAGCTAAAATAGAATTAAATAGAGGGCGGTTGATCAATGTCGGAAGTCCATTGGTTGACGGTGACGTCACTAAAAGATATAAAATCTGGAATCACCAAATCAACCAAAAGTTGAAACGAAATCATTTTTATCTTTTTTGATTTTATTACGGTATATGACGCGTTTGGTGGAGCGTATTCAACAAAAAAAAAAAAAAAAAAAAAAATAATCGAAAATTGCTTTTTTCACTGCAAATTATTCATTATATCATATTCAAGTATTTTACAAAAAATTAGAGCTGATTACACAATATTTTAAGCTCAATTTAGGTTTATAGTTCGTAACCATGCAATAAGATGAAGTGGTAACTAACCGTAGATTTGTCTGCGGAATATCATTACATTATTGTTACTTACATAATTTTATTGAGAGTTTTTTGTCAAAAGCATTTTATTTTGGTTCCTATATTAGTTTAAAATATGCCTTTTTTACAGACCTTATTTTTGAAATGGAATCATTCTAAATTTCAGAATTTCGCTATTGCTCATCAAAATAACAAGAAAAATCCATTCTAAAAACAACAATGGAAACGAGAGGTAATAAAGTGTAAACAAAATAGCTCCAGTTTGTTCAACTTAGGAAATTTAGCATTGCATCCAAAGTATTCTAAAATGCTGCCAATAACAAAGGAGAAAATTAAAAATACCTAAAAACAAATCGAATACAGTACATTATTTTTATTTATTTGTTATGCAACTAAATCCATAATTGTCAACAGTATTTTCGTAAAATTTGATATTTCCTGTAATAAATTCTTAATAAATATTATTGTTGTTATTTTACTTAAGTGTAAGGTAGTCCTACAATAATTACAATTTCTTACGGCTAACCCTGCAAAGAAATGTTGATCAAAACTGCCTAAAACATTTAAGCGTGTATTGCCACAAAATTATCAAATGTTGAATACGACCCTCCCCGCCCCTGCGATCACGTCATATACTCGCGTATCATGCGTCTTTCGAAGACCTAATTTTGAAGCTAATTTTAAGGGCAGGGCGGCGTGGTGGGTGGTATCGTATCATACAAGAGATAGCGTAACGGCCAGCAGTACATACGCTAATTTTATATCTTGTATATGATGCGACCCTCTTAAAATTAGCTTCAAAATTACGTCCGCAAAAGTCTTGTGATACGCGAGTATATAAGCTATATATTTTATGGTAAATATTCACTGGGGAAATTGTTAATTTCTGTTGTTCTTATCATTCCCTACAAAAACGAAAGATATTGCGAGTCAGCATTTAACAGAGAAAGCGTACTATTTTAGTGTCTATAATACAAGAGAAAGGTTGTAGCTAATGATCAGTCAGATAAATGGTAGCGAAGAGGAGACAAATCCTTAGAAAATAAGCTGTTGAAATTTTGAATGACCCTAATAAGGAAAGAAGACTAAAAAAACTTGACAATCATAGGACATAGTGAAACCAAGGGAAAGACAGCAAATAAACATTGCTGAAAGCTACAAAGGCCAGGAAGTTGTGGAGAGACACGATCAACCATGTCCTGAAGGGACACAGTAGATAGAAGTGGTAGTATGAGAGTGAAGTATAAATCTGAGATTTTAGAGAGAGGAAAAATTTTTGTGCTATTTGTCAGTATAAGATAGATAGAACAAAAGATGGGACAATAATGACTGGCTGGTCGGCTCCATTTTATGCCTTGTAACATATTTTCTATTATTTTACAAACAAATATTGTGAAGTGATTGTGGAGATGGGGATCAAGGGCTGATCAGAACTGACTTTGTAAAATATGTGATATATATATATATATATATATATATTGATGCATGTTTCATTAAATAATATAGACAAGTTTTGTCTATTTAATTTAAGTAAGTTCCTTTCATATTGTTTGATAAGCGTAATAACATTATCATTGAAAGACGAAAGGAAATCATCATATTGATATTTAATGAAACATGCATGAATGAAAAATTGCTGCCTAAATATATAAGCATGTATATGTATGCATATATATATATATATATATATATACAATATGGTGTTTTATTTTATCTTTCAATGATAATGTTGTTAAGCTTATCAGACAGTATGAAAGGAATTTGCATAAAATAGACAAAACTTGTCTATATTACTTAATGAAACATGCATCAATGAAAAAATGCTGCCTAAATACACACAATTTAAATTATATGTATATATATTTATATGTATGTATATCCTAATTTAATTTACGCTAATATATATATGTATACATATATATATATATTTCAATTAAAAGGTGCAATTATAATTTATAAATTCATGAATCATTCATACAAAAAACAAATATAGAGGTTAATGATTTAAATGGCGAGAATACATCATATCTTATTTATATTGTTTGCGACGATGTATTCTCGCCATTTAAATCATTAACCTCTATATTTGTTTTTTGTATGAATGATTCATGAATTTATATATATATATATATATATATATATCCAAATCCACAAACCCATACTTTAATCCACTAAGCTATTTTATTTTGCCTTGCATTCATGGATCTGGTGACTTAGTAATTGTGAATTCAATCCCTGGGCTAAGCAGTGCGTACTTGGATTGACGGGAAACAAGGCAAGCAGTAACTGAGCTGCACTAAAAATAAGATCAAGATGAGATATCCGTATACATACCCAGTGGAACAACAACAATGTAACTTCTTAGATTATATAAAGTGATCCTTGTAGGTTACCCAGATCAATAGATGAAGTTTGGGGGACACTATGGTTGAAACATGATAACAACATCAAAAATGAGGACAACTGTCAACATGTAAATAAATATGGAAGACTTGTTATTTTCTATTTTTCCAGTTTGTCATTCAATTACACAATACTAGGAATATTCAGTATAGGACACAGAGCACAGAAGCTATGTGGGTACAATCTCAGTGAAGATTAGCTTCTCTTTCTTTTCGCCTTTTCTTTATTCCAAAGTATACTCAGCTATTTGAACAAAAAGAAAAAGCAATAGAACATTTTGGCCGCCATATAAAACCCACTTTTAAAGAATCCCCAAAACCTTTCACCAATTTACATGATAATATCTTATCTTACACCCACCTTGGACTATTAGACAACCGGAGGTGATCCTTGGCCTAAGTAACCTTCCCATAATGAAATCTCACTCAACTACTTACCAAAAAACTTCAGGATATCATAATAATAATGTAAATGGCGCAGCCACTCGAATCCAAGGATGCCAGTCGACTAGGGTGGCTAGCTGATCCCACTGCAGACGCCTGCTCAGGCACATCTGTGTTTGTTCAACATCCACAGAGATCACCTGTGGTGTATACTGCAACTATGCTGAGTGGTTACAATTTCTGGAAAAGAGTGCATTATCTAGCATGATCAACAGTCTGAACAAGGCCAGTACACTCAAACACTCGGTCATGATGACTTGTGACATCGTGCGAGCACTACCACCGACTGCTCTCAAGGGTTACAACTACCCAATTTCATTCACAAGGCTTAGGTCAACTTGTGGTATGTGCAAAAGTGCTGTATGCTGGGATCACCTCCTGTAGACTGATAACATCAAGAAGTCACCTGCCTGACAAATCACCTATGGTGAGATTTGAACCCAGGACTCATGGTCAGAAAATGAACATTCTAACCACTCAGCCACATACCCATGATTTTCCCAGTCACTCCTATGATTTATCCTGGGTAATACGTTAAACTACATAAGACAATAAATTACACCCAGCAGCAAAGCCTCTGATCAAGAGGTTTTGAGGAGCGTGGAACCTCCTCTTAATTGCTGGTGTTCCCAGGTCCACCCTGGCCCAGGGTGGTAGCATCTGTTAGGGTCCTAGCTATTGGCAAATACTTAAATATTACCAGCAATAATTTTTTGAAAAAAAAAGTCATCACCAGCAATACAATTTTGAAGGAAAAATATTACCAGAAACAGATTTTTGACAAAACAAAATATTACCATAAATAAAAAATGTTGTCGGCATTAAATAACCCATTGAGGTTGATATGCCGTAAAACAAAATAAACCAATAAACCAAACTCCTATGATAAAACTGCATGTGCAACTGTGCTAAACAAGAAAATTGTCAAGAGAGGACTCCTAAAAGAAACCTCCATTCTTTGAGGCAGACGTCTATGGAATAGACTTGGCACTCAACCAAATTTCTTACAGCAACAACAACAATTTAATGATCTATTATATATTATTCTACAACTTATTTACTTTGATGGACCTGTTGTGTCAGATATTAATTTCAACCTTTTGCTATAAGTGATTGGATCATCAATGATAGCATCTGATTGCTATTGTTTTTTTTTATATGGGATCTCACTAATCTGGTAATAGGTTTCAAGTTGTTGCCATACTGAAATGTGATGTTTGTACATTTGTAAGTAGGTTGTGCTGATTCATTGAAGCATAAAATAAGCAGTAACAATGCATATTAGACATACAAATGCCAACTGGAGTCACATATTGAAAATAAGTTCTTCAACCATAGAATGGAATACATATAGTCTATAGCTCTATTCTCTGTAGCCGTCTATAGCTCTATTCTCTGTAGTCGTCTATAGCTCTATTCTCTGTAGTCGTCTATAGCTCTATTCTCTGTAGCCATCTATAGCTCTATTCTCTGTAGTCGTCTATAGCTCTATTCTCTGTAGTCGTCTATAGCTCTATTCTCTGTAGCCATCTATAGCTCTATTCTCTGTAGCCATCTATAGCTCTATTCTCTAGTCTATAGCTCTATTCTCTGTAGCCGTCTATAGCTCTATTCTCTGTAGTCATCTATAGCCGTCTATAGATCTATTCTCTGTAGTCGTCTATAGCTCTATTCTCTGTAGCCATCTATAGCTCTATTCTCTAGCCATCTATAGCTCTATTCTCTAGTCTATAGCTCTATTCTCTGTAGCCATCTATAGCTCTATTCTCTGTAGCCGTCTATACGTCTATAGCTCTATTCTCTGTAGCCGTCTATACGTCTATAGCTCTATTCTCTGTAGTCGTCTATAGCTCTATTCTCTAGTCTATAGCTCTTTTCTCTGTAGTCGTCTATAGCTCTATTCTCTAGTCTATAGCTGTATTCTCTGTAGCCGTCTATAGCTCTATTCTCTGTAGCCGTCTATAGATCTATTCTCTCTAGCCGTCTATAGCTCTATTCTCTGTAGCCGTCTATAGCTGTATTCACTAGTCTATAGCTCTATTCTCTGTAGCCGTCTATAGCTGTATTCTCTGTAGCCATCTATAGCTCTATTCTCTGTAGTCGTCTATAGATCTATTCTCTGTAGCCATCTATAGCTCTATTCTCTGTAGCCTCTATAGCTCTATTCTCTGTAGCCGTCTCTAGATCTATTCTCTGTAGTCGTCTATAGCTCTATTTTCTGTAGTCGTCTATAGCTCTATTTTCTGTAGCCGTCTATAGCTCTATTCTCTAGTCTATTGCTCTATTCTCTGCAGCCGTCTATAGCTCTATTCTCTGTAGCCATCTATAGCTCTATTCCCTAGCCATCTATAGCTCTATTCTCTAGTCTATAGCTCTATTCTCTGTAGCCGTCTATAGCTCTATTCTCTGTAGCCGTCTATAGCTCTATTCTCTGTAGCCGTCTATAGATCTATTCTCTGTAGTCGTCTATAGCTCTATTCTCTAGTCTATAGCTCTATTCTCTGTAGCCGTCTATAGCTCTATTCTCTGTTGCCGTCTATAGCTCTATTCTCTGTTGCCGTCTATAGCTCTATTCTCTGTAGCCATCTATAGCTCTATTCTCTGTAGCCATCTATAGCTCTATTCTCTAGTCTATAGCTCTTTTCTCTGTAGTCGTCTATAGCTCTATTCTCTAGTCGATAGCTGTATTCTCTGTAGCCGTCTATAGCTCTATTCTCTGTAGCCATCTATAGCTCTATTCTCTGTAGCCGTCTATAGATCTATTCTCTCTAGCCGTCTATAGCTGTATTCACTAGTCTATAGCTCTATTCTCTGTAGCCGTCTATAGCTCTATTCTCTGTAGCCGTCTATAGCTCTATTCTCTGTAGCCGTCTATAGATCTATTCTCTGTAGTCGTCTATAGCTCTATTCTCTAGTCTATAGCTCTATTCTCTGTAGCCGTCTATAGCTCTATTCTCTGTAGCCGTCTATAGCTCTATTCTCTGTTGCCGTCTATAGCTCTATTCTCTGTAGCCATCTATAGCTCTATTCTCTGTAGCCATCTATAGCTCTATTCTCTAGTCTATAGCTCTTTTCTCTGTAGTCGTCTATAGCTCTATTCTCTAGTCTATAGCTCTATTCTCTGTAGCCGTCTATAGCTCTATTCTCTGTAGTCGTCTATAGCTCTATTCTCTGTAGCCATCTATAGCTCTATTCTCTAGTCTAAAGCTCTATTCTCTGTAGTCGTCTATAGCTCTATTCTCTGTAGCCATCTATAGCTCTATTCTCTGTAGTCGTCTATAGTTCTATTCTCTGTAGCCATCTATAGCTCTATTCTCTGTAGTCGTCTATAGCTCTATTCTCTGTAGCCATCTATAGCTCTATTCTCTAGTCTAAAGCTCTATTCTCTGTAGCCGTCTATAGCTCTATTCTCTGTAGCCATCTATAGCTCTATTCTCTGTAGCCTCTATAGATCTATTCTCTGTAGCCGTCTATAGCTCTATTCTCTGTAGCCTCTATAGATCTATTCTCTGTAGTCGTCTATAGCTCTATTTTCTGTCGCCGTCAATAGCTCTATTCTCTGTAGCCATCTATAGCTCTATTCCCTAGCCATCTATAGCTATATTCTCTAGTCTATAGCTCTTTTCTCTGTAGCCGTCTATAGCTCTATTCTCTAGTCTGAAGCTCTATTCTCTGTATCCGTCTATAGCTTTATTCTCTGTAGCCATCTATAGCTCTATTCTCTGTAGCCGTCTATACGTCTATAGCTCTATTCTCTGTAGCCGTCTATACGTCTATAGCTCTATTCTCTAGTCTATAGCTCTATTCTGTAGTCTATAGCTCTATTCTCTCTAGTGGTCTATAGCTCTATTCTCTGTAGTCGTCTATAGCTCTATTCTCTGTAGTCGTCTATAGCTCTATTCTCTGTAGTCGTCTATTGCTCTATTCTCTGTAGTCGTCTATTGCTCTATTCTCTGTAGCCTCTATAGCTCTATTCTCTGTAGCCGTCTCTAGATCTATTCTCTGTAGTCGTCTATAGCTCATTTTCTGTAGTCGTCTATAGCTCTATTTTCTGTAGCCGTCTATAGCTCTATTCTCTAGTCTATTGCTCTATTCTCTGCAGCCGTCTATAGCTCTATTCTCTGTAGCCATCTATAGCTCTATTCCCTAGCCATCTATAGCTCTATTCTCTAGTCTATAGCTCTTTTCTCTGTAGCCGTCTATAGCTCTATTCTCTAGTCTATAGCTCTATTCTCTGTAGCCGTCTATAGCTCTATTCTCTGTAGCCGTCTATAGCTCTATTCTCTGTAGTCGTCTATAGCTCTATTCTCTAGTCTATAGCTCTATTCTCTGTAGCCGTCTATAGCTCTATTCTCTGTAGCCGTCTATAGCTCTATTCTCTGTAGCCGTCTATAGCTCTATTCTCTGTTGCCGTCTATAGCTCTATTCTCTGTAGCCATCTATAGCTCTATTCTCTGTAGCCATCTATAGCTCTATTCTCTAGTCTATAGCTCTTTTCTCTGTAGTCGTCTATAGCTCTATTCTCTAGTCTATAGCTCTATTCTCTGTAGCCGTCTATAGCTCTATTCTCTGTAGTCGTCTATAGCTCTATTCTCTGTAGCCATCTATAGCTCTATTCTCTAGTCTAAAGCTCTATTCTCTGTAGTCGTCTATAGCTCTATTCTCTGTAGCCATCTATAGCTCTATTCTCTGTAGTCGTCTATAGTTCTATTCTCTGTAGCCATCTATAGCTCTATTCTCTGTAGTCGTCTATAGCTCTATTCTCTGTAGCCATCTATAGCTCTATTCTCTAGTCTAAAGCTCTATTCTCTGTAGCCGTCTATAGCTCTATTCTCTGTAGCCATCTATAGCTCTATTCTCTGTAGCCTCTATAGATCTATTCTCTGTAGCCGTCTATAGCTCTATTCTCTGTAGCCTCTATAGATCTATTCTCTGTAGTCGTCTATAGCTCTATTTTCTGTCGCCGTCAATAGCTCTATTCTCTGTAGCCATCTATAGCTCTATTCCCTAGCCATCTATAGCTATATTCTCTAGTCTATAGCTCTTTTCTCTGTAGCCGTCTATAGCTCTATTCTCTAGTCTGAAGCTCTATTCTCTGTATCCGTCTATAGCTTTATTCTCTGTAGCCATCTATAGCTCTATTCTCTGTAGCCGTCTATACGTCTATAGCTCTATTCTCTGTAGCCGTCTATACGTCTATAGCTCTATTCTCTAGTCTATAGCTCTATTCTGTAGTCTATAGCTCTATTCTCTCTAGTGGTCTATAGCTCTATTCTCTGTAGTCGTCTATAGCTCTATTCTCTGTAGTCGTCTATAGCTCTATTCTCTGTAGTCGTCTATTGCTCTATTCTCTGTAGTCGTCTATTGCTCTATTCTCTGTAGCCTCTATAGCTCTATTCTCTGTAGCCGTCTCTAGATCTATTCTCTGTAGTCGTCTATAGCTCATTTTCTGTAGTCGTCTATAGCTCTATTTTCTGTAGCCGTCTATAGCTCTATTCTCTAGTCTATTGCTCTATTCTCTGCAGCCGTCTATAGCTCTATTCTCTGTAGCCATCTATAGCTCTATTCCCTAGCCATCTATAGCTCTATTCTCTAGTCTATAGCTCTTTTCTCTGTAGCCGTCTATAGCTCTATTCTCTAGTCTATAGCTCTATTCTCTGTAGCCGTCTATAGCTCTATTCTCTGTAGCCGTCTATAGCTCTATTCTCTGTAGTCGTCTATAGCTCTATTCTCTAGTCTATAGCTCTATTCTCTGTAGCCGTCTATAGCTCTATTCTCTGTTGCCGTCTATAGCTCTATTCTCTGTAGCCTCTATAGATCTATTCTCTGTAGTCGTCTATAGATCTATTCTCTGTAGTCGTCTATAGCTCTATTTTCTGTAGCCGTCAATAGCTCTATTCTCTGTAGCCATCTATAGCTCTATTCCCTAGCCATCTATAGCTATATTCTCTAGTCTATAGCTCTTTTCTCTGTAGCCGTCTATAGCTCTATTCTCTAGTCTATAGCTCTATTCTCTGTATCCGTCTATAGCTTTATTCTCTGTAGCCATCTATAGCTCTATTCTCTGTAGCCGTCTATACGTCTATAGCTCTATTCTCTGTAGCCGTCTATACGTCTATAGATCTATTCTCTAGTCTATAGCTCTATTCTGTAGTCTATAGCTCTATTCTCTCTAGTGGTCTATAGCTCTATTCTCTGTAGTCGTCTATAGCTCTATTCTCTGTAGTCGTCTATAGCTCTATTCTCTGTAGTCGTCTATTGCTCTATTCTCTGTAGTCGTCTATTGCTCTATTCTCTGTAGCCTCTATAGCTCTATTCTCTGTAGCCGTCTCTAGATCTATTCTCTGTAGTCGTCTATAGCTCATTTTCTGTAGTCGTCTATAGCTCTATTTTCTGTAGCCGTCTATAGCTCTATTCTCTAGTCTATTGCTCTATTCTCTGCAGCCGTCTATAGCTCTATTCTCTGTAGCCATCTATAGCTCTATTCCCTAGCCATCTATAGCTCTATTCGCTAGTCTATAGCTCTTTTCTCTGTAGCCGTCTATAGCTCTATTCTCTAGTCTATAGCTCTATTCTCTGTAGCCGTCTATAGCTCTATTCTCTGTAGTCGTCTATAGCTCTATTCTCTAGTCTATAGCTCTATTCTCTGTAGCCGTCTATAGCTCTATTCTCTGTTGCCGTCTATAGCTCTATTCTCTGTTGCCGTCTATAGCTCTATTCCCTAGTCTATAGCTCTTTTCTCTGTAGTCGTCTATAGCTCTATTCTCTGTAGTGGTCTATAGCTCTATTCTCTAGTCTATAGCTCTATTCTCTGTAGCCGTCTATAGCTCTATTCTCTGTAGCCGTCTATAGATCTATTCTCTGTAGTCGTCTATAGCTCTATTCTCTGTAGTCGTCTATAGCTCTATTCTCTGTAGCCATCTATAGCTCTATTCTCTAGTCTATAGCTCTATTCTCTGTAGCCGTCTATAGCTCTATTCTCTGTAGTCATCTATAGCCGTCTATAGATCTATTCTCTGTAGTCGTCTATAGCTCTATTCTCTGTAGCCATCTATAGCTCTATTCTCTAGCCATCTATAGCTCTATTCTCTAGTCTATAGCTCTATTCTCTGTAGCCATCTATAGCTCTATTCTCTAGTCTATAGCTCTATTCTCTGTAGCCATCTATAGCTCTATTCTCTGTAGCCGTCTATACGTCTATAGCTCTATTCTCTGTAGCCGTCTATACGTCTATAGCTCTATTCTCTGTAGTCGTCTATAGCTCTATTCTCTAGTCTATAGCTGTATTCTCTGTAGCCGTCTATAGCTGTATTCTCTGTAGCCATCTATAGCTCTATTCTCTGTAGCCGTCTATAGATCTATTCTCTCTAGCCGTCTATAGCTCTATTCTCTGTAGCCGTCTATAGCTGTATTCACTAGTCTATAGCTCTATTCTCTGTAGACGTCTATAGCTGTATTCTCTGTAGCCATCTATAGCTCTATTCTCTGTAGCCATCTATAGATCTATTCTCTGTAGCCATCTATAGCTCTATTCTCTGTAGCCTCTATAGCTCTATTCTCTGTAGCCGTCTCTAGATCTATTCTCTGTAGTCGTCTATAGCTCTATTTTCTGTAGTCGTCTATAGCTCTATTTTCTGTAGCCGTCTATAGCTCTATTCTCTAGTCTATTGCTCTATTCTCTGCAGCCGTCTATAGCTCTATTCTCTGTAGCCATCTATAGCTCTATTCCCTAGCCATCTATAGCTCTATTCTCTAGTCTATAGCTCTATTCTCTGTAGCCGTCTATAGCTCTATTCTCTGTAGCCGTCTATAGCTCTATTCTCTGTAGCCGTCTATAGATCTATTCTCTGTAGTCGTCTATAGCTCTATTCTCTAGTCTATAGCTCTATTCTCTGTAGCCGTCTATAGCTCTATTCTCTGTAGCCGTCTATAGCTCTATTCTCTGTTGCCGTCTATAGCTCTATTCTCTGTAGCCATCTATAGCTCTATTCTCTAGTCTATAGCTCTTTTCTCTGTAGTCGTCTATAGCTCTATTCTCTAGTCGATAGCTGTATTCTCTGTAGCCGTCTATAGCTCTATTCTCTGTAGCCATCTATAGCTCTATTCTCTGTAGCCGTCTATAGATCTATTCTCTCTAGCCGTCTATAGCTCTATTCTCTGTAGCCGTCTATAGCTGTATTCACTAGTCTATAGCTCTATTCTCTGTAGCCGTCTATAGCTCTATTCTCTGTAGCCATCTATAGCTCTATTCCCTAGCCATCTATAGCTCTATTCTCTAGTCTATAGCTCTATTCTCTGTAGCCGTCTATAGCTCTATTCTCTGTAGCCGTCTATAGCTCTATTCTCTGTTGCCGTCTATAGCTCTATTCTCTGTAGCCATCTATAGCTCTATTCTCTGTAGCCATCTATAGCTCTATTCTCTAGTCTATAGCTCTTTTCTCTGTAGTCGTCTATAGCTCTATTCTCTAGTCTATAGCTCTATTCTCTGTAGCCGTCTATAGCTCTATTCTCTGTAGTCGTCTATAGCTCTATTCTCTGTAGCCATCTATAGCTCTATTCTCTGTAGCCATCTATAGCTCTATTCTCTAGTCTAAAGCTCTATTCTCTGTAGTCGTCTATAGCTCTATTCTCTGTAGCCATCTATAGCTCTATTCTCTGTAGTCGTCTATAGCTCTATTCTCTGTAGCCATCTATAGCTCTATTCTCTAGTCTAAAGCTCTATTCTCTGTAGCCGTCTATAGCTCTATTCTCTGTAGCCATCTATAGCTCTATTCTCTGTAGCCTCTATAGATCTATTCTCTGTAGCCGTCTATAGCTCTATTCTCTGTAGCCTCTATAGATCTATTCTCTGTAGTCGTCTATAGCTCTATTTTCTGTAGCCGTCAATAGCTCTATTCTCTGTAGCCGTCTATAGCTCTATTCTCTGTAGCCATCTATAGCTCTATTCCCTAGCCATCTATAGCTATATTCTCTAGTCTATAGCTCTTTTCTCTGTAGCCGTCTATAGCTCTATTCTCTAGTCTATAGCTCTATTCTCTGTATCCGTCTATAGCTTTATTCTCTGTAGCCATCTATAGCTCTATTCTCTGTAGCCGTCTATACGTCTATAGCTCTATTCTCTGTAGCCGTCTATACGTCTATAGCTCTATTCTCTAGTCTATAGCTCTATTCTGTAGTCTATAGCTCTATTCTCTCTAGTGGTCTATAGCTCTATTCTCTGTAGTCGTCTATTGCTCTATTCTCTGTAGTCGTCTATTGCTCTATTCTCTGTAGTCGTCTATTGCTCTATTCTCTGTAGTCGTCTATTGCTCTATTCTCTGTAGCCTCTATAGCTCTATTCTCTGTAGCCGTCTCTAGATCTATTCTCTGTAGTCGTCTATAGCTCATTTTCTGTAGTCGTCTATAGCTCTATTTTCTGTAGCCGTCTATAGCTCTATTCTCTAGTCTATTGCTCTATTCTCTGCAGCCGTCTATAGCTCTATTCTCTGTAGCCATCTATAGCTCTATTCCCTAGCCATCTGTAGCTCTATTCTCTAGTCTATAGCTCTTTTCTCTGTAGCCGTCTATAGCTCTATTCTCTAGTCTATAGCTCTATTCTCTGTAGCCGTCTATAGCTCTATTCTCTGTAGCCGTCTATAGCTCTATTCTCTGTAGTCGTCTATAGCTCTATTCTCTAGTCTATAGCTCTATTCTCTGTAGCCGTCTATAGCTCTATTCTCTGTTGCCGTCTATAGCTCTATTCTCTGTTGCCGTCTATAGCTCTATTCTCTAGTCTATAGCTCTTTTCTCTGTAGTCGTCTATAGCTCTATTCTCTGTAGTGGTCTATAGCTCTATTCTCTAGTCTATAGCTCTATTCTCGGTAGCCGTCTATAGCTCTATTCTCTGTAGCCGTCTATAGCTCTATTCTCTGTAGCCGTCTATAGCTCTATTCTCTGTAGTCGTCTATAGCTCTATTCTCTAGTCTATAGCTCTATTCTCTGTAGCCGTCTATAGCTCTATTCTCTGTAGCCGTCTATAGCTCTATTCTCTGTAACCGCCTATAGCTCTATTCTCTGTAGCCGTCTATAGCTCTATTCTCTGTAGCCGTCTATAGCTCTATTCTCTGTAACCGTCTATAGCTCTATTCTCTGTAACCGCCTATAGCTCTATTCTCTGTAGCCGTCTATAGCTCTATTCTCTGTAGCCATCTATAGCTCTATTCTCTGTAGCCGTCTATAGCTCTATTCTCTGTAGTCGTCTATAGCTCTATTCTCTGTAGCCGTCTATAGCTCTATTCTCTGTAGCCGTCTATAGCTTTATTCTCTGTAGCCGTCTATAGCTCTATTCTCTGTAGCCGTCTATACGTCTATAGCTCTATTCTCTGTAGCCGTCTATACGTCTATAGCTCTATTCTCTGTAGTGGTCTATAGCTCTATTCTCTGTAGTCGTCTATAGCTCTATTCTCTAGTCTATAGATCTATTCTCTGTAGCCGTCTATAGCTGTATTCTCTGTAGCCGTCTATAGCTGTATTCTCTGTAGCCATCTATAGCTCTATTCTCTGTAGTCGTCTATAGATCTATTCTCTGTAGCCATCTATATCTCTATTCTCTGTAGCCTCTATAGCTCTATTCTCTGTAGCCGTCTCTAGATCTATTCTCTGTAGTCGTCTATAGCTCTATTTTCTGTAGTCGTCTATAGCTCTATTTTCTGTAGCCGTCTATAGCTCTATTCTCTAGTCTATTGCTCTATTCTCTGCAGCCGTCTATAGCTCTATTCTCTGTAGCCATCTATAGCTCTATTCCCTAGCCATCTATAGCTCTATTCTCTAGTCTATAGCTCTTTTTTCTGTAGCCGTCTATTGCTCTATTCTCTAGTCTATAGCTCTATTCTCTGTAGCCGTCTATAGCTCTATTCTCTGTAGCCGTCTATAGCTCTATTCTCTGTAGCCGTCTATAGCTCTATTCTCTGTAGCCGTCTATAGCTCTATTCTCTGTAGCCGTCTATAGCTCTATTCTCTGTAGCCGTCTATAGATCTATTCTCTGTAGTCGTCTATAGCTCTATTCTCTAGTCTATAGCTCTATTCTCTGTAGCCGTCTATAGCTCTATTCTCTGTTGCCGTCTATAGCTCTATTCTCTGTTGCCGTCTATAGCTCTATTCTCTAGTCTATAGCTCTTATCACTGTAGTCGTCTATAGCTCTATTCTCTGTAGTGGTCTATAGCTCTATTCTCTAGTCTATAGCTCTATTCTCTGTAGCCATCTATAGCTCTATTCTCTAGTCTATAGCTCTATTCTCTGTAACCGTCTATAGCTCTATTCTCTGTAGTCGTCTATAGCTCTATTCTCTAGTCTATAGCTCTATTCTCTGTAGCCGTCTATAGCTCTATTCTCTGTAGTCGTCTATAGCTCTATTCTCTAGTCTATAGCTCTATTCTCTGTAGCCATCTATAGCTCTATTCTCTGTAGCCGTCTATAGCTCTATTCTCTGTAACCGTCTATAGCTCTATTCTCTGTAACCGCCTATAGCTCTATTCTCTGTAGCCGTCTATAGCTCTATTCTCTGTAGCCGTCTATAGCTCTATTCTCTGTAACCGCCTATAGCTCTATTCTCTGTAACCGCCTATAGCTCTATTCTCTGTAGCCGTCTATAGCTCTATTCTCTGTAGCCATCTATAGCTCTATTCTCTGTAGCCGTCTATAGCTCTATTCTCTAGTCTATAGCTCTATTTTCTGTAGTCGTCTATAGCTCTATTCTCTGTAGCCATCTATAGCTCTATTCTCTGTAGCCATCTATAGCTCTATTCTCTAGTCTATAGCTCTATTCTCTGTAGTCGTCCATAGCTCTATTCTCTGTAGCCATCTATAGCTCTATTCTCTAGTCTATAGCTCTATTCTCTGTAGTCGTCTATAGCTCTATTCTCTGTAGCCATCTATAGCTCTATTCTCTGTAGCCATCTATAGCTCTATTCTCTAGTCTAAAGCTCTATTCTCTGTAGCTGTCTATAGCTCTATTCTCTGTAGCCATCTATAGCTCTATTCTCTGTAGCCTCTATAGATCTATTCTCTGTAGCCTCTATAGATCTATTCTCTGTAGTCGTCTATAGCTCTATTTTCTGTAGCCGTCTATAGCTCTATTCCCTAGCCATCTATAGCTATATTCTCTAGTCTATAGCTCTTTTCTCTGTAGCCGTCTATAGCTCTATTCTCTAGTCTATAGCTCTATTCTCTGTATCCGTCTATAGCTGTATTCTCTGTAGCCATCTATAGCTCTATTCTCTGTAGCCGTCTATACGTCTATAGCTCTATTCTCTGTAGCCGTCTATAGCTCTATTCTCTAGTCTATAGCTCTATTCTGTAGTCTATAGCTCTATTCTCTGTAGCCATCTATAGCTCTATTCTCTGTAGCCGTCTATAGCTCTATTCTCTGTAGCCATCTATAGCTCTATTCTCTGTAGCCGTCTATAGCTCTATTCTCTGTAGCCGTCTATAGCTCTATTCTCTGTAGTCGTCTATAGCTCTATTCTCTAGTCTATAGCTCTATTTTCTGTAGTCGTCTATAGCTCTATTCTCTGTAGCCATCTATAGCTCTATTCTCTGTAGCCATCTATAGCTCTATTCTCTAGTCTATAGCTCTATTCTCTGTAGTCGTCTATAGCTCTATTCTCTGTAGCCATCTATAGCTCTATTCTCTAGTCTATAGCTGTATTCTCTGTAGTCGTCTATAGCTCTATTCTCTGTAGCCATCTATAGCTCTATTCTCTGTAGCCATCTATAGCTCTATTCTCTAGTCTAAAGCTCTATTCTCTGTAGCCGTCTATAGCTCTATTCTCTGTAGCCATCTATAGCTCTATTCTCTGTAGCCTCTATAGATCTATTCTCTGTAGCCGTCTATAGCTCTATTCTCTGTAGCCTCTACAGATCTATTCTCTGTAGTCGTCTATAGCTCTATTTTCTGTAGCCGTCTATAGCTCTATTCCCTAGCCATCTATAGCTATATTCTCTAGTCTATAGCTCTTTTCTCTGTAGCCGTCTATAGCTCTATTCTCTAGTCTATGGCTCTATTCTCTGTATCCGTCTATAGCTCTATTCTCTGTAGCCATCTATAGCTCTATTCTCTGTAGCCGTCTATACGTCTATAGCTCTATTCTCTGTAGTCGTCTATAGCTCTATTCTCTGTAGTCGTCTATTGCTCTACTCTCTGTAGTCGTCTATAGCTCTATTCTCTGTAGCCTCTATAGCTCTATTCTCTGTAGTCGTCTATAGCTCTATTCTCTGTAGTCGTCTATTGCTCTATTCTCTGTAGTCGTCTATAGCTCTATTCTCTAGTCTATAGCTGTATTCTCTGTAGTCGTCTATAGATCTATTCTCTGTAGCCATCTATAGCTCTATTCTCTGTAGCCTCTATAGCTCTATTCTCTGTAGCCGTCTCTAGATCTATTCTCTGTAGTCGTCTATAGCTCTATTTTCTGTAGCCGTCTATAGCTCTATTCTCTAGTCTATTGCTCTATTCTCTGCAGCCGTCTATAGCTCTTTTCTCTGTAGCCATCTACAGCTCTATTCCCTAGCCATCTATAGCTCTATTCTCTAGTCTATAGCTCTTTTCTCTGTAGCCGTCTATAGCTCTATTCTCTGTAGTCGTCTATAGCTCTATTCTCTGTAGCCGTCTATAGCTCTATTCTCTGTAACCGTCTATAGCTCTATTCTCTGTAGCCGTCTATAGCTCTATTCTCTGTAGCCGTCTATAGCTCTATTCTCTGTAGCCGTCTATACATCTATTCTCTGTAGCCGTCTATAGCTCTATTCTCTGTAGCCATCTATAGCTCTATTCCCTAGCCATCTATAGCTATATTCTCTAGTCTATAGCTCTTTTCTCTGTAGCCGTCTATAGCTCTATTCTCTAGTCTATAGCTCTATTCTCTGTATCCGTCTATAGCTTTATTCTCTGTAGCCGTCTATACGTCTATAGCTCTATTCTCTGTAGCCGTCTATACGTCTATAGCTCTATTCTCTAGTCTATAGCTCTATTCTGTAGTCTATAGCTCTATTCTCTCTAGTGGTCTATAGCTCTATTCTCTGTAGTCGTCTATAGCTCTATTCTCTGTAGTCGTCTATAGCTCTATTCTCTGTAGTCGTCTATTGCTCTATTCTCTGTAGTCGTCTATTGCTCTATTCTCTGTAGCCTCTATAGCTCTATTCTCTGTAGCCGTCTCTAGATCTATTCTCTGTAGTCGTCTATAGCTCATTTTCTGTAGTCGTCTATAGCTCTATTTTCTGTAGCCGTCTATAGCTCTATTCTCTAGTCTATTGCTCTATTCTCTGCAGCCGTCTATAGCTCTATTCTCTGTAGCCATCTATAGCTCTATTCCCTAGCCATCTATAGCTCTATTCTCTAGTCTATAGCTCTTTTCTCTGTAGCCGTCTATAGCTCTATTCTCTAGTCTATAGCTCTATTCTCTGTAGCCGTCTATAGCTCTATTCTCTGTAGTCGTCTATAGCTCTATTCTCTAGTCTATAGCTCTATTCTCTGTAGCCGTCTATAGCTCTATTCTCTGTTGCCGTCTATAGCTCTATTCTCTAGTCTATAGCTCTTTTCTCTGTAGTCGTCTATAGCTCTATTCTCTGTAGTGGTCTATAGCTCTATTCTCTAGTCTATAGCTCTATTCTCTGTAGCCGTCTATAGCTCTATTCTCTGTAGCCGTCTATAGATCTATTCTCTGTAGTCGTCTATAGCTCTATTCTCTAGTCTATAGCTCTATTCTCTGTAGCCGTCTATAGCTCTATTCTCTGTTGCCGTCTATAGCTCTATTCTCTGTTGCCGTCTATAGCTCTATTCTCTGTAGCCATCTATAGCTCTATTCTCTAGTCTATAGCTCTTTTCTCTGTAGTCGTCTATAGCTCTATTCTCTAGTCGATAGCTGTATTCTCTGTAGCCGTCTATAGCTCTATTCTCTGTAGCCATCTATAGCTCTATTCTCTGTAGCCGTCTATAGATCTATTCTCTCTAGCCGTCTATAGCTCTATTCTCTGTAGCCGTCTATAGCTGTATTCACTAGTCTATAGCTCTATTCTCTGTAGCCGTCTATAGCTCTATTCTCTGTAGCCATCTATAGCTCTATTCCCAAGCCATCTATAGCTCTATTCTCTAGTCTATAGCTCTATTCTCTGTAGCCGTCTATAGCTCTATTCTCTGTAGTCGTCTATAGCTCTATTCTCTGTAGCCATCTATAGCTCTATTCTCTGTAGCCATCTATAGCTCTATTCTCTAGTCTAAAGCTCTATTCTCTGTAGTCGTCTATAGCTCTATTCTCTGTAGCCATCTATAGCTCTATTCTCTGTAGTCGTCTATAGCTCTATTCTCTGTAGCCATCTATAGCTCTATTCTCTAGTCTAAAGCTCTATTCTCTGTAGCCGTCTATAGCTCTATTCTCTGTAGCCATCTATAGCTCTATTCTCTGTAGCCTCTATAGATCTATTCTCTGTAGCCGTCTATAGCTCTATTCTCTGTAGCCTCTATAGATCTATTCTCTGTAGCCTCTATAGATCTATTCTCTGTAGTCGTCTATAGCTCTATTTTCTGTAGCCGTCAATAGCTCTATTCTCTGTAGCCGTCTATAGCTCTATTCTCTGTAGCCATCTATAGCTCTATTCCCTAGCCATCTATAGCTATATTCTCTAGTCTATAGCTTTATTCTCTGTAGCCATCTATAGCTCTATTCTCTGTAGCCGTCTATACGTCTATAGCTCTATTCTCTGTAGCCGTCTATACGTCTATAGCTCTATTCTCTAGTCTATAGCTCTATTCTGTAGTCTATAGCTCTATTCTCTCTAGTGGTCTATAGCTCTATTCTCTGTAGTCGTCTATAGCTCTATTCTCTGTAGTCGTCTATAGCTCTATTCTCTGTAGTCGTCTATTGCTCTATTCTCTGTAGTCGTCTATTGCTCTATTCTCTGTAGCCTCTATAGCTCTATTCTCTGTAGCCGTCTCTAGATCTATTCTCTGTAGTCGTCTATAGCTCATTTTCTGTAGTCGTCTATAGCTTTATTTTCTGTAGCCGTCTATAGCTCTATTCTCTAGTCTATTGCTCTATTCTCTGCAGCCGTCTATAGCTCTATTCTCTGTAGCCATCTATAGCTCTATTCTCTAGTCTATAGCTCTTTTCTCTGTAGCCGTCTATAGCTCTATTCTCTAGTCTATAGCTCTATTCTCTGTAGCCGTCTATAGCTCTATTCTCTGTTGCCGTCTATAGCTCTATTCTCTAGTCTATAGCTCTTTTCTCTGTAGTCGTCTATAGCTCTATTCTCTGTAGTGGTCTATAGCTCTATTCTCTAGTCTATAGCTCTATTCTCTGTAGCCGTCTATAGCTCTATTCTCTGTAGCCGTCTATAGATCTATTCTCTGTAGTCGTCTATAGCTCTATTCTCTAGTCTATAGCTCTATTCTCTGTAGCCGTCTATAGCTCTATTCTCTGTTGCCGTCTATAGCTCTATTCTCTGTTGCCGTCTATAGCTCTATTCTCTGTAGCCATCTATAGCTCTATTCTCTAGTCTATAGCTCTTTTCTCTGTAGTCGTCTATAGCTCTATTCTCTAGTCGATAGCTGTATTCTCTGTAGCCGTCTATAGCTCTATTCTCTGTAGCCATCTATAGCTCTATTCTCTGTAGCCGTCTATAGATCTATTCTCTCTAGCCGTCTATAGCTCTATTCTCTGTAGCCGTCTATAGCTGTATTCACTAGTCTATAGCTCTATTCTCTGTAGCCGTCTATAGCTCTATTCTCTGTAGCCATCTATAGCTCTATTCCCAAGCCATCTATAGCTCTATTCTCTAGTCTATAGCTCTATTCTCTGTAGCCGTCTATAGCTCTATTCTCTGTAGTCGTCTATAGCTCTATTCTCTGTAGCCATCTATAGCTCTATTCTCTGTAGCCATCTATAGCTCTATTCTCTAGTCTAAAGCTCTATTCTCTGTAGTCGTCTATAGCTCTATTCTCTGTAGCCATCTATAGCTCTATTCTCTGTAGTCGTTTATAGCTCTATTCTCTGTAGCCATCTATAGCTCTATTCTCTAGTCTAAAGCTCTATTCTCTGTAGCCGTCTATAGCTCTATTCTCTGTAGCCATCTATAGCTCTATTCTCTGTAGCCTCTATAGATCTATTCTCTGTAGCCGTCTATAGCTCTATTCTCTGTAGCCTCTATAGATCTATTCTCTGTAGCCGTCTATAGCTCTATTCTCTGTAGCCTCTATAGATCTATTCTCTGTAGCCTCTATAGATCTATTCTCTGTAGTCGTCTATAGCTCTATTTTCTGTAGCCGTCAATAGCTCTATTCTCTGTAGCCGTCTATAGCTCTATTCTCTGTAGCCATCTATAGCTCTATTCCCTAGCCATCTATAGCTATATTCTCTAGTCTATAGCTTTATTCTCTGTAGCCATCTATAGCTCTATTCTCTGTAGCCGTCTATACGTCTATAGCTCTATTCTCTGTAGCCGTCTATACGTCTATAGCTCTATTCTCTAGTCTATTGCTCTATTCTGTAGTCTATAGCTCTATTCTCTCTAGTGGTCTATAGCTCTATTCTCTGTAGTCGTCTATAGCTCTATTCTCTGTAGTCGTCTATAGCTCTATTCTCTGTAGTCGTCTATTGCTCTATTCTCTGTAGTCGTCTATTGCTCTATTCTCTGTAGCCTCTATAGCTCTATTCTCTGTAGCCGTCTCTAGATCTATTCTCTGTAGTCGTCTATAGCTCATTTTCTGTAGTCGTCTATAGCTTTATTTTCTGTAGCCGTCTATAGCTCTATTCTCTAGTCTATTGCTCTATTCTCTGCAGCCGTCTATAGCTCTATTCTCTGTAGCCATCTATAGCTCTATTCTCTAGTCTATAGCTCTTTTCTCTGTAGCCGTCTATAGCTCTATTCTCTAGTCTATAGCTCTATTCTCTGTAGCCGTCTATAGCTCTATTCTCTGTAGCCGTCTATAGCTCTATTCTCTGTAGTCGTCTATAGCTCTATTCTCTAGTCTATAGCTCTATTCTCTGTAGCCGTCTATAGCTCTATTCTCTGTTGCCGTCTATAGCTCTATTCTCTGTTGCCGTCTATAGCTCTATTCTCTAGTCTATAGCTCTTTTCTCTGTAGTCGTCTATAGCTCTATTCTCTGTAGTGGTCTATAGCTCTATTCTCTAGTCTATAGCTCTATTCTCTGTAGCCGTCTATAGCTCTATTCTCTGTAGCCGTCTATAGATCTATTCTCTGTAGTCGTCTATAGCTCTATTCTCTGTAACCGTCTATAGCTCTATTCTCTGTAGTCGTCTATAGCTCTATTCTCTAGTCTATAGCTCTGTTCTCTGTAGCCGTCTATAGCTCTATTCTCTGTAGTCGTCTATAGCTCTATTCTCTAGTCTATAGCTCTATTCTCTGTAGCCGTCTATAGCTCTATTCTCTGTAGCCATCTATAGCTCTATTCTCTGTAGCCATCTATAGCTCTATTCTCTGTAGCCATCTATAGCTCTCTTCCCTAGCCATCTATAGCTCTATTCTCTAGTCTATAGCTCTTTTCTCTGTAGCCGTCTATAGCTCTATTCTCTAGTCTATAGCTCTATTCTCTGTAGCCGTCTATAGCTCTATTCTCTGTAGTCGTCTATAGCTCTATTCTCTGTAGCCATCTATAGCTCTATTCTCTGTAGCCGTCTATAGCTCTATTCTCTGTAGCCGTCTATAGCTTTATTCTCTGTAGCCGTCTATAGCTCTATTCTCTGTAGCCGTCTATACGTCTATAGCTCTATTCTCTGTAGCCGTCTATACGTCTATAGCTCTATTCTCTGTAGTGGTCTATAGCTCTATTCTCTGTAGTCGTCTATAGCTCTATTCTCTAGTCTATAGATCTATTCTCTGTAGCCGTCTATAGCTGTATTCTCTGTAGCCGTCTATAGCTGTATTCTCTGTAGCCATCTATAGCTCTATTCTCTGTAGTCGTCTATAGATCTATTCTCTGTAGCCATCTATAGCTCTATTCTCTGTAGCCTCTATAGCTCTATTCTCTGTAGCCGTCTCTAGATCTATTCTCTGTAGTCGTCTATAGCTCTATTTTCTGTAGTCGTCAATAGCTCTATTTTCTGTAGCCGTCTATAGCTCTATTCTCTAGTCTATTGCTCTATTCTCTGCAGCCGTCTATAGCTCTATTCTCTGTAGCCATCTATAGCTCTATTCCCTAGCCATCTATAGCTCTATTCTCTAGTCTATAGCTCTTTTCTCTGTAGCCGTCTATAGCTCTATTCTCTAGTCTATAGCTCTATTCTCTGTAGCCGTCTATAGCTCTATTCTCTGTAGCTGTCTATAGCTCTATTCTCTGTAGCCGTCTATAGATCTATTCTCTGTAGTCGTCTATAGCTCTATTCTCTAGTCTATAGCTCTATTCTCTATAGCCGTCTATAGCTCTATTCTCTGTTGCCGTCTATAGCTCTATTCTCTGTTGCCGTCTATAGCTCTATTCTCTAGTCTATAGCTCTTTTCTCTGTAGTCGTCTATAGCTCTATTCTCTGTAGTGGTCTATAGCTCTATTCTCTAGTCTATAGCTCTATTCTCTGTAGCCATCTATAGCTCTATTCTCTAGTCTATAGCTCTATTCTCTGTAGCCTCTATAGCTCTATTCTCTGTAACCGTCTATAGCTCTATTCTCTGTAGTCGTCTATAGCTCTATTCTCTAGTCTATAGCTCTATTCTCTGTAGCCGTCTATAGCTCTATTCTCTGTAGTCCTCTTTAGCTCTATTCTCTAGTCTATAGCTCTATTCTCTGTAGCCGTCTATAGCTCTATTCTCTGTAGCCATCTATAGCTCTATTCTCTGTAGCCATCTATAGCTCTATTCTCTGTATCCGTCTATAGCTCTATTCTCTGTAACCGTCTATAGCTCTATTCTCTGTAACCGTCTATAGCTCTATTCTCTGTAACCGCCTATAGCTCTATTCTCTGTAACCGCCTATAGCTCTATTCTCTGTAGCCGTCTATAGCTCTATTCTCTGTAGCCATCTATAGCTCTATTCTCTGTAGCCGTCTATAGCTCTATTCTCTGTAGCCATCTATAGCTCTATTCTCTGTTGCCGTCTATAGCTCTATTCTCTTGTCTATAGCTCTATTTTCTGTAGTCGTCTATAGCTCTATTCTCTGTAGCCATCTATAGCTCTATTCTCTGTAGCCATCTATAGCTCTATTCTCTGTAGCCATCTATAGCTCTATTCTCTAGTCTATAGCTCTATTCTCTGTAGTCGTCTATAGCTCTATTCTCTGTAGCCATCTATAGCTCTATTCTCTAGTCTATAGCTCTATTCTCTGTAGTCGTCTATAGCTCTATTCTCTGTAGCCATCTATAGCTCTATTCTCTGTAGCCATCTATAGCTCTATTCTCTAGTCTAAAGCTCTATTCTCTGTAGCCGTCTATAGCTCTATTCTCTGTAGCCATCTATAGCTCTATTCTCTGTAGCCTCTATAGATCTATTCTCTGTAGCCTCTATAGATCTATTCTCTGTAGTCGTCTATAGCTCTATTTTCTGTAGCCGTCTATAGCTCTATTCCCTAGCCATCTATAGCTATATTCTCTAGTCTATAGCTCTTTTCTCTGTAGCCGTCTATAGCTCTATTCTCTAGTCTATAGCTCTATTCTCTGTATCCGTCTATAGCTCTATTCTCTGTAGCCATCTATAGCTCTATTCTCTGTAGCCGTCTATACGTCTATAGCTCTATTCTCTGTAGCCGTCTATAGCTCTATTCTCTAGTCTATAGCTCTATTCTGTAGTCTATAGCTCTATTCTCTGTAGCCATCTATAGCTCTATTCTCTGTAGCCGTCTATAGCTCTATTCTCTGTAGCCATCTATAGCTCTATTCTCTGTAGCCGTCTATAGCTCTATTCTCTGTAGCCATCTATAGCTCTATTCTCTGTAGCCGTCTATAGCTCTATTCTCTGTAGTCGTCTATAGCTCTATTCTCTAGTCTATAGCTCTATTTTCTGTAGTCGTCTATAGCTCTATTCTCTGTAGCCATCTATAGCTCTATTCTCTGTAGCCATCTATAGCTCTATTCTCTAGTCTATAGCTCTATTCTCTGTAGTCGTCTATAGCTCTATTCTCTGTAGCCATCTATAGCTCTATTCTCTAGTCTATAGCTGTATTCTCTGTAGTCGTCTATAGCTCTATTCTCTGTAGCCATCTATAGCTCTATTCTCTGTAGCCATCTATAGCTCTATTCTCTAGTCTAAAGCTCTATTCTCTGTAGCCGTCTATAGCTCTATTCTCTGTAGCCATCTATAGCTCTATTCTCTGTAGCCATCTATAGCTCTATTCTCTGTAGCCTCTATAGATCTATTCTCTGTAGCCGTCTATAGCTCTATTCTCTGTAGCCTCTATAGATCTATTCTCTGTAGTCGTCTATAGCTCTATTTTCTGTAGCCGTCTATAGCTCTATTCCCTAGCCATCTATAGCTATATTCTCTAGTCTATAGCTCTTTTCTCTGTAGCCGTCTATAGCTCTATTCTCTAGTCTATAGCTCTATTCTCTGTATCCGTCTATAGCTCTATTCTCTGTAGCCATCTATAGCTCTATTCTCTGTAGCCGTCTATACGTCTATAGCTCTATTCTCTGTAGCCGTCTATAGCTCTATTCTCTGTAGTCGTCTATAGCTCTATTCTCTGTAGTCGTCTATAGCTCTATTCTCTGTAGTCGTCTATTGCTCTACTCTCTGTAGTCGTCTATAGCTCTATTCTCTGTAGCCTCTATAGCTCTATTCTCTGTAGTCGTCTATAGCTCTATTCTCTGTAGTCGTCTATTGCTCTATTCTCTGTAGTCGTCTATTGCTCTATTCTCTGTAGTCGTCTATAGCTCTATTCTCTAGTCTATAGCTGTATTCTCTGTAGTCGTCTATAGATCTATTCTCTGTAGCCATCTATAGCTCTATTCTCTGTAGCCTCTATAGCTCTATTCTCTGTAGCCGTCTCTAGATCTATTCTCTGTAGTCGTCTATAGCTCTATTTTCTGTAGCCGTCTATAGCTCTATTCTCTAGTCTATTGCTCTATTCTCTGCAGCCGTCTATAGCTCTTTTCTCTGTAGCCATCTACAGCTCTATTCCCTAGCCATCTATAGCTCTATTCTCTAGTCTATAGCTCTTTTCTCTGTAGCCGTCTATAGCTCTATTCTCTGTAGTCGTCTATAGCTCTATTCTCTGTAGCCGTCTATAGCTCTATTCTCTGTAGCCGTCTATAGCTCTATTCTCTGTAGCCGTCTATAGATCTATTCTCTGTAGCCGTCTATAGCTCTATTCTCTGTAGCCG
Source organism: Acanthosepion lycidas (assembly GCA_963932145.1). Taxonomy (NCBI): domain Eukaryota; kingdom Metazoa; phylum Mollusca; class Cephalopoda; order Sepiida; family Sepiidae; genus Acanthosepion; species Acanthosepion lycidas. Next base: position 6,364,153 of record OZ010608.1, on the reverse strand, counting down.
TCTATACGTCTATAGCTCTATTCTCTGTAGCCATCTATAGCTCTATTCTCTGTAGCCATCTATAGCCCTATTCTCTGTAGCCATCTATAGCCCTATTCTCTAGTCTATAGCTCTATTCTCTGTAGCCGTCTATAGCTCTATTCTCCAGTGTAAATTTTTGTCATTTTGCTATACATATATCATGAAGCATTATCCCGTCACGCCTATGTTTTTACCAAGGTATCCAAAGATGGTGATAAAACTGCATGTGCAGCTGTGCTAATCAAGAAAATTGTCTAGCGAGGTCTCCCAAAAGAAACCTCCATTTTTAGTACAGTAATCTATGCAATAGACTTGGCGCTCAACCTAATATCTTACAGCAACAACAAAAATTTAATGATATTTTGAAACTTTCACTCAGTTTTACTATCTTTGGGACACGTAATGAGAAGGGAGGGCTTGGAAAATCTGATACTCACTGGGTGGATAGTGGGAAAGAGGGACAAGGGAAATCAATGTGTGACATACCTAATAGGCAAGTGGATGTGGGAGAAATAACAAAAAGACAAAACTTATTGAGATCTACAAGGGACAGGCTGTTCTGGGTATGATGATAAACTACATCTGCACCCTGGGTAAGACGATAAACTATGTCCAACAGCAAAGGCTCTGATCAGGAGGTTTTGAGGAGCGTGGAACAACATCAAAATTGCTGGTGTTCCAAAGTCCACCCTGACCCAGAGTGGTAGCACCGGTTAGGGTCCCAAACTGGGGTCAAAACTCTATGAAAGTGTAAAAATAGGTTTTAATATCAGAAATACTTTGTAAAAATGATTTCCAGCAATCTTTGAAGGAAAAAATTATTACCAGCAATACATTTGAAAAATATTACCAGCAATACATTTTTGGAAAAAAAATTACAAGCTATAAATTATGAAAAAAAAAAAAAAATACCAGCTATATATTTTTGAAAAAATATTACCAGCAATATATTTTTGAAGAAAAAAAACTATTTTTTACCTCAACCAGAAAACCAGCCAGAATGCATAGCATTTCAAACATCCAATACTGTTAAACACATTCTAATAGAATGTGGTGTTTTTGCTGTTATCAGACAATGCTTTTACAACACAGATAACATGAGAAAGATATTAAAAAATGTCAGTATAGATGACATTTTGTTCTTTCTGGAAGAAATAAAATGATACAAAAAAATATTACAATAAATTTGAATTTTACCCTAGAAATTTATCCCTCAAAGCGATTCCCAATTTAGCAACAAACAACTGCAGACAACTTATTGTTAAAATCAATCAAATCATTGAAAAAAAAAAAACAATGAATTTGATCATCCCCCACAATTGACCTCTTAGCATGAAATAACCCCAGCCAGGTTGACATACTTTTAAAACCAATCAATCTGCCTTTTCTATAAATATTTTCATGGTAATTCTTTTGATGAACTTTCTGCTATATTATTTTTATCCCTTTAAAAACAAATTGTACATATTGGAACAAGTTTGGACTTCATAGAGACTCTGAGGTATTATGGTGGCTGTAGTATGAATGGCAACTAAGAATGTGTTGTTTTGGTGTAAGGAATACTATGGTATATTTGGGTCAGTAATCCTGGCGAGCTAGGTTTAAGATAAAACTGATTGAAGATAAAACTGATTGAAGATCATCCTTCTCCTATCCATCCTTTGGCCTTGTGCCACATTTTTGTATTACTCAAAATAAATATTACATTCCTCTATGGTACCTTGACTTTATGAATTTAAGCGTAGTACAAGATTGGTTCTCATCATCTTACAGTCGAAATGGCACAATGTAAGCGTAAGTTCTTCTCTTGCACTTCTTATGGAACTTTCTTACAGCTTCTAAGAAGAATCTGCAATTTTATTGATCCTTACCTGGCATCTTGACTTCAGTCATTTTCCCATTGCCATAATGTAACTTCCCTCTGCCTTTTCTAGAAATATTTTCATGGTAATTGTTCTGATGAACTTTTCTCTTTGTTACCCAGACTTTATGAACTTAAGTGCAATACTAGATTGGCTAAAGGTAACCATAAGTTCTATGCTAATAGTTTCTACTATCGCACTTCTTGCTTGTGGAAATCTCTTTCGTTTTTTTTTACTTCCCAGTCAATTTTGATCTTTAAAAATTTAAAGTTCCTGTTCTTTTGTTGTACTTGCCCCATAAACATGTTTTTCTTTTTGACATATTCTCTAACACTCAGTAACTGCTTGCATCTTAGTGGCTTTATTGCCTTGCTTGGGGTGAAATGATGAAAAAATAGCCTTGATCACTTAAGTGAATTGAAACAAGTTTGTGTTATATGTGAGGCCTGGCATTCTCTAGAAGGCAGATAACATTTGTCCAGTTAAGGAATTTTGTTGAAAGTCTTTAAGTGTTGTGGTTTCTGTTATTTGGTACAGTTCTCTATGGTTGTAATTCTACAGGGCTTAGTCCTTAAGATTCAAAGTAGGATAGTCCTCTCCAAGACATTTAGAGTGGTGGAACATCATGGCACATATATGGTTGAATAAATCTATGAACACCCATCTAAATAATTGTCTTTAAAATTCATTTAAAAAACAATATGAAATGCAGAAATATATATTGTGGTTACAATTCTATTCTCTTACTAGTGAAGTTTGGAGTTCTATTGTTAGACTATCATAGCCATGTTGTTATTTACTTGAGCATCTTCCAATAGTGTTGTTGTGTTCAAATCCTGTTAAAAATCAGAATCTCAAATATTGATTTTTAAAGTAGTCAAGCAAGGAGTTTACTTGTACAAATGATGCCACACAATCTTCCTACCTCTAATTTTTATTTGTACTCTCCAAAGGTAAGTTTAGTAGATATCAATGAAAAGAAATTGCTTATAAATAGCAATATTACTTGTTTATTTCTGATGAGTCTTTTTCAATCATTTCACAGCAAAAAAGATGATAAAGTCACTAAGATGCAATGAGGTTACAGTGAATGAAAGAAACTGAGAAAATGTTATTGGGGAGAAAAGATAATAAAAGAACAAGATTCAATGAGACAAAAGATGACAATTGACGTTACACTTAAATTTTTGAAGAGTGTAGTTGACAGGAAAAGCAAGAAATTGGAAGAGAGTTTCACAGGTGAGAAGTGTCAGAGAAGAAACTATTAGCATAGAACTTGCAGTTACATTTTTCAATTTCAACAGTAAACTGATGAGATCTAGATGTCAATGTGATTCATGAAGTCAAACTACCAAAGATGAAAGCTGGGTATTTGCCATGGCTCCTTGGGAAAGATCATAGAGTGATTTCCCATTGCCCTCTCAACAGATTTCTCTTCAGAATTGTATTTCTCCCTCTATAATGTAGGCAATCATGGCTCTCCACTGCTTCCTTTTCTTTATTATATCTGGTTTACTATGATGTCGTGGGAAAGATAGGGAAGTTGTTTCCTGTTGCCTTCTCCACAGATTTCAATTCAGAGTTGTTTTTCTCTGTTTTTCATCATTTCACATCAAGAAAGGCGATAAAGCCACTAAGATTCAAGTGATTGGAAGAAACTAGGAAAAACGTTATTGGAGAGAAAGAACAATAAAAGAACAGGATTCAATATGACAATTGAAGTTATATTTAGATTTTTGAAGATCATTGTTGACAGGAAGTCAAGGAGCTAGAAGAGAGTTCCACAGGCGAGAAGTGTTGGGGAAGAAAATATCAGAATAGAACTTACATTTCAATTTAGCAATTGCAACAGTAAAATGCTGAGACCAAGCTGTCAGTCTAGTAGGATGTTTAATTCATGAAGTTGAGGTACCAGCACAATTGCTATGAAGATATTTATAGAAAAATGCATGGAGAAGCTATATTACATCAGTGGGAAGGTAACTGAAGCTGAGATGACAGGTTTTGTAAACTCGTTAAAATTTTATTTTATTTTTTTAGATAAAAGATCAAAGAAATAAGATTGGATAATTTCTTGTGAATAAGAAATGGCAAAAAAAATAAAGGATTATATTGCAAAAAGAAATATTAGGTTGTATCAAAAGAATTTTCACTTTTTTGCAAACCTTTACTCTAAGCCTCATTTCATAGAAACATCTAAAGATAATCTATAATGTAGGATTCAAACACTGTTTCCCATACAACCACTAAAGTTAAGCAATGTCAAGTCTGGTCAGGAACTAAATGGGTGACTGCTTGGGAATTCCAGGTGCTGTAAGCTTGGATGTATGGGTGGTGTAATGGGCAATTGCACAGAATAAATTTTCAATTCTTTTTTAGTTTGTTATATTGACTTATACACAAATACTCTTGGCAAAGGCTTGAATCCACTTCTTACACCCCCACCCCAGCTATGGGTTAATTAGACTTGTATCACTAAATCATTATTAACTAAAAAAAAATTCTTACAATCTAAGAATATTTTATGGCTTTAAATAACCTGCAAAGGATTGATAAGCTGTAAAAAATGAATCAATCAATTAAAATAATAAAAAAGCCATGATTTTTTTTTTCATTGCAAATCAATTTCTGTTTCTGCAATTTGACAATTTTCAGTTTTTGTGAAATTAAATAAAAATGTTATTTAGTTTGATTCTGCTTAAAAAGCTACAGGATATAGGCAATCATGGTCATCCTCATCTTCATTGTCATTAATCTCTATGCACACTGAATTACTATGACTGTTCTTGGGAAAGACACTGAAGTGGTTTCTCATTTCCTTTCCCATGGTTTTAAATTAAAATCGTCTTTCTCCTAGACTGATCACTAGCTAAGGCTAAAGAAAGCATTTCCTCTCATAGCTAAGAAGATAAGACATATTTGAATTTCTAAATGGTACTGATAAAAGGTGAAAATGAACTGTCTTCATTGAAATATGAATTCAGATTTTCAAGGTGATTTTCTGTGTTGTGAATCAGTTTTCCGACCCAATCTCCAATCTATTTCACAAGAAGTCTGTGTATGTGCTTTAAGTAATAAGTATAGGACAGTAGCTTCATAACAAGGATTTCTACTTAAGCTTTGGTCAGGCAAAGGGTGAAGGCAGTCAGTACATCTGTTTTAACTGCAACATTTTCTTAAGAAATTGAGGACTACAGTAATTGACGTAATTCTAATTAACAGTATGAAAATAGCGTTCTCTAAATTCTTCCAGTTGCTAAGGACATTTTGTTTTGTTATTATTAACAACTTTGTTTAATAAATTCATTTCGTTTTTTGCTTTGAAAAAGTCCACATTGGACGAAACGCATCAGTAACTATTACAGTTTTCCACACACATATATGTCTTTTACACACACACACACACATATATATATATATATATATATATATATATATTTGAATTTTAATTCCAATCTTTCATGAGCTTCCGATCCTTAGCTATGATTAATCAATGATGAAAATATCATTTTCGTCTATGATTGATTTCATCACGATTCTTCTGTTAAGCTTGGAGAGTAATTAGACATTCTTATTGCTCAATGGGGAGCACAACAGGGTTATAAAAACCTCGGAGAATTAAAATCATTTCTAAGATACAACAGCTAAAAAATTAATCTAACAACTGGACAGTTTTGCTGTTAAACCTGGTGTTTGTGTGTGTGTGTATATATATATATATATATATATATATATATACGTAAGGTCGTATTACATTGAAACATTGGTTCTCGTCCGATCACAGGAGTTCAGCAATGAGTACCCCGTTCAGTATCTAGATGGGTAACCTCTTGGGACTACCAGGTGCTGTAAGATTGGATAATGGATGGGAATAGGAAAACAGAGAGCCGAGTTCCAATTCCATTCAAGTTCGTTATATTCATTTAAGTGCATATACTCTTGGGAATAGTATGAATCCACCTCTTATCTCCCAACCTATGGGTTAATTAGTAGGACTTATCAGTAAATCATTATTATCCCCCCAAAACTGTTATAATCTAAAATATTTTCTGAAAAAAGTTAATAAACCGCAAAAAACAAATCAATCAATCAAGGTTATATATATATCAATCAATCAAGATTATATATATATATATATATATATATATATATATATATATATATGTATATATATATATATATATATATATATATATATATATTTCATTGAATACGATAGACAAGGTGCTTTTATTTAGTTTTTTTATACAATTTCTCATGCGATCTAATAATTTTTTTCTTTTCAGATGATAAATTATATAAAATCTGTCCCAATGTTTTTTTACCCGAGCGCTTTCGGCTATACATTTAGCCATTTTCAAGGATTAAATATTTTAACTTTTAAATAAGAAATAGTTTGTTGTATGTATGTTTTATAAAATGTTTTCATTTTTTTCAAAACACGGTCAAGATATTGTATCCGTGTTCAAAGTTAATATTATTAAGTGTTGTTTTTTTTTGTTTTTATCAATAAGGCTTCCATTATTTTTAGTCTTTTTTTTTGCATGTAGATGATGCTATTATATTTGTGTTGTCAACAAGTGTGTTACGAATAGTGTCCGGTAGGTCTCCATGAATATTTAAATTAGATCTAATTGAGCTGTGATCAGAAAGGTGTAGAGTGAGTCTGCGTGTCAAACATGTTGTAGTGTAGACTATATAATTATTTAAAGAACATTCGAACAGTTTTTATATAATTTATCACCCGAAAAGAAAAAAAAAATTATTAGATCGCATGAGAAATTGTATAAAAAACTAAATAAAAACACCTTATCTGTCGCATTTAATGAGATGTGCATGAAAGAAGGATTGCTGCCTATATATATATATATATATATATATATATATATATATATATATATAAGTAAGCTATATTTATAGGTAAAATTGCTCAATATCAGACAGAGAATATTATGAAGCCTGAAGATTGTGTTATTAAACAGAATTTCTGCCAATAGAATGCTCAATACGTATGTAAATCAATAATTATTTTATTAAGAGTAATTTAAGTCTCCAATACTTATCAGAGGCCGACTCAGATAAGAATGATCTTTTTTTTTTTTGTCTTGTCGCGAGAGGAATCACAAAATTCCAGGTCAACTTCCGGTAAGTATTGTGAACTTAGTTTTGATATACATAAATATAGGTATTAGATATTTTCTAAGTTTAGCTTAGTATGGTAAAAGGGCATAAAAACCTGAGCATGTAATGAAGACATTTTTTTTTAAAATGATTTCACCCCAAGCAAGGCGGAAATGATAATACATAGTGAAATGAATACCTAGAACAGTAATTCCCAACCTCTGTTCCATGGCACAGTTGTGTATAACGTGATCGTCTTAAGAGTGCCACGAAATATTATATGTGTGTATATATAGAAGTAGTAATGATACAGTGTTAGTATTTGAATAAGTGAATTAGTATTAAACCGTTTTCAAATAATTCTTTTCACTATTCTTCGATTATGTTATTTTAAATACTTTGTTTTAATATTACTTCCGGGGGATAGAGATGGAAGGGAGTGGTGACCACAGCGACGAAAGGTGGTGACCACAGTGGCGGAGAGTGGTGACCACAGCGTTGCAAAATGCGCTAACTGAATAAATGATGGAGAAACAATGGTTAGGTTTATAATAGAATCTACAGATATGTAATGGCTGAGGTATTTATATGCCGAGTCTATAAGCAAACATTGGTCTTTTTTTTTAAAGCTTGTCTCTTGGTCAGTAATTTTCAACCGCCTGTCCGCGTCACATATCGAGGCTACAGGGAGTGAAAGTGAGAGAAAAGACTGTGTATCAGGAGGATTGTGTACAGGACAAAAGATCAACGGGATTTAAAATATGGCGATGGACGTTGCATTTAAATTTTTGAAGACTGTAGATAATCAGGGAAAGATTTGTTGTAAAATGTCTGGAATCCTGACAGATAGCAATAAAAACCTGGGTAGACGGGTGCAAACTTAAGAAATAAAAAAAAAAAAAAATTAAAGGTTGTTTTGGTTGCAGCAGAAAAGTCCTCCGTGTGGTTTTGGGTGAAATTTGTAAACGAGAAGAAAAGTTATATTTGTGCTTGAGCAGACGACAAACGATAAAACCTGTCTACTAAAGTGAAATATTCAGCGCAAATCACCTCGAGCTAATTTTAAATTTATAGACCGACTAAAATAACAACAAATTCTAAACTGTAAGAAATTCTGCAATTAAAGCTAAGCTCCTATTGGCTAATTTATGCCACACCGTATTTTTCTACCGACCAAGCTCATTGGTTGAATTTTCCTTTGCTTTTCGCGGGCATTTCAACTGCCCGTGCCTTTTTTTCAGTTGCTGCAAAATCTTCGAGATGACAGGACTCATATTTCTCTCACATTGCAGGGCCTTTAGCGCCCAAAATTAAGCCTAAATTACTTGACAATTATTCTTCTTGTCTCATATTTTAGAGACTTTTCAAGGCTGAATAATTCAGTCGGTTTATTGACTGTCGTCACATTATGCACTTTTACATGAAGAACTTTTCTGCATGCTCACGACAAATAGCCGAGTTTTTATTTCAGCAACCAAATTGGTAATGCTCCAGTTCGACGACCGTCAAGTTCCTGTTTCTTCGAATCTGCATAGAGACCAGTTGAGTCCTACAGAGAAAATACTACCACTTCTTTAAAGTAACTACCTCATTCTACTCACAGGGGCGCAAAAGGGGGCATAATCTTTTTTGCAAAGACGAAATAAAATTTGTATTGAATTTTAAGGTAGGCTTTGTTTTAATTGTATGTCTTTTCTTGTCTCTGCCAAGGGTTAAACTGTGTGAGAAGAAATTCTCACAAAACTAAATAAGTTAATATTTTTTCTATTTTTATTGATCATCATAAGAAGTGTTTCGAGTTGAAGGCACACTTCAAATCAGTGTGATTTCTCATCTTCCGTAACTTTGTAAATATATGGTTTTACCAGTCCTTTTCACACGTCACTGTTCTGTACTAATTGATGTAAGTACGGCGGGTTTTCGAAGTTCTTCAAAGATTTTACGACCAATGCTGAAGATTTATTGATAGTTCTTTTAATGTTGTAGAGGACCGTGTCGGCGATGTTGAGTAGAAGTAGATGAGTACACGTGAGTTAAGATTTTCCTGCTAGCCGGTCCGACTACATGAGAAAATTGGACTTTAACAAAGACCAAAGAAGGCAAAGAAAAACAAACACAAGACCGATAAATATATGTAAACAAATATATGTATTAATAACAAGAAAGGTTACAAGTTACATGGACAGAGTGCATGTGGTAAATATGCGCGTGTGTGTGTGTGTGTTGTGGTGAGTGCGTACGTACGTGTATTGTGCTTAGCGTGTTCCCAGCATTTGGGAAACGCTGTCTCTGTGAGCGTTAACATCTGCGAGGTGGTATAAGGCTGAAGGCCTGAGGCAAAAAGATTTACTGCTGGGTGGCGGCCCAAAGGCCTGAGGAAAAAAGAGGAAGAGGCGAAGGGTCAGTGAGTATTTATAGCTAGGGAAGAGAGACCCCCCTCCCTGGTGACAGGGTTAAGGAGCCGAGGAGGAACTAATGCTAAGGTTGTTCTAAGACTGTTTCTCGACCTTTTCAAGCAACGGCACACCTAGGAGCAAATGAAAATGTCACGGCACATTTAGCAAAATTTTTAAAGTGTATATACATTTAAATCTTATGAAATAAAACGATATATTTAAAAAGTAAGCACACAAATATGAACTTACTTTGTTTCAATATTTCTATTCAACTATTTGTGTTGCTTATTTAGTGTAAAACCTGTGGCCTGTGTTTTTTTTATGATTTCTTTGATGTTTGGTCGAATATGTAATAAGCAGACTCCCATTTCTTCTTCAGTTGAGTGTAGTCTTTCTCGCTTCTTATTTTTGATGTTATTTAGGGTTGAGGAGCCTAATTCACATAAGTAAGATGAAGAAAATTGCAATAAAAATGATAAATCCTTTTTAGCTAATGTGGGATAAAAAATTTAATACTTAATCATTTATTCGAATACTAAAGCGGCACCATTACTACTCCCTTACATACACATACACATATATGTATATATAGTGATTTTCCAAGCGTAGCTTAGATGCGGCACACGGCCGAAAGTACGGGGACCCAGTGAGGATCGAACTCACTACTCAGTTGTAATTGTTCTAGCGATTATATGTGGAAGGCACGGTGGAGTAATGGATAGCGGCTTGGATTGAGGAATCGGAGAGCCGAGTTCGAATTAGTCGAATCCAGTTACTTTCACTTACGTGCTAATAACTAATTGGGAAACGTGTGAATCCTGTTCTTCTCCCTCCAGTTATGGGTAAATAGAAGGAAAAACTGAGTTCTATAGCCTTGGATGGCAACTGGTCTAGGAGAAGGACAACTCTGATTTCAAAATCTGCGGAGGTTCGTTTGGGGACCTTGTGCACCAGGTCTCTGTATTTGGCCCTTTAAAAAGTGTGGATGGTCCTACACGAAACCTTCACCACTATAATCAAATCTCATGTGCTGTTGTCGGGCTGACCCTCATACATCGAATTCTATATATATATATATATATATATATATATATATAGAGAGAGAGAGAGAGAGATAACTCGGCCATTACATATCTATAGATTCTATTATAAACCTAACCACTGTTTTGCCATCATATATTCAGTTAGCGCATTTTGCAACGCTGTGGTCACCGCCCTTCGCCGTTATGTTCACCACTCTCAGTCGCTCCCTTCCATCTCTATCCCCCGGAATTAATATTAAAACAAAGTATTTAAAATAACATAATCGAAGAATAGTGAAAAGAATTATTTGAAAGCTGTTTAATACTAATTCACTTATTCAAATACTAACACTGTATCATTACTACTTCTATATACACACATATATATGTATGTCGTGATAATATTTCGCGGCACTCTTAAAGCGATCACGTGGCACACTAGTGTGCCATGAAACAGAGCTTGGGAATCACTGTTCTAGGGATTCATTTCACTTAGTGTTCTTTGTATTTTCAGATGTATAGAATGTCTAAAAGTAATCATATTCCTTCGCATTTGTCTTGAACAACAAAAACCGATATTCTGTCTGAGAGATTCCAGTATCTATTTGGATGTTATTCTTTCATTTGGTATTAATGACAAAAGCACTTCCATAATATTTACTTTTTCCAAAGCTTTTAACTTGTGCTGTCTCACACAGATATTAATATCAAGTCTTTCTTTGATTTTGGTTTCTTGGGATCAACCTCAGTGTTACCTGTCTATATTTTTGAGATGAAGTATTTTAACTATTTACACTATTTACATTGTTCGGGCTGTTGTCCTTATCTTTATTGTCATAGTCACGATGTTTCGGCCGTTGTACGCTCCGGCTTTCTTCAGGTGATATATGTTTGAATTTCGTAGTGAACCCTTTATTTTGCCAATGGGTAGATTGTCTAGTTCCACGTGCCAAGGACACATGGCCCTGTGGATAAAAGCATTGCCTAAATTAGTCCAGTGATGTGACACAAAGAGTTGTGAGTTCAATAACTGGTCCGAAGAGTTGAGTTCCAAAAGGAAGATGGCTAAAACTGACATATTCAGAAATGTCAAGGCACGTGGAATTAGAACAATCTACCCCGGTGGACGAAATAAAAGGTTCGAAATTCCAAAGTATATCACCTGAAGAAGGCCGAAACGTCGTGAATCTTTAAATAAAGATGAGAACAACAGTCCGAACAATGTCAGTCAGTTAAGTGAAACACGTGATACATGCTTTTGATACATAACTGACGAGGCAGAAGAATTTTTTTCCGAAGTAGGTTGCCATTTCTTTCTGCGGTAGACTGGTTACCAACTAAGGCTAAATAACCTAGTCTGTCCTGCTATTCAACCCATAGCGGGTGGGGAGAAGAGATGGATGTATACCTTTCCCAAGGGTATTTGTGCGTAAGTGAATATAACGAACTTGACTGGGATTCGAACCCGGCTCTCCGAGTTCTTATTACAAGCCGATATCCATTACTCCATTACAACGAACATACGTGATAAATCAGTGTCATAACTAAGAATGTCTCGAGTCAATAATCCTTGTTTTTACTTTTTCAAAACTGCTGCTAAAATCTTTATATGCAACTGGAGTCATCTGTCTATATTTCTGAGACGAGCTATTATGTACAATATTTACATTTTTCGGCCATTCAGTATCTGTCTATATTTCTGAGATGAGGTGTTATGTACACAATTTATATTATTCAATCTATTATCCTCATCTTTGTCACCATATTTATTACAACGTTTCGGCCGTTGTACGTTCCGGCCTTCTTCAGGTGGTTGGAATGTCGAACTAAACCCTTTATTTCGCTTACTGGGGTAGACTGTTCTAGTTCCACGTGCCATGTTTGATGGATGTCAGTTATCATTTATCTCCTGTTAATTCCCCTCTCTAAGTTCTCCACTGCCTTAACCGGGTATTGAACTCACACTCTTTGGGTCCTGTCACCGGATCTAACCAACGCCTTTATCCACTGTAAAAAGTGGTTGCTGAAGACATTAGGTTTATAATACCCAGAAATACATACACAGATGTCCTCAAGGACACATGGCACAGTGGATAAAGTCGTTGGTTAGATCCAGTGACAGAACCCAAAGAGTGTATGTTCAATACCCGGTTAAGGCAGTGGAGAACTTGGAGAGGGGAATTAACAGGAGATAACTGACATCCATTTAAACATGGCACGAGGAACTAGAACAGTGAGCAAAATAAAGAGTTCAGTTCGACATTCCAACCTGAAGAAGGCCGAAACGTTATAATAAATATGGCGACAAAGATGAGGGCAATAGTCCGAATAATGTAAATAGTGTACATAATACCTCATGGAGGCATTTATAAAGTTTTTAACAAGTTGCTGCCAATAAAATAAAACGTTGTTGATCTGGAAAAGATATTATTGTTTCCCTTGGTTATTATAGATTTTCTTATTAATTTATGATTAAACTTTGTTTACCCTCAAAAACTATCTATTAACGCAATATTATAACAAAGAATCCGGCTTCAAAATTGATATTTTTCAACAGCCTTTTACAAATTAAAAATGCTTCAGTATTTTTGTACAAAGCGAAATAAATTTCCTTTAAATCGTTTCACCCCAAGTTAGGCAATAAAGCTACTAAATCACAAATGGTTACTGAGTGTGAATGAAAAAGAAAAAACATTATTAAGGAGAAAGAACAATAAAAAAAAAAAAAATTAATGACAAGATAACGATTGACACTGCATTTAAATTTTTCAAAAATAAGTTAGCTGGAAAGCAAGAACCCCGGAGAGAGTTACATAAATAAGAAGTGTGAGGGAAGTAACTTTTAGCATAGAACTTACGGTTACATATAGAAATTTTAACTGTAAATTCATGGGGCCTAACTGCCAATCTAGTACTTCGCCTAAATTCGTACAGTCCAGAAGCTAAAGAGGAAAGATCGTAATAATTACTACGAAAATAGTTATACAAAACGTAGGGCGAATCTAAGTTACGACGTTGGGTGGGGTGGCTGGACTGATACCGTTGAAGATTCTTCTATGTATTTTATCAAGAATCTCTAAATGCATAGTAGAAGCACCAGACCAGATATGACACCAATATTCAATTAATAGACGAATGGTATACTTAAAAATGTCTAAGATAGATTCTGGCGAGAGAAAATTGTCTAGCATGATACAGTGAAGCAGTAGACCTGATCCAATACGATTTTCCCACTAGATGTCAGCAGAAACGTTGACCTGAGAATGCGCAATGGGCCGCTCTGCTAGAGTGTTTAATTGGAAAGACGAGTAACGACATCCTAATTTATTTTATTATTTTATGGCATATCAACAGATCAATGGGTTATTTCATGGCGACAAGATTTTTAGGATAGATTCGTATGAACAGAATATGTATTCTTTATAAGAAATCAGTTTGTTGATCAGGTTTCATTGATGTATTTTTGTAAAGAGTCTGGTTTCATTGATGCATTCTTTTCGGATATACAGTTTGTAGAGAAATTGGTTTTATTGACATTCTCATTTGGTTTATATTTTTTGGTAGATCCCACTGTTGCAAGATATAATATGTCATCCACTGGTAATATTTTTCGCCAACTTTGAATATACGTTCTTTAGCGCTAGAGGGCGTCGTTAGTGATGTTCTGAATTGTGTCATTGGGCAGTTTCGGGTCTTTCAAACATCATACTGCCCTCACCAAGTCGACCCCATCAGAGCTGACCAGTCTCTGATGCGCCCCCATCTAAATTAACAACCTGCAGACACTGGCATATTAGGCAAACCATACCCATCTGTCACGCCAATCGTAATGGTGTGAGCTCTATTTAAGTTGTTGGGGGATTTTTTACCTTTTCTTTTTTTTTATGTGGATACTCGTCGGATATTCAGAAGGCAATCATGGATTGAAGGTAATTATTTTAAAAAATGGATTACTGGTAATATTTTTTTTCCAAAAATGTATTACTGATAATATTTTCTTTTTAAAAAATGTATTACTGATAATATTTTTTAAATGTATTGCTGGTACTATTTATTTTACAAAAATGTATTGCTGGTATTTTTACTATAAAAATCTATTTTTATAGTGCTTTGACCCCAGTTTGGGGGTTAACTATTTGCCTATAGCTGGGACCGTAACAGGTGCTACCACCCCGTGTCAGGGTGGACCTGAGAACAGCAGGAATTAAGAGCTCCTCAAAACCTTCAATCTCTCAATCAGAGGCCTTGCTGTCGGATGTAGTTTATCGTCATACCCAGAACAAATGACGTCTTAGTCACAAAACAGTTTTGTAAATTGAGTTTAAACGATTAAACAGTCGGTTAACAAGTAACTGGTGCTGCTCGTTTCTGTAAATTACGCAATGAAGTTAGATTGACATGGATTAAAGACAGACAAATCAAAGATAGTGGGAAGGATGAATGAATGAATGAAGTCAGACAGGAGGGAAGGAAGGAATATTAACACGGCTTGACTTAGCTTAGTTTGGCTCGTTCCTAAGGGAACGGAAGGGGAAATCAACGCCACAACAATTGGAGACAGGAATTTTCTTTTGAATAATTTGTTTATTTATTCACTGGCCGAGTTTCGAATTGAATTATCATTCTCTCTAGTAGGGTGGGTATGTACGTGGCACATTGGTCCCTTTGCTTCTTTTTAGTATTACTGCTATTAAGTTGACTGGTTAAAGAGATGGTTTCTCTTTCACACAACCTAAACGTGACTAAATTAGACTTCAAGCGGAAACCTATAACATCCGAACAAGTGTCACATGATCTCACACGTTTACGTTTATTTATTGTTTTATTTGTTTTCGTTTAAGTAGGTGGCCATTTTAGAAAACCCATCTCAAAGAACTTATCACTGATAATGAAGCCCGATATACTTCAGACACAGATATCATTATTTAGGGCCCACTTGACTCTATCTGTGTTCAAATCAAATCAAATTATTTGTAGACAGTCTAGAGACATTCAAATTTATATCAAACATTATAATCTTTATGAAC
>OZ010608.1:6151557-6348504 GCA_963932145.1 Acanthosepion lycidas | reverse complement strand
CTTTTTCATAGTAGAGTAAAATGAACTTATTTCACTAGTGTAAAATTCATCTATGTCTACCTATGAGACTAATATAAAATGGATGAAGTTTAACTTTTTGAATTTAGTGTAGAATGAACATATGTCTACTTTTTCACTCTAGTTAACATGGACCCATGTCTACCTTTATGTGTAGCGCAAAATCGACCTATGTCTACCTTTTCACTCTAGTCTAACATGGAACTATGTCTACTTTCTTGCATAGTGCAAAATGGATCTATGCCTACTTCTTTCATTCTAGTGTTAAACCAACCTATGTCTCCCTTTTCACTCTAGGGTAAAAAAAATATATGTCTCCTTTTTTGAGAAGTGTAAAATGGACCGATGTCTACCTTTTTTGACATTACTGTAATATGGACCTATGTCTACATTTTCCAATCTAGTGTCAAATCGACCTGTGATTACTTTTCAACACTAGCGTAAAATGAAACTATGTATACTGTTTTGATTAGTGTAAAATGGATATGTTTCTATCTTTTCCGCTCGAGTGCAAAATCGACCTATGTCAACCTTTTTGACTCTAGTGTAAAATAGATTTGTGTCTACGTTTTTCATTCTAGCTTAAAATAAATCTGTCTACTTTTTCATTCTAGCTTAAAATAAATGTTTACTTTTTCATTCTAGCTTAAAATAAATCTGTTTATCTTTTCATTCTAACTTAAAATAGATGTCTTCTTTTTCATTCTAGCTTTAGATGTCTTTTTCATTCTAGCTTAAAGTAGACCTACTTCTACTTTTTTCAATCTAGTGTAAATTCGATCTACGTCTAACTTTTTCACTAGTGTAACAGGGTCCTATATGTACAATTTTGACGAGTAATAATAAGAAACGTATGTCTACCTCATTTCGCTTTAGTGATAAATGAACCCATGTCTCCTTTTTTGACAAGTATAAAAATGGACATATATCTACCTTTTTGACTAATGTAAATAAGCCTATATGTACTTTTTCCACTGTAGTGTAACATGGATCTATGCTTATCTTTTTGACTAGTATTAAATCGACCTATGTCTACATTTTCACTCTAGTATAAAATAAACATATCTACCATATTGATTCTAGTGTAAAATAGACATGTGTCTACCGTATTGACTCTAGCGTAAAATAGACATGTGTCTACCGTATTGACTCTAGCGTAAAATAGACATGTGTCTACCGTATTGACTCTAGCGTAAAATAGACATGTGTCTACCGTATTGACTCTAGCGTAAAATAGACATGTGTCTACCGTATTGACTCTAGCGTAAAATAGACATGTGTCTACCGTATTGACTCTAGCGTAAAATAGACATGTGTCTACCGTATTGACTCTAGCGTAAAATAGACATGTGTCTACCGTATTGACTCTAGCGTAAAATAGACATGTGTCTACCGTATTGACTCTAGCGTAAAATAGACATGTGTCTACCATATTGACTCTAGCGTAAAATAGACATGTGTCTACCATATTGACTCTAGTGTAAAATCGACCTATATCTACTTTTTCACTCTATAGTAAACCCAACCTATGTCTACTTTTGTGATTCTAGTGCAAACTAGACTTAAGTATACTTTTATCGATTCATTGTAATTTTCGTACTGTGCGACATATATTCAACATTTAATAAGTCAACATAGTTTGAAATGTTCTGAAACCTACTAACCTAACCTCAAAATAATTACTTTAATGTCATTCTTCCCCGTAGTTATTATGATGTAAGTAAATTTTTTTAATGATAGAACTAATCTTATGAATATTGAAACAAAATTAATTAGAAAGCAAATTAGTGATTGAAATATTTTTTGAGTGACAATCAAGATCCGAATTTACACCTGAATCAAAAGTAAAGAAATTTCTTGGAATTTTCATTTCCTGTTTCATTTCAGGCAATGTTACCGTTTCGAATGGTTGCGATTTTCTATAATTCTTGAAGAAATGATTAAGTTTATTGTTTTACATTTGAAGACTTTGCTAATATGTTGATGCGGAAAAGTTCTGAGCCGGACCAAGAAGATATACGAAAATACATTGTTTGGACATTTGGCCAGAATTTTCGGAAGTAAGTATTTTCCGCAACCCTCTCTATACATATTTATTAAATCTAGCTTAATCTGGCACAAGGCCACAAATGTGGAGCACTGAATAAGGATCAAACTCAATGATGTAGTAATAGTCTATGAGACAAAATTGGTAAAAACTACTACACAGAGGCGAACCACCCTCATTCTTTTCATATACCATTACTTAGAATTAAGTTGAACAACCTCTTTCTACGAACCACTGGCTCCCAAGAGGATGCTTTCCCGATTACTACTGTTCCTAACAGTTATCTTATCCACATATTCTCATAAATTTCGCCTCTTACAACAACCTCCTTCAGTGACGCTCTAGTGATTGAGTGGTTTTTCGGTCGTGTATAAAGGTGAACACAAGTAAAATAAATCTGTAGCGTAAGAGAAAACTGATTCTCAATGCATTTGTTAGTCCTGGGTATAACGATAAACTACATCCGGCAGTAAGGCATCTGATTGGGAGATTGGAGTTTTTGAGGGATGTGAAACAACCTCTTAATTGCTGTTATTCCCACGTCCATCCTGACCCGGGGTGGTAGCACCTGTTAGGGTCCCATCTATGAGCAAATAGTGAACCTTAAAACAAAGCACTATGAAAATATAAAAATACATTTTTATATTAAAAATACCAGCAATGTATTTTTATATAGTAAAGTTACCAACAAAACTAATTATAATTAAAAAATAATCATAACCCCCTAATAATCTTACTATTTAAAAAAAAATGACCGTACATAAGAAATAATTAAAAAAACTCTTATGTGCTGTGTCTCTACAGAACATCGGTGAACATGGTTCTCCACAATTTCTTGTCCTTTGTAGCTCTTAGCAATATTCGTCTTTTTACAACCCCCCTACGTCCTGGGTATGACGGTAAACTACATCCGCGTCCTGGGTAGGACGATAAACTACATCCGTGTCCTGGGTACGGCGATAAACTACATCCAACAGCAAGGCCTCAGATAATGTTTTCGGAAAAATAATGTTGCCAGCTATACGTTTTTGAAACAATAATGTTGCTAGCTATACTTTTTTGAAACCATAATGTTGCCAGCTATACGTTTTTGAACGTCCTGGGTATGACGATAAACTACATCCACATCCTGGGTATGGCGATAAACTATATCCAACAGCAAGGCCTCAGATAATGTTTTCGGAAAAATAATGTTGCCAGCTATGCGTTTTTGAAACAATAATGTTGCCAGCTATGCGTTTTTTTGTAAAGAATAATGTTGCCAGCTATATGTTTTTTTGTAAAGAATAATGTTGCCAGCTATACGTTTTTTTGTAAAAGAATAATGTTGCCAGCTATACGTTTTTTTGTAAAGAATAATGTTGCCAGCTATACGTTTTTTGTAAAAGATAATGTTGCCAGCTATACGTTTTTTATTCCATTCAAAATAGGCATTTAAAATTCATATAAACTGGATTTGGCATTAAATAACCCACAGTGGTTGATATGCCATAAAACCCAAACAAACAAACAAACAGCCCTCCCCTACTGTTCTGCCATCCATTTACACAATCTTGTTAGGTAGGTTGATCATGTATCTCTACAACTTCAGAATATTAAATTTATAATGTTAAAATACAATTTGGATTGAATTTAAAAAAAACATTTTGTTTGTAGTTACTTTGTTCAAACTTTTTTCAATAAATCTTTTCAAACAAAAAAAAAATGAATGATCTAAAAACCACATCTCAGTGGAGATGATGTCATATCTGCTGTTGATGACGTTTTTTGACTAACAGAATAAAAGCAATTATTTAAAAATTAATTTCAAGCAAGACGTGTGTGGACCGCAAGGCCGGACTATGTTGAAAAATAAACTGCATTTGGTCAGTCTACGAACTTTTCAGCCAACCCTCTATAAAACTTAATTTTTTTATTATTTCCAATCTGGGAAACGTAATTCCTTTCCGAACATCCTAATATAAAAGTTATAATATTAAGAAAATAATCTGAATGATCTATTCTTTGCCACGCTCTTAATCTATAAAATGTACTGGGAAACTTTGGCAGAAAGTAACAAAAAAGGAGAAAATCTCTTGAATTTAGTAACAAAAAATAAACGGGGAATTACTTTCATTTAATTATTAAACTTGATTAAACTGAATACATGACATAAAAATTAAGAGACTAAAAATGGCAAATATGTTATCGTGCAAAGGATGGCTACAAAGTTGAACAGAATTATTAAAGAAAGATAATCGATTTTGAAAAAATCTTTGGCTTCCGGCAAGAAACCTGAATAGCTCACCACGGAGGCCTGAGAGTCGGTAAATACCAGACAGACATGACTATTGTGTAAATTCAGGTTAATGTCGTGGTTGTGTGGGTATGGGGGACTGGTAGTGAACAGTTCCATACATTTATGGAAATTGAGTTTGTCACAGACTATGAAATGTTATTCAAAGTATTTCGAACAAAACAACACGATGGTGTTCCAGTCACATATTTTTGAGGTCAGAAAGTACTGAACACCATTTCTTATTCTTATAAACATTTTGTCTACAAACATAAGTTTAATGGGTGAGCTATGAAAGACAATGAATATCCTCCCATTTTTATTTCCCCCATTATAGGCAATGTCCATGATATAATAACACCTTATTTCACGGGCGGAACGGGATAGCTAAAAGAAAATGAATGACAAATATGCTTTGGTCTTTGGTCTATATTTCCCATATAGAGAAATTATAACACATGTCTACACAACAAGCAGTGTGAAAAGAAGACGAAAATGATAGGGTCTTACTTTGTAATAATTTCCAACTGGAGTTGGGTCTGCCGTAGATATTTCTATGTTTCTGGAGATTCCAGATTCGATTCATCTGCTGTGTCACTAACGAGGACATTTTACCCTCAAACAAAGAAACAGCGAGTCGTGAGATTTCCCGTATATGAGGACTGCTAACCCGAGATTCTATATCCGGTGAAGATATATTTCAATAGAAAAACGACGCCAAAGACTAAGTTGCTGGGGGCGGTAGATTTAGTCTCAGCACATCTCGAGGGGCCCGGACCAAGAAATCAACTGCTCGGCTCGACTCCTGGAAGCTGACTAAAGGATTTTCCGTTGTCGTCACTCTATGATGTAATGTCACTAAGCGGCCGTCAAGTGACCCACATGACTTCTTCCCGACCAAAATGAGATAATCGCCTTTTGTATCCCTTGAGTAAGAAGACTTTTAACAAAGCCATTTCTCTTGAGATATCCGAGTAGGACTAACGTTGCTTTAATCACCATCGACAAATTTTCTTAAATCTCTATCCAATTTACTGACAGAATAAAAAGATCCAAGAAAAAGGATTTTCTTATAATGCGGCTCACACTCCGAACAAGCATAGGTTTTAATTAATCCACTAAACCATTTGCATCTTGGACATATGACCCAGTGAATTAAAGCGCTGATTAAAACATACCTGCGATGTGTTCAATCCCTGACTTTGGTAATGCTGAAAGTCATATTCTTTGGTTCAATTGAAGAAACGAAAAAGCGGCACAGAGATGAATAAGAATTATCTGAAATGAATTATCTCCCCTAGCTGATACGAGTTATCTCTCCTATCTGTTATGCAATATCTCCGAACCACGGAAAGGTGAATGAGAACACTTGTGAATTTAATAAATGACTCAGTTCAAATTTCTGTTTCCGAATACGATGGCACATACCTGATGAACGCCGAAGATTACAACGGCCGAAACCATGTGAGAATAACAACCAAAAAAAGAATATCGGTCCCAAGAACAAAGCATATAATAATAATAATTCCTTAGGTAAGTATTTTGAGTAAGAATGTCAAATTAATACAGAACCGACGTGATATGTTATTTGTTTGCAATGAAAATACTGGTCCGAAGACAAAAGCATGTAATAATGATAATTCATCTCAAAACTCCTGATGGAAATCGGTGCGTACTGAAAAGTTATGATGATAACTAAAATTAAGATGCTTGTTCGAATAGCAAAACACATAAGGATAATTGCTCATCTCAAGATTATCAAATTAATACAGATTCAATTTGTGGGGTTTATGTAGTTATATTCAGATAATGTCCCTTAATCCCATTATATACCAATTATTGGCCCATTAAAAATGAATGCAAAGGTAATTAGTACAAAAATATATTTTGTATGTATAGATAAAATTTTATATTTCTTAAATTAAAATATACGATATTCAAAGAGTTGATAAATTAATAACAGACAGTTCCCGTGTTGAACGTCTAAGTCTTTTAGCATGAGAATATGTGTGTGTGTGTGTGTGTGAAAATATATAGAAAATAGGAAAGAACTCGTTAGGTAAATAATCCAAAGTTCTTTAGTATTTTTGTTATTATTTAAAAAAAATAGTGCTCCATGCAAAAGTAGAGCATAAATATAATTATTTATTTAAAAATATGATTCCAACACGCTACATACATGAGAACTCTTCTGTAGCGTGTTGGAATCATATTTTTAAATAATTATATAATTCCTGATGTTATCGGTCTGGCTTGAGGTCTGTCCCAGCGTGCAGCACCTTTGGAAAGTGTTCTGACCCAAGCCTTGTGTGTGAAATTGGGTAGACGGAACTCTTCAATCTGGCTTGATAAATTTGATCAAATCTACAGTTTTGGAGTTATCGACAGTGAAAGTTTGGATTCATTCGTGTCGCGGGCAGCCACTACTGGCGTTGTTTGCATATATTCGCTGCAGAATACAGTGTAGGTATCATTGCGCAAATTGGGCGTGTCTACGTAAATAGTTCTCGTGCGCATTAATTGAGACAAATTTAGACAAGAAAGATCAGTTCCGCGCTTAGCTTTCCGCGGCGAATGTATGCAAACAACGACAGTAATGGCTGCCGCCGACGAAGCGAATGAATCTGAACTTTCACTATCGATAACTCCAAAATGATGGATTTTATCAAATTTATCAAGCCAGATTCGAATGAAGCATGTACAATTACACATAAATGTAAGTATTCTGGAAAGTTTTAATGCGATCTGAGTGCCAGCATTTTACTGCAAATTAAACCCATTATCTTTCCTCCATGTCCCTATAATAAGCACTTTTTACCTACTCTCCTTACATTCTAGCAGCAACGTCATTCAGCAAACTAGAAAGGTTTTTGGTCCTTGTATTGGGTGAAAAAAGGGATTAAAAAAAACAGATGAATATTCTGGTCGGAATAGCAAAGCATTTAATAATAATAATAATGATGAATCCTCATTGAAAAAAATTGCAATAAAAATGATCAAACTGATACAGATATGATTATATATATATATATATATATATATATATATATATATATAAACATACCGAAATGTGAGTAGAACAACGATGAGGAGAATGCGGGTCTGAATTGAAAGGGCTATCAGGTTAATTCTTCATCTAAAAATTCAATCGCCCTGGGTATGACGATAAACTACATCCGGCAGCAAGGCCTCAGATTGGAAGGCTTTCAGGAATGTAGAAACACCTCTTAATTACTGTTGTTCCAGGTCCAACCTCACCCGAAGTGGTAGCACCTGTTGTGGTCTTAGCTATGGGTAAACAGTCATCCCCCAAACACGAATAAAAAGACTATGAAAGCATAAAAATAGATTTTTATAGAAAAATTGCCAGCAATATATTTTTGAAAATAAATATTATCAGTAATACATTTAAAAAAAATTACCATCAATACATTTTTGAAAAAAATTACCGGTAATACACTTAAAAAAAAAAAAAAAAAAAAAAAAATTACCAGTATTATTTTTTTGAAAAAAAAAAAAAAAAAAAAAAAAATTACCAGCAATACTTTTGTTTGACAAAAATATTACTGGCAATATATTTGACTCACGACAAAAACCCACCATTACAAAAATACGTTAATGTAACCTGATCCACAATCCGATTTCTTACAAAGAATACATATTCTATTCATACGAACATATCCTAAAAATTTTGTCGGTATTAAATAACCCATTGAGGTGTTGATATGCCATAAAACAATAAACCCAAACCCTGATCTACAATCCGATTTCTTACAAAGAATACATATTGTATTCATACGAACATATCCTAAAAATTTTGTCGGCATTAAATAACCCATTGAGGTGTTGATATGCCATAAAACAATAAACCCAAACCCTGATCTACAATCCGATTTCTTACAAAGAATACATATTCTATTCATACGAACATATCCTAAAAATCTTGTCAGCATTAAATATGCCATAAAACAAAATAGACCATACCAAACCTCAAAATTCCAAAATAGATTAAAGAAATTTGTCACTTTATATTTCGTCAGCATTTTCATGACAATCATTGCTTTTACTTTTTATCGCTACCACCTATGAATTGTCTTGAATTGCTTGAAGATCAGGATCTTACAAGAATATCACTAAAAAGTATTATACGCCATGTTCTTTTATTTGTTGGCGATATTTTTTTAAAATGTCAACATACTGCTTACTATCTGCTGCTGAAATCACATCCAGCAGCAGCAGGCCGAAGCAGCAGCAGGCCGAATTATCGCCACGTTGTGAAAATATGTAAAACGAGAATTATTACTAAGGCCGGAAAATTAAATGGCATTATTTTCAGTACAAAGAATGGCGTTCGTAATTCTGAAAATAAATATCTTGTCAAAGTAAAATGTTAATATTTCTGTCACATCTGGTCTGGTGCTCCTATTATATATATTTAGAGATTCGTGATAAAATCTGAAGAATCTGCAATGTTATTGGTCCTGACCTGGCATATCGGTTTCAGTCACTGCCGTAACGTAGCTTCTCTGTACTTTTTCTATAAATACTTTCATGGCAATTGTTCTGATGACATTTCCTCTAGGGTGACCAGGCTTTATGAATTTAAGCTTAGTATTAGATTGATGGCAAAGTTTCATCATTTTATAGTTGAAAAGATATGACTGTAAGTTCTATGCTAATAGTTTCTTTTCTCGCATTTCTCGTTTGTGGAACTCTCTTCCGGCTCCATGCTTTCCAGCCAACATTAATCTTCGGAAATTTATCGTCATTTTTTGTCAATTCCCGTTCTTTTATCGTCCCCTTTTACTTAATAACGCTTATCTTTTTCTTATACTCTTTTGCATTCAATCACTTTGTGTCTTAGTGGCTTTATTGCCTTACTTTCAAATTTTACAGATTTTATATACAGACACCCATATATGCATATATGCGCTTGTATATAAATTATTTATCTACATATGCACAGACATTTTCTCTCTCTCTCTATATATATATATATATATATATATATAAATGTATACACGTTTATATTTGCCTACTGAAAATTATTAATATATTTGCAAGAGTCGATCAATAAATTCGAATTGCTTAATTAAGGAATTTGAATTTAATAATAAAAAGTTCGTTGGATAATAATTAATCTTTTTGATAAATTTTATTAAATAAGAAAAATTTTATTAAATAAGAATTTTGATAAATTTTATTAAATAAGAATCGTGTTTTTCGTTTTTTACGGCTTATCAACGCTTTGAAGATTATTTAAAGCCATGAAATATTTTTAGATTGTAAGAATTTTTTTGTTTCAAGATAATGTTTTAGTCTCAACAGTAAAACGGTGAGACCTAATTGCCAATTTAGCAGCATGCTTCAATTCATTTAGTTGAGGCACTAAAGGGAACAGTTCGTCGGAACAATTGTCATAAGTTATTTGTAGAAAAGACAGAAGGAATCAACGTCTTGTCGGGGAGAAAGTGACTGAAGTTGAGATGCCAGGTCTTACTAATTAACCCATAGCTAGGGGAGAATTGATGGATTTATAACTTTGCCATAGGTATTTGCGCGTAAGGGAATATACCGAACCCAATGGAAAAGGAGTGAGGGAAAGAAAGAGGAAGAGTGATGAGTAAAAGGGAAAGCGGAAGAAGAATGAAAGAAGGAGTGGAAGAAAGACATAAAAAGGGGGACAGGAAGAGGAAGTTTGATGAATTCAAAGTGAGAGAGAGAGAGAGACAGAGAGAGGGAATAAAAAACGAGAGGAAGAGAACGAATAAGGAGAAAAGTGTAAAAGCGAAAGACAGGGAAAAGGAAGGAGAAGAAAAAAGTAAGAGAAAAAGAGAAAGAGCAAGAGAAAGTCGAAGATTGAGGTTTATTGATTGACTTGTGTTTTACGATTTACCAACCTTTGAAGGTTATTTAAAACCAGAAAATATATTTTTTGATTGTAAGAATGTTTCGGAGACAATGATTTACAATGATTTACTGATACAAGGTCCTACTAATTAACACACTGCTGAAGTAGGGAGATGTGAATTCCCACTTTTCTCAAGGTAAATGAATATAAGGAACCCAACTGGACTTGGAACTCCGATTAACAATTACACCACCCGCACATCCATGCTTACAGCATTTGGTATTCCCAAGCAGTCACCTATCTAGTTAATGACCAGGTGTAACGTTACTTAACTTAGGTGTTTGAACGCTGGAAAAAATGTATCTGTTTAGTAAAATCAATGTTCTTTCGTCATGGACGTACGATTTTATTGATGAAGCTGTGTATACATGCATACATTCGTACACCAACGCACGCACAGCTCTCTATACACATTGTAGTAGAATTAATTGGTATTGGGTGTGTCAGAAATTGCTTCCAAGGGAAATCAGTTAAATGAATTATATACCTGGTCGTCAGGAAGTGCATGTTTTATCGGAATGAGTCAGCAGACCACACGCTCAGAATCGCGTGGCCTTTCACCATGTTAATTCAGGTAGTATCTCATTGAGTAAATACAGTTAGATGGTTTGCTCGTAACTTTTCCTTTTTCTTATATTTGGGGATTGAAGTAAAACGAGATTTTAAATCCTCCCCACCCAAGCAAGACAATGAAAGAACAGGGTTCAGGGAGACAGAAAATGGCCATTGACATTAAAATTAAATTTTTGAAGATTGTAGTTGTCAGGGAAGCAAGAAATCGGAAGGCAAATCCACAGGCGAGAAGTGCGTAAAAAGAAACTGTTAGAGTAGAAATGGCGGTTGCATCTAGCTCGTTCAACAGTAAAACGGTGAGACCTAATTGCCAATTTAGCAGCATGCTTCAATTCATTTAGTTGAGGCACTAAAGGGAACAGTTCGTCGGAACAATTGCCATAAGTTATTTGTAGAAAAGACAGAAGGAATCAACGTCTTGTCGGGGAGAAAGTGACTGAAGTTGAGATGCCAGGTTAAGATTGATGACATTACAAACTATTTTCTGAATTTTGTCAAGAATCTTGAGCTATATAGCAGAAGCACCAGATCAGATATGGCAACAATATTCGATGAACGGACGAGTGGTAGATTTATAAATGTGCAAGATGGATTCTGACGAGAAAAAATGGTTTAATTTAACACGCTTTCATTTTCCTCTACTTGTGGGAATGGGGGATTTGAAGGGGCCTCACAAGTGGGATAGCCTAAGGTCACTCTTCATCTAAATTGTAGGTACTGTAATTTTAAACAGCCATCATTATTCTCGGCTTTACTCAAATTGTTTAATTTAACACTCTTCCATATTCCTCTACTTGTTAGAATGGGGGATTTGAAGGGGCCTCGCAAGTGGAACAGCTTAGGGTCACTCTTCAGCTAAATTGTAGGTGGCAGTGGAGCAAAAATATAGGAAGAGAGTTCTACAGGTAAGAAAAGAATCTATCATAAAAGAACATGTAGTTAGATCTAGCTAGTTCAATAGTAAAACGATGAGGTTTAGTTACCAATCTAATAGAATGCTTAAATTCTTACAGTCAAGGTATCAAGGTGGAAATTTCATCAGAACAATTGCCATGGAAATATTTATAGAAAAGGCAAAGGGAAGGCACATCATGTTGGTGAGAAAGTGACTGAAGCTGAGATGTCAGGTCAGAAATGATGACATTACAGACCATTTTCTGAATTTTGTCAAGAATCTTGAGCTATATAGCAGAAGCACCAGATCAGATATGGCAACAATATTCAATGAACGGACAAATGGTAGATTTATAAATATGCAAGATGGATTCTAACGAGAAGAATTGTCTGGCACGACACAGTGAACCAACTTTCCTAGCTGCAGAACTAGCGATTGATTCAATACTTAATACACTTAGGAATTATAGATTTATAAATGTGCAAGAAAGATTCAGAAGAGGCATGACACAGTGAACTAACTTTCCTAACAGCAGACCTAGCTATTGATTCAATATAATCACCCCACTTCATCTTAGTGGAAATCCTGAGCCCAAGAAGAGGCAAAGAGTTGTTCTGGAGATTATCACGTCATGCTGATGGTAGACGAAAAAAAGGTTCTATGTGGTGATTAAATGAAAGTGGTTTTCTTTTGAAGGCGTTAAAAGCCATTTATTGTCCCAGTTAACCACTAGAGATCTTTTTCGACAGTAGTCACCAGTTCTACTTTGTCGTATCTGTCGAACTTGCTATTAAGACAGGAGTAAATAGTTGCGTTATCTATATATATTATATTTTTATATTTGCTTTTTAAGAAAGACATGAAAATACTTCGGTCTGTAAAGGTTGTAGTGTTGGTGATCAATATTATACTGTCGAGGTGCAAAGAGCGTTTATCTACCTTTAGGTAAGATGAATATTAAGTGACGGCTGGTGAGTGATGAATCCCAGTTGCTCTTTAGCACGAGTAGATACAAGACGTGTCTACTTACGCCAGATGTAGACGGTAGAGAAAACAGAAGTGACGAGCCCACTGCGGTAGGGTGAACAGAGGAACCCAAATGATCTCACCAGAAACATAAAAGGTACCACCGGCCTAGTCGTGTTCCCTCTGGAACTCTTTTTGAAACCCGTTCTCCTTGCTTGTTTTATATAGACATTATAATTTCATCGCATGGGACAAATTAATAACAAGTATTTACATATTTGTATATAAGTTCTTCTAGGACAGCGGTATATAAAAGTCTCTTTGTGAATAATCTATGTTTGTCATTCCTTTCTCACAATTATTTCGTTCTATCTGTTTATTTAGGTTTTACTATATATATATATATATATATATATATATCACGGATATAAATATTAATGTGTATTCTCGTGTCAACTACTATACTAACTTATGGTCACCCACTGACACAAGAAAAATATTTATAACTAAATAAGATATGATATTCCTAATGAGTGGATACCAAATTAAAGTTCAATTAACTTATAATTTATGAAGAAAGATAAAATTTATACATTTAAAACGTATATCAAATTATTAAACTGAAAAGTTTCAGTTTGTAAGTATAGTTATTCATTTATTAGAAATTTTTTATTCTATAAGTAACACACATTCAACTAGAGCCATACATTTTTCTGTTAAATATCAATGTGTATTCTTATATCAACTACCATGTCAAACATACCAAGAATAAATAAAAGGACAACATATCAAGTAATCAGTCTATGTGCTTTCTGTGTCTGCAGTTAAAGCAACAGTTCCAATCAAAGTAGTAAGAGGAGTCATTAATTAATCTCCCTATGTAAATTCTATTTTCTTTTCATCAAGATTTTCTAAACAACAAATAATTCTAAAATAATTTCATTCATTGATGAATAAACCCTGAAAGTTTCATTAAAATCTGACAATTATTTGATTTTTGCAAGAATTTCCAAATCATTGTGCTTTTCACTGCAAAAAGACTAAAATTTCCTATACTAACTTCTCGTCACCCACTGACACAAGAAAAATATTTATAACCAAAATTTTGAAGGTTCTAAAAAGGATTAAAAAATATAATTTAATAATGTAAAAATCCATTAATTTTTCTTAATAATAACAACGATTTTGATGATAAAAGTTTGTTTTTATTAAGTTTGGGTCATTTTTTCATTGTGTATGCTCATCTATTACTGAGTGTTTGGCGGTAGCTATGTATATAATTTGTATGAAACAGCGTTAGTTAAAATCTTTTTGAGAACTATGCTTTGTTGCCTTTCCTTTTTTTCAGCTAATCTGTTTCATCCATTTAATAAGGTTTTACTATATCAAGGATATACTAATGCCTATAGTGGGGAAATGGAAACTGGAAATATTCTCTCTTTCCTAGTTCCCCATTAATAATAATAATAATAATAATAATTTTGAAGGTTCTAAAAGAGAAGAAAAAATATAGTAATAAAAAAATCCCATGTTCTTTCTTAATAATAAAGATTTTCATGTTAAAACTCTTTTTATTAAGTTTGGGACTTTTTTTTATCATGTATGCTCATTTTTAGCAAATTTTTTGTGGTACCTATGTATTATATATTCGTATAAAATAGCGTTATAAAAATCTCTGAAAACAATACATGTTTGTCATTCCTTTCAGCGATTCTGTGTCGTCTGTCTGTTGTACGAAGGTGTTGTTATATCACAGATGTACGAATGCCTATAGTGGGGAAATGGAAACTTGAAATATTCTCTTTGTCCTCGCGTCATCATAAATACAATACTACAATAACCATAGCGCTATAAGTCAACCGATCTTGAAAAAAATGTTTTGTTTGATTAAAAAATGCAGAACAACGTTAACCACTGAAACTTTTGAGAGATTAATTTAGCTACTTGTGTTGGTTCTCTTAGTAATCGATTTAAAATGATTATATATTTATCAAAATACACATTTCGTTCCAAATGTAGCAGAAAGCCTCTTTATGCAAAGTCTCGCTTTCATATTGGACCAGAATCCCAAAATTGTCTAGTATCTCGGTACTTCCCCACTCCCCTGATGGAAGGCGCCTCAGAAGTCGGGTATAAACACCAGTTCGCTTCCGAAGGCGAGCCAAAGCTGAGTAGCCTGGCTTCCTAGAGTTGGACTTAAATGGAAGTTTTTCACCTTTCGCCAGGGCGGGAAATGTAGATATTTATCCGGATGCCTAATTCGTCCAAAGAAAAAAAAAAGAAAAAAAAAAAAAAGCTTTTTAACGCAAAGATCCCACATATATATGAGACTAAAGTCCCAAAATAACGCAACTTTCTCAGCACTTAGCCCATGTAGGAGAAACATCTGGCAGCAGAAATTGTCCAGCTTCCTCCCGAGGGAGAGGTGAATTCTAGGAAGGATAGACTTAAATGTAAAAATGCTTCCCGATCACTAGAAATCGTTGGCTTTTATGGTTTTCAAAGCATTTTAATAACTTGGATTGCAAACAACTGCTACTGTCCCTAGGCACTCGGATATTCCTGACAGTAACTGTAATAAAGATTGCAAAACACTAAACCAGGTACACTATTTACATTATTCGGACTATTATTCTCATCTTTGTCAACATATTTATTACAACGTTTCGGCCGTTGTACGCTCCGGCCTTCTTCAGGTGTTTAGAAATGTCGAAATGAAACCTTTATTTCGTTCACTGGGGTAGACTGTTCTAGTTGCACGTGCCATGTTTAATCGATGTCAGTTATCAGTTATCTCCTGTTAATTCCCCTCTCCAAGTTCTCCACTGCCTTAACTGGGTATTGAACTTACAATCTTTGGGTTCTGACACTGGATCTAACTAACGCCTTTATCCACTGTGCCATGTGTCCTTGAGGATACAGTGTGAAAAGAAAAAATGATTTGACAAACTGTTTTTTTTTTTTTGTGATGAAGACAATGCTTCTAAAAAGTGTTGTGCCGATGTCAGTTAATTGTTCTTGTCAAAGAGAAAGGGATCATCCCACTCCCGGCTGGTTGTAAAAACGCGAAATCTTTCCATTTTTGTTTTTTTTTTTTTTGCTGGTTGCCTCATTGACAGATGCATCATAATCTCCTCCGCATCGAACTACCCATCATGAACACGTTATTATTTCTCATCGCTTCCATTTTAGGGTCCAGTTACCCCAATACACACCGGAAAAGGAAAGAAATTTTATTAACTCTCTATCGAGTGTACGGTTATCGCAATGATGTTTTGTAATAGACTGTGCTCCCTATATGTAAATAAATGTTTCTTTCTAGTGTCACCAAATTGTTTTTCCGATTCTCTTGTACAGACTAGAGTTCATTTATAACACGTGTGTATTAGGTTGGTGCAAAAATAATGACGTAATAATGTCGTTTTTTGACGTTAAAAAATACGTCAAAAAACGACATTATTACGTCATTATTTTTGCACCAACCTAATAGAATCTTCGCCCAGGTAGGAACCATTCATGAATCGTTATAATTTTTTAACTAACAAACCCAACAAAATGTCTTCGAAGATCCGTTAAAAATATGACTGATATTATTGTCGGTCTTTAACTATCAAACAGGGTGGAGAAAGCTTATCTGGTATGTGAATCCTTCTCAGCCATAGTATTTTTTAAGTCTTATAAAATGAAAAAATAAAAATTAAATTCCTTAAAAATATCAATATATTTTTCGATAAGAATTGTTTCTCTACTCTTTAGTTATTTTCTCTTAATGGAAACCATATCTTCAAGCAGGATCAAGTTCCTTAGCATTCAATTCGATCCAGAAATTGATTGATTGACTTTGATTCGATTTTTAGGGCTTATCAAGCCTTTATGGGTTTAAACTCAGAACATTTTGGGGGTGGTAAGAATAAATGTTTTTTTTTGCGTGTGAATATTGCAACAACAGTTCTTTAAAGTTAACAATATTTTTCCAAATATAAGTCCTACTATTTAGCCCATAGCTGGGAAAGGGAGAAAATGATGGTTTTATATCTTTCCTAAGGGAATTTGCGCATAAATAAATGTAACGAACTCGGCTCGTCTGGAATCTGATCTAGGCTCCCTGATTTCATATTACGAGCAGCTTTCTATTACACCACCCGCACATCCACTGGTTCAGTATGAAACAAACAATGATTGGAATCACTAGGGTAAAAATGAAGCAATCATATTAGTCAAAACACTGGACATCTGATGGTGGCCACAGGATACATCGTCGAAACGTTGTATATCTAACAAGTCTGTAGCCAACAATATGAGAAAAATAGTTCCAAACAATTCGAGTATATATGTGATTCTTCTTTTTTTTTATATGCCGTGTTCCTTCAGGATGTTGGCGATCATGGCTCTCTACAATTTCCTGTCATTTGAAATGTCAAAACCATCCTAATATTGAATATGAACATACAGCGCCGATGTCCTTTGGGTTGGTCCAGTTGTTGATATAGGATTTGGTTACTCATATCTAATGGTAATGAAGGTATTCAGTAGGATTAGTCTTTTTTATGGTTTATCACCCTTTTACAGGTTATTTAAATCTGAAATATAGTTTTGGGGTGGTAATGTATCAACATTAAATTACTCAATTTTATATGCAATATTCAACATAAACTGTTTCACTTCATTGTAAATAAGTTACACCTAAATTCTCGACAATAATTGCATTTGATAAGGAAATGAGGCTAATTTAACTATTGCGAGAAAAGATTAATAACAGAATATGAGTTTAAATACTGACTGAATAAACAGGATTTTCATAAGTTTGTACAAGGCACTCAAATTAGTCTGTAATGTTTTATCGTTTGTTTAATTTCAAACGAACTTAAAGGACAACCACAGGCAGTTGGTATAATTATATTTTTTTATCTGAAATAGCATAGAATTAATTGATTTCTGTGTCTGAAATTATTTTTTTAAGGCCAAACGGTGGTGAGTGAGTTGGCATAGCTTTTATCAGGATGGAAAACTGAATTAGCAACTGAGTTCGAATCTAGGCTGAGGTTTGATTAATGTTCAAATCTATTTAAGTTTTGCCCATGCCGAAATCCCATGAAATTTTAAAACTAAAAAGAATCCTGTTTTAATCATAAGTTTTTTAAAATATAATATTAATCGATATGATATTGGCACTTTGTCCCTTTTCCACTCGCCAACGTACACCTTTGTGCAAATTAATTGAAACAACCGCTTTAGTTTCCTTTCTTTCACTATACGGTCAGTTTTAGACCCCTGGAGTGACAGGGTGTAATCGATTTCTATTTTTCCTCAGATTAGGCCATTTGCTGTGGTGTGCAGTAATATGAATCTATTTTCGGGGGGTATGATGTTTGCCTTGAAAAAATAATGCGTCATCCATGATTGCATCAGATTTTTATAACGTCCAAACACTATTGTTTTGCCTGTCGATTAGTTGTCCTACAGCCATTGTCTGCGATGGACGTTACTGCAGGGAAGCGTACGAAAATTGTAATGCTGCATGAATATACTGGTAAGCCTTAACAGTGAATAAATCGAAATAATATAGACTAGCCGGGAAACTCTCTTGATTTAAATCCAATCCAAAACCTATGGTCAATCTGCAAGGAACGACTTCGTGGAATGGACATAGTAAGTACTAACATGTGCACTGGAGCATGCTTCACTGGAAAAACGCTCCTCTGTGGCGAAATCGATAAGAGCCTGTCAGGCTATATAACGGTTCCGTATAAGATACAGGTTCGATTCGTGTCGGAGGACGCATATTTTCTCGGACATTCAGGCCGGTAAATGTTGTTAATTCTGTTTATTATTAACAGAGCATTTATTTAAATATTTGTATCTATAAAAAGAATTTTATAAACATAAAAATTTCTTAAAAATAATTGTCGGACTTTAATTTAATTATATATATATATATATATATATATATATATATATATGTAAGCAAATATAAATGGATATAAATCCGACAGAATGGAGAAAAATATTTGGAAAAAAACAAAAATCCTTAAATGCAATTATGTTCATATTAAAACAACATAATTGCATTTAAGGATTTTTGTTTGTTTTTTCCAAATATTTCTCTCTCTCTCTCTCTCTATATATATATATATATATATATATCTTTCAGTGGACATTGAAGTCAACACAGAGAGGTGACAGTCTGTTTCATGTTAAGCGCAATAAATTCATGTGCGTGGAGTTTTTGTTCGACTTCATATACATACAGATCCTTGTATAATTCTATTATTCTAACGGTTATTTTGGTGGCTGTACTTATTAGTTTAGATTCATTTATTTTACTTGTTTGTTTTCGTTTCTTCTTGTTTGTTTACGGTTTTTGATTTTTAAGTAACGTGGTAAGAATTATTTTTGTGTCTGCATTTTGAGATGAGTTCCGATCGTTTATTTAGTAGTTTCTAGTCTAGGAAGATAATTATGGCTATTTTTTTCTACAGGCAGATTTTAAAGTTTTTGGATTCATTGTTGTAGACTGATGTTATTTTCCTTATTTTTCATGATTTTTTTAGTGTAATTTGATTTTTTTAATCTGTGATAAGATTAGAAATAATTGTCCTGTTATCGTATTTACTGTTTGTGAAAGATGTTTTATATGCATAGTTTCTTTGTTTCCAGTGTCCTTCAGTTACGCCTTTGTATATTTTTCTTCGTTATCTGTTGATTTTACAGTGGCTTGACATATTACATTGTTCTGCAAGCTTGCAAAACAATATATCTCATCAATCAGTTAAGTGCCCTGCGTGATACACGCATTGGCAATCATGTCTTTATCGATTCGTGACTAATTAGGCATACATTTTCCCACAATAGGTTGGCATTTCTTATTGCAGTAGACTGAATGTCAACCGAGGGCATAGGACCTGGTCTGTTCTGCTATCCAACCCATAGGTGGATGAAGAAGATATGGATTCAGAGCTTTCCCAAGGATATTTGCGCATAAGGGAACTCGACTGTAATTCGAACACGGTTCTTCGATTTCTTATTCCGAAACGATATTCAACACACACACACACACATATATATATATATACTATATGTATGTCTACATATTTATGTAATTTGTATCGTAGGTGCACACACACCACATTTCCTCAAAGAGATGTGAGTTCGAATGCAGACATTTTTTTATTTCTGATCTGCGCTGCTAACACTCGTAGAATGACTACCTGAGTGTTAAAGTGAAAAAAAAAAAAAATCTCGCCACGAGTTTTAGATGGGATGACCTTTAGTACGAAGGTTGATAAAAAAAAAACTATCGGGACTGTCGCCATGGTAACGGAGATAAAGTACGCAGACTGAAGCCGCTTGACACAAATTGCCCTTGAACTCTATCGCGCATGCGCAATAGGTTAAAACGTTCTCACTCATTTCCGTTTTTTATAGCAGTGCTTAGAAAGAAAGTGTGTAGTGGTCTCACCACACCAAAGATGTTCCATCAATGACACCATGGCTTGTGCTGTAGTTTTTATGTAAAGACAATCATTCCCAGACATTTTTTCTTTTTAAAATTCAAATCCTGCTTGAAGGTTCCAGTAATGATTCCATCAATGGAAACAACGCTGGATAAAGTTTGTGACTTCAGAAGGGAACTACTTTCAAGGAGATCAAATGACGAACTGATGTGCATTGTAGTTTTCTTTTTATAGTGTTCCTCCGGATTCTTCAGTTATCAGACGTCTTATAACAAAAGACTGCTGAATCTTCCTGCCTGATAATACCATTTTTCTATTATCTAAAATTCTACTTCGAGTCGCTTGTTGGTATCAAAACTAAGAATAAAAAAGAATTGCATTTCAGTTCCGGTTTCCTTTGCATCTTGACAGATTCTTATACAGAGGTACACTTGAGTCTGCAGCTGCAACCAAAAATCTGCCTTTCTCATGTCATCGGCGACTTTCATGGCTAATAAGTTTTTTGAATTGTGATAATGACTGGCAGTTTTAGCAACCAAGCAATTATGGCGAATTCTTAATTAGAAATGATTTTCATATCCATCTAAAAGATTAAGAGAAACGTCTGAACATTGTCACGATGCAACAGACCATAATTTAAGATTAAAAAAATACGCAAGATGCTTTTCCTAAATGCACGCATTTATTTAGAAAGTCTGCTTAATGATCAAAGTTCATAATGTCTATTGTTAAAAAAATATTCAGTTACAATACCAAAAATCAAATCAGGTTTTTCAAAACTTCTGAAATTGGTCTGAACGTTAAAAGTATGATAGGAAATGAAAAGCTGTTATTAAAAAATGACGGTTCGGCAGAATTGGTAAATGATATGAAATGATGTTTTGGCTGTTGTACACTCCGGCCTTCGTCGGGATCTGTCTATATTTCTGAGATGAGGGATTGTAATTATTTACGCTATTTACATTGTTCGGACCGTTGTCCTCATCTTTATTGTCATATTCACAACGTTTCGCCGTTATAGGCTCCGGGCTTCTTCAGGTGATATACGTCGGAATTTTGAACTGAATACCGGGGTAGATTGTTCTAGTTTCAAATGCCATGACTTTTCTGGATATATCTCAGTTTCAAATATTTCCTTTTGTAGTAACTCAACTCTCCAAATTTTTTGGTCACCTCTGCGTGAATATGACAATAAAAATGGGGATAACATTCCGAACAATGGAAATAGGGTAAATAGTTACAATATCACATCTCAGAAATATAGGTAGATCCTGAAGAAGGTCGGAGCGTACAACAGCCAAAACATCGTGAATATGACAATAAAGATGAAGACAACAGTCCGAACAATGTCAATAGTTAGAACATCTCATCTCAGAAATATTGACAGCTTTTCATTTCGTATAATTTACAAATTCTTCTGAACCGTCATTTTTTAATAATAACTGTTAGGGTAAATATCTACTTACCTCGATCAGATAATACTAAAGTCACCCAACATAGATTTGGTAACATGACGTCCCTACTTTCATCAGAAAACATTACTGTATATAAAAGTAACCTGACAGTACTTCTATGTCTCTTCACAATATGGCGACTATGGCTCTCCACATTTTTCCTTTCTTTTGTAGCTCTTAGTAAGGTTTGGATGTTTTATTATTTCTACTATTCTCTCCTTTGCCAACCAATTCCAGAAGCTCGTTAGGTTCGTTATTTGCTGCTCTCCTCTGTCCCCATGTGGGTGTCAAACTTTCCAAGACCTCTTCATGTCTCCAAGAAATTTCAACTGTTTCTGATTCTACATATAATTGTCCGTTTTGTTACTATTCCACGTAAATACTTGTATCGAGAAGAAAACGGCGACGTACCTCGTCAAACCAAGCGACAGCGCGTCGCGTGTATTCTACGACGGAAAATGTGGCGAAAAAGAAAATTACTTACCAAACAAAAGGGCATGTATTCTGCATGACATGCTGAAGATGGAATATTTGAATTAAAAAAAACAAGTCCGTCGCAGGAGTCCATCAGGACAATTAACATGAAAGTATTTATAGAAAAAAGCACAAGGAAACTATATGACAGCAGTGGGAAAGACTATTAGATTGTCTTCTTTGGATTCCGTCAGGAATTTCTAAATGATGATAATTCCTTCTAGAGTAGTACTAATAGTAGTAGTAGTAATAATAATAACTAGTAAGATCCGTGAAAATTACGCAGTTTTCCAATTTTAATATTCTGATGAATCTTAATTCTTAAGTTAATGATTGAGTAAGCTCATGGCGAGTTCTACGACTATAAAATACTTGTCGAAATTCGCCTAATTGCATCATTAAATATTTGAGCTTAACAACTTTAATAAAACATTGCAATAACAATCATCAACGGCATATGACATCGTGGATCCCCAAAACACAGATTCAAAGACCAACAAGAAGTCTTCCCTACTTCAAGCCGAAATTACCCCTAACACCTGAGGAACAGAAGTCGCCGAAGAGAAATTAATTTCGGGTGTTCCATTTTCGAAGAGAGGAGAAATACTGAAGAGGAAGTAAAAAGAAAGCAACCCAGAGCCCGGCAGCTTCAGCCAAGACCTTTACCCGCCCTCCATGCGGTCAATGCCCCAAACTGTTCCATTCCCGACTGGTTCAAGCACTGTGAAGGCACCGGATGAACCAAACACGGGCACGGACACGTGTAGTGCCAGCGACAAAAGATGCTTTACCTAGTTTTGGCTTGCATATTCACTGTTTGTCTAGGAGTGTTTTGCTCTGTTCTTTTCCTTCCTTTCGTTATTGTTTATTGAGAACTTTATCAATTGCATTTCTTGAGTAATTTTGTCAATTACACTTAACTATAACCAATATTTCTGCCAATAACCCACACTTTTTCTTGTTACAGATTAAACTTGAGCGGCAGTGCGGCAGAATGGAGTCTGACATGCAATTCCATACGGAGAATAGGTGTGACATTAAATTACTTCGTGTGGAAAATATACACCTTTTGACATTCACTGACACACGATGAAGGTAATCGAACAGTGGATGCAAGCCCAGGCGGTGTGTAATGTTTTAGCAGTGGTGTTAATGATGTTCCTGGCTTGTCACATACAAAGCTGAACAGACACAGGACCAAGTTCTGGGTGACCCGTTACATTGCAAATCTGTCAACCCACGAAATGAAGGCTCGTGTTCGTCGCTGGCGAAAATGTATAGAGAAAAAATATGACATTTTAGAAAAATATTGTCATGCAATGTGTCCAAACTCAATTTCATACCAGACACTCATGGAAGCAAAGTGTAATGTTAAACCGAGGTTGCTCCTGGATGCCGAATAGAGAGGCACTTGACCTTCACCCATTTTCACAAGCATGGTAATAAATTATAATGCATACGGTTGTATAAACATCACTCCAGAGAGGACTTTGGTAGTCTCTCACCCATCTCAGACAAATATGTAAGCTAGTGTTATCACTTGCACAGTTTTCTGAATTCATTAATGGTTTTCTTTGATAAAAATCTAAAACTTATAATTTACTAGTTCACCATAAGCCCCCAATATAATAAATTCCTCTGTATAAGGCTAACACAGTTTGCATGTCCACTTTTCCTGTTGGAGAATGTAAAAGTGAAAGAATTAAAAGAAATATCTTATATTGGATAAATAACCACAACCATTTCTCGAAGTCTCACCTGTCATATCCTACCATAGGGCAATACGACATCATATGATATGGAAGAATAAAATTACAATAATGCAAGACAGCTTCTTATCAATAAGACATTTATGTGCATTGTTTCAAGGGATGAGTGATCATGGCCCTCCACATCGCTTTTTACCTTGTCTGAATATAATAATACTTTTTTTAAATATAAAAACAAGAAGATAAAACTTTGTAAAATTACATATTTTAGAAGCTGTTTATTTTAAGTTAAAACAACAATAACCAACAAAATCAGTTATAATTTAGGAACACGCAATCTAAAATTTATTTAAATTCTCGGAATCCACATGACGCCCTACTTACGTGGCATCACAAAAAATTTAGATTAAATAAATAACATCAACTTCATGTGACATCGAATGTAATCAAGCATCAATACAGCAGATTTAAAATTGACGAACAAAGTCATAAGTCGATTCTAACAAAATTGATTTTGATTTTTGACAATGGCTAAAGTCTGCCAAAAGCTTAAACTATTAAATAAGATAAATATGATGTGTGGAAAGTTCAGACATATTCCAATTCTAATGTTCAGAAAAAACCTACAATTAGAAAAAAAATTCTTTTTAAAAGAGACACGTCTCTCTCACTCATTATATATATATATATATGTATATATAAAGAACAGATATTAATTTCTTATTTACTTTTTTTAAAAAATTGCTCAGTACAACGTTGAGCAAAAAATTATTATAATATTTTTCATCGCATCAAAAACGTTTATTTCATAATTCGGAACATTATAGTTCCGAAACATGAAAGTTTTTGTGTAGCAATGTAAAATACTATATATATATATATATATATATATATATATAATGTATCTATATATCTGCGCCTAGCTTCGTTTTGTTTATATTAGTGTGTTTGTGTGAGATGGAGTGCATGCACCTGTGCGTTTATGTATGTGAGAGATTCATCCCAAACAAATACAGAAGAAAATTCCCTCTCAAGCATAATCAAACACAAATAAGCATAAATAGTTCCATTTTTTAATAAAAAAAAAAACAAACAGTTTATCTGATGATCGCAAAAGCGTGAAACCCAGGGTCATAAACTAATATCCATGCATCCATTCGTCTTCAAGGAAACATGTATAAAGGAATGACTGCTGCCCATATATATATTATATATATGTATGTATGTCAACACCCAGTGTTGATAGCCTCATGCATAAACGTAATTGTCGATGGCCTGAGGATTTCGTTTAAGCATGAAACAAAATATCGCCGTTGGGTGTTGACCTCACTTCCAGCTTTTATACTGACATACACTCTAGCTCTGATATTGAGCACCTGAATCCATTGATATAGCATACCGTAACACTATATTCTATCATTATATATATATATTGCATATCTTGGGTGAAAATTATTGTTTAGACATGTGTCGTTAACTACTAGGGATTTTTTCTTTTGATAATCTTTTTTGGCAACCTTTGTATTCGCCGTGCAATCTTTCGTATGCTAGAGTCTAGTTTGTGGAGGAGCACAACAGAAGATTAGTTAAGAAAAGTGAATGTTGTAAGAACTTAGACGCAAATTTAGCGCAGAAGACTCATAAATCGGTGCACTTTCTATATATTTTTGCCTTAATAGATTACTTTCTCTTTTAATTAAAGGATTTTTTTTTAAATCGAATGTATTGTCAGATACATGACGATGAACGGCTAATACATTGAATGTGTTGTTTTGTTTCATGTATGTGTGTGTGTGTGCGCGTGTATGGATGACAACGATTTGTAAATTCTTATATATCAGAACAATTTTAGGAAAATCTATCGCAAGTTGTAAGAAGAACCCTAAGTTCGGTTTTCTCACGCTGTTTTTTTTATAACTGTTCTTTTTTTTGTCCTAGATTGTAAAAACTGAAGATTAGTAGAGAAAAGTGAATGTTTTAAGAACCTGTGGCAGACATAGCGAGCAAGAACCGGAGTCAGTGAGGGTTATTTAAAACCGAAATAGCTTGTGGTCAAAAGAAATTAGCAACTTTGTTTTGGGATACAATTTCTGATTGGGCGTTTCCCTGCTCTACCCCAGTTTTTCGGTATTTTTTTGTAGTTCCCTTCCCCGCATCCATACTGTTATTTGTGTGATCATGAGACCAGTGGGGAGTGTGACATAATGAACCAGAAATGGAGTCGAATGGCAAAAATTTTGAACAAGACTTTTTTTTAAGCGTTTCAACCCAAGCAAGGCGAGAAGCCATAATCCCGTAAGGGGTTACAGAGAGTCGAAGCGAGAGCGAATAGGAGTGATAGAGGAAAGGATGAAGAGAAGGATATGGGATAGATCCAGGCATCTGAAGACATCGATTGACATTACATTTGAATAGTTGGAGATTATAGCTATCAGGGAAACAGGAAAAAGGGAGGAAGTTTCACAGGCGAGAAGTGCGAGATATGAAAGCTATTGGAGTAGAAGAAACGGTTACATTTAACAGTTTCGACAGTGAAAGGGTGAGAGCGAGATGCCAGCCTAGTTGAAGGCTTAAATTCATGAAGTCTGGGAACCAACGAAAGCAGCTCATCGGAGCAGTTACCATGAAAGTATTTGTAAAAAAAGACAGAGTGAGGCGACGGCACGTCTGTGAGAGAGCGACTGCAGACGAGATGCCAGATCAGGGCCAATTATTTTGCATATCCGTCTTTGGATCTTATCAAGATTATTGAGACAAACAGAAGGGGCTCCAGATCATATATGGCAGCAATACTCCATGCAAGGGCGAATGGTTGATTTGTAGATTTGAAGGATTGACTCCGGCGAGGAAAAATTCCAGGCGCGGCACAGGCAGCCAACTTTCCTTGCGCTCGACGAAATAAATTTCATGTTTTTCTGGCCTGCAGGAATTCGATTTGAGAGAAGGTGAGTATGTCGCTCCATCAAAAAAGACCCTTCTTTGTTGTTCCACAAAAAATTAATTCGTTAGCGTGCTTGGATGGAATCATGAGGAGGGACATCCGGGTGTTTTATTGCTCAATTCTGAGAGATGCCCGTATGTCTAGTACGTCTGTCATCCGGCTGGGTGATTGAGGATTTCTCATTATAAATAGACCATCGCAGAGATGAGAGGCGATTCTCTCGGGGTATGACAGGAGAAACGAACGGCGAAGCGCATATGGGGAAGAAAACTACGGTGTACAGGGGAGAAACGCCCAATCTGAAATTGTGTTTCAAAA
Source organism: Acanthosepion lycidas (assembly GCA_963932145.1). NCBI lineage: Eukaryota > Metazoa > Mollusca > Cephalopoda > Sepiida > Sepiidae > Acanthosepion > Acanthosepion lycidas. The sequence continues at coordinate 6,321,469 of OZ010608.1, read as the reverse complement.
CAGAGTTGCTAATTTCTTTTGAAAACAGAACCAGGATAACAAATTTAGGACGGAAGTCTCAGATATCAGTGCACTTTAATATGGCTGTCATGCATGGCGCCAAACCTGCTCCCAAATATCTAAAATCATCTTTATAGAATCAATTCCCAACATCAATGGCGAAAAAAACAGGCTTTGAGCTAATATGTCCGACTGTTTGGTGAAAGTGAAGGTAGAAAAACTATAATGTCAACTATTAGCATTTGAAGCGAATCTCATCGAAGAAAGAAAAATTATAACGAATTCTTACTCGTTACTGGCGTAATCTTGTGTCAAATCCCCCCCACCAAAAAAACAAAAAAAAAAAACAAAAACAAAAAAACAAACAACTATATGTTGCCTCCAAGTAATTCTTGTAGAAGTAACGATAGAAAATAAAGAGTTAAGACTCTTATTAACAGTTTCGATAACCCGTCTAGTCAGCTTCGAAAGAGGAAGCAAGGTAGAAAATAAAAATCGGAAGAATATATAGCCTTTAATATTTTATATATTTGTCTTCAAAGACTTATGCAAATTTTGACTCCCCTCCAATCAAATCGGGTCGACTGGAACATCGGCTTGCGGTCCCGAATTGCTGCGGTGGGTCAGAGACATATCTCTGAAGCCGGAAGCCGGCAAACCAACTTAATTTCAAACAACCACGTGACGCACTCTCACAAACACACACAACAGCAATTTTTTAGACTGTCTACAATAGCAGTTACCGTTTATGAAATGAGAAAAACGAAGAGCTACACGTTATATAAAGTTGTCTTAGCCAATATTTGTTGCTTTGAAACCGACCCCAAAATGTTAGAGAAGGTTTGAAGGTATCAGAACACAGGCTTGCGTTCCCGAATTGCTGCTACTATGTGACACGGCTTGGAATATAAACAGAAAAAAATATACTAACGACAAACCTTTGGGATTATAATCAGTACAGTTTCTACATTTAGTTTTTATAAAAGAAAAAAAAAAACTGACAAAAATGAATTTTTTTTATGTCCATCACAATGAAACTGTCGGGATTTCAAATCCGACTGTTTGGGGAAAGGGAAAGTAAAAAAAACTATAATGGCAACGATTAGCATTTAAAGCGAATTGCTCAGTGAAGAAAAAGAAATGATAACGAATTCTTACTTGTTACTGGTTTAATCTTGTGGTGGCAATCGTTTGTGTTAAATTGCAACAAAAAACGCTACAAGTAATTCTTGTAGAAGTAACGATAGAAAAAAAAAAAAAGTAAAGACTTATCAACAGTTTCGATAAGACGTCCACTCAGCTTCGAAAGAGGGAGCGCGGTCATAACGAAGGAAGAAAAAATACTGCTACTGCCTTTGGTCAACTATTTTTGCATTTTTATATCTTTTTTTTTCGAACACATTTGTAACTTTTGACTTCCCTTCAATCAGACTGGAACACATTTCTATAAATTTACTGTGAAGACGAAATAATGTAATGAAAGATATTTTCGTCAAGATTACAGTTGAATTCAATCATTTCTCCCCTTCCACTGTGTTTCGCTAAGTGCACAAAGTTACAACAAATAAGGCCCGAGAGTCTTGGCAAAGGTCACCCTTCTTTGAAGATTGTGAACTGGCGCTACAGAATCACAAATAACTGTACAAAATAACAGAAAAGACAACACTTGAAGACTACCAACAGCAGTAACAACCAAAGTAGATTGCACATGTAACGGGAAGAGAAAATACTGTCAATTAAAAACAAAAGGTTAGGAAGGAAACTCCCATTAATACCGGAAAGAGAGATAACAGCTACTGGGCTTTAGAAAATAGTTTTCTCAAAGAAATGTTTTTTTAAAAAAAATATTTTATAAAAAAATATTTTATAAATTTCAATTGAAAACAGTACTGGCTGCTCGGTCAATGAATGTCAAATGTTTCCCTTATAAGGAAACGGCTAATATTAAAATTATTATACTTTATAGTGACTCGAATAGCTCTGGCTTCTCGGCTAAATGAATGAGGAATGTTTCTCTATAAGGAAATGATTATATTACCATTTTAAGCACCGGATTCTTTACAGACGCTCTTTGGAATCAGATATATCGTGAGTAAATATTCAATGTCAATTTAACGTCTGCGACAATGGGTTGCCAAACACTGTCTGAACGTTCTTAACCGGTAACGAAAATACTCTCTGCTTTGTTTGCTCAATCGATGAAGATGCCGATTGATCTCTGGCCTACGAAGATGCGGTTACAACGGAGACGAAAAATATTGAGTAAGTATATGACATCAATAAGAATATTAAGTTCCCTATCAATTGTTAAGACAGGAGCCGATTATGAGAAACGAAAGATGTCCGCTTTATGATTTGGGTTTTGGTATTAGTTTGCGTTTTTTGAAAGAAACATTTTTGGTAATTATTTCTTCATTTTCAGAAATGCTCGAGTTGTTTGGAAATGAAGAAGTTTTTGATCTTGGCCGTTTGAGCCAAGTACAGAGTTACCACTTCTCTATCGTGCATTTTGAGTCTATTTTTAACATCTCTTTATCTATCTCATAGTATCTATATATATATATATATATATATATATATATATATATATATATATATATATATATATAACTAAGTATATATATATAACTAAGTGTATATATATATATATATAACTAAGTATATATATATAACTAAGTGTATATATATATAGTGATTTTCTAAGCCCGACTTAGAAGTGGCACAAGGCCGAAAGTATGGGGCACCCAGTGTGGATCGAACTCACTACTCAGTCGTAATTGATCTAGCAAGACAGGCTTCCTAACCATTACACCACGTCGAAATATATATATATATATATATATATATATATATATATATATATATATATATATATATATATATATATATATATATATATATATATATATATATATATATATATATATATATATATATATATATATATTTCAGAATATCTATATATCTCAGAATATTTAATCAATGTAAAACCATTCATTTTACATCAGTGTCAAGAGTTTAAAATAACTAACTAATGCGTCTAAAAATACATCGGCGAAACATCTAGAGATTTCAAAAAAAAAAAAAAGACGTAACCATAAAAGCGACTAAAAATGATATTGCCTTCAATGCACTTCTGTGCCATCGAAGCCTTCGTCATCACAATTTTACTTTGGAAAAACTCTTTTAATAAAAAGTGAATCTAATGTATTCCCACGAAGTTGCACTGACAGGGACACGATCTATAAATAGCCTATGATTAATGGGCAACAGGAATATTTTAGTTAACCCCCATTTCTTCTTCTTCTTCTTCTATGTACCGCGTCGCTTCAGGGTGTTAGAAATCACGGCTCTCCTCAATTTTCTGCCCTATATAGCTCTGAGTAAATTATGTTTTTTCCCTATCTCTCCTATTCCTCGTTCCACTAACTATTTACACAAGCTCGGTTTGGTAGGTTATATGCTGCTTTCTTTTGCCATCCTTGCCTTTAATAGGTTCTGTGTGTGTCAATTTTCTAAGCCCTCTTTCCTCATTCTATGCTCTAGACATTTCAACTGTTGCTTTCTGAGTCGAAGTATAACTTTCCCTTTTGTTTCCACTTTAATTAAAACTTCGTCATCGCTCACATGTTCAGACCATGCTATTCTCAGCATCCTTCTGTAGAACCACACTGAATTAATATTGAAACAATCGTAATGCTTGACATTTCCTTATATGTCAAAATTTCAGATAGAGTATATCTGTAAAAGGACAATATGTATAAAGACAAAAGGAAAACTTATCTTAACCGACGCGTTTCGTCCTCTGAGCCAGGGGTCGGCAACAACGGCACGCGTGCCATGCCAAGCAATTTCCACTGGCACACAGCCGCAAATGACATCACAAAGTTCGAACCAATAACTATTACAACCCAAAGAGGATATTTAGCTGTTTTAATTTTTATATATACTAAAGTATATATACTATGTATTACTATATAAAATATATTTTAGAATAGATGTATTGACCTTGTCTTGTATAAAAATACGTATGTTGTTGGCACACTAAATGATTTTAAAACCCTAAATCGGCACATAGTAAAAGGTTGCTGACCCCTTCTCTGAGCGGCTATCTCAAGGCAAATGTACGGAGTTTTTTATTTTGTGACAAGTATTTATATACAAGAGCAAAAATGTTATTGTTTTTTTAAAACTAATGCAAAAAAAAAAAAAAAAAAAAAAAAATATTGAAAAAAATGAATAACATTTTTTCATAGTTTTCGTATGTGAAGACATTCTGCATTTATTGACCGATTAGATAGTGCTACTCGAGTTACACTTTTCTTTGCCCCTGGCCATTAGCAGGGAATCAAAGTGTACTAGATATTCTGCTCATATTTAATGGTAATAGTAGCCGTTTCCTTATAAGGAAACATTCGGCATTCATTGACCGAGCAGCCAGTACAACTTTCGTTTGGAATTTATAAAAAAATCCGGAAAATAAGTTTCTCGAGTAAGTTATCGCTCTTTCCAGTATTGTGATTCCTCCTAACTTTGTTTGAAAAACAGGGAAAACTATACAAAGGGAAATAACTTCTGAATATTTCTGAGATGAGGTATTATGTACACTATTTACATTATTCGGACTATTGTTCTCATCTTTGTCGCCATATTTATTACAACGTTTCGGCCGTTGTACGCCCCGGCCTTCTTCAGGTGGTTAGAATGCCGAACTGAACCCTTTATTTCGCTCACTGGGGTAGACTGTTCTAGATATGTTGTTGAGGACACATGGCACAGTGGATAAAGGCGTTGATTAGATACAGTGAAAGAACCGAAATAGTGTGAGTTCAATACCCGGTTAAGGTAGTGGAGAACTTTCAGAGGGAAATTAGCAGGAGATAACTGATAACTGACATCCATCAAACATGGCACGTGGAACTAGAACAGTCTACCCCAGTGAGCGAAATAAAGTGTTCAGTTCGACATTCCAACCACCTAAAGAAGGCCGGAGCGTACAACGGCCGAAACGTTGTAATAAATATGGTGACAAAGATGAGAACAATAGTCCGAATAATGTAAAGGGAAATAAGACTGGTGAGTGCTGATACAAAATGTTTCCTAAACAGAGAAACCGGAATAACAACAACCCCACTGTGTGGACTGAAGATGACCGGAGAGTACAACGGCCGAAATATTGCGACGATAATAAGGTCTATTATAATAAGTTCACATTGAATGCTGTCTTTGTCAGTAAAGTGTTACATTTTGTTTCCATTTTTCTTAAACCTTAATCATTGATCACGTGTTTTAGTGACCGTTCCGTTAAATTTTGATACGATATACAGAAAACGAAAAGAATAACACATAAATTTGAAGAAGCGTAAGAATAGCGAAAGATGCCTTTCAGAAACTAAGCTAAATAGTAAAAGATAAAAAAAAAGTTTCTTCAGAAAAAAGAATAGAATATGATATCAGGTCGAGAATTCTTGGATTCTACTGACTCGTTCCTTCCAACCATATATGTCAGACATAGCCGTCGGCAGGTCCTCCAGATGGCATCCAGAGTCATCTTCATGTTGGTCAATGTAGGTATGATGAGGTCTTCCAACCGATCTTTTGCCGCGCAAATGTGTTCCATCGGAGGGTATCACTCACAAGTTCTGACTTACTTCACCAGGAGTGACCAGCTAGCCGAAGCCTTCTGTCTCTTAACGAAACTGAGATAGGAGGAAAGTGTCCATACAGACATTTCTTTGTTGGATGTTTCTTCCAATGTAACTCGTACTATCCTTATGTGCGTCCCGTCACGTGATGCCTCTTTGTGTTTCGTGTCCATGTAGAACAAGACAGATTCTACCGTTGCCTTAAAGAAGTCCCTTTAAGATTATCAGAGAGGGAGGACTTCCAGATTTTGCTCAGGACATCAAGGACACCCCATGCCTTGCTTTGTGGATTTTGAATAGAATAAAAAGTGCTAAACTACTGCGTAATACTGCGTTAATATATATCAGCTAGCAGGAATGGTTGGTCCACTTCGTCGTGCTAAATGGTTTTTCTTTACAGAGTCTATTTTACATATCTAGAAGTCTATCAAATGTTCTTGCTTAGAATATTGCTGCCACATATGGTCTGGTGCCCATTCTATCTATCTAGAGCTACTTGATAAAATTCAAAGAATAGGTTATATTATTGGTCCTGATCTGGCGCCTCGGCCTCATTCAATTTCTCACCGCCGTAAGTTTCCTTCCTTGCCTTTTCTATAATTACTTTCATAGTAATTGTTCGGGTTACTCGCTATGATACCTAGATTCTAATGAATGTAAGCGCAGTACTAGATTGGCGAGGAGGTCTTACGAATTTACAATTTAACTAGCTTGATGTAACCGTAAGTTCTATGCTTAGATTTCTTTTCTCGCACTTTTCCCTTGTGGGACCCCCTTCCATCTCCATGATTTCCAGCAAATTTTAATCTACAAAAATTTAAATGCAATGTCAGTCGCTATCTACTGTCCTCATGATTCTTCTTCTTTTATTTTCGCTCCTTAGTAATGTTTCTGTTTTCTAATTCTTCCACGCCTAGTAACCCCTTGTGGCTTAGTGTTTTAGTGGTTTTTACTAAAAAAAAAAAAGAGAATGATGGTCATTATTTTAAAAAGGGGGTACACCTTAAATGCAATGTTAATCGCTATCTACTGTCCACCTGATTGCTCTTCCTCTATTCTTGCACCTTAGTAATGTTCCTGTTTCTAATTCGTCCACACTGAGTAACCCTCGGCTTGTTCATTTTAACGCTCCCAAAAGCTGCTCTCCATGATACTATCTCGATATTTCTGAGATGAGGTATTGCAACTATTTATAACTATTTACATTATTTAGAATGTTGTCCTCATATTTGTTGTCATTCACGACGTTTCGGACGTTGTACGCCTCGGCCTTCTTCAGGGAGCACTGGAACTTTTGAAAAGATCGCAGGAACACCGTAAAACCGTAACGTAAGAGGAAATAGAAATATCAGGCGTGGCTGACCATATATGGAAAAAAAGGAGATCAAAGTTCCCCTGTGGGATGAGGTTGAAAGTCAGAGAACATTACTGGAAAATACGAAAACTTAAGGAATCGCGTACATGCTAGGACACAAAAAACTCGTAAGCCGGCCAAGCATAGACATGAATACAATATGGAAACCAGTAATACAGAGGGATAGAGAATAAACGATAATGACAATAAATTGTAATATGAGCTCTGGTAAAAAATGTTTACTGAGACATTGGGTTTATAAATCTCCCAAAATTCATACACTGATGTCCCTAAGGCCCAGTGAATAAAAGCGTTGGTTGAAGTAATCCAGTGATTTGACCCAAAAAGTTGTGAGTTCAATACCTGGTCAAAGCAAAAAACTTGGAGAGTTGAGTTACTAAAGGGAAATAACTGAAACTGAAATATCCAAAAGAGGCATGGGACGTGGAACTAGAACAATATACAGAATAAAGGGATCGGTTCGAAATTCCAATCACCTGAAGAAGATCGGAGCGTACAACGGCCGAAACATCGTAAGTATGACATTAAAGATGAAGACAACAGCCCGAACAATGTAAATAGTACAAATTGTCCATGACCGTATTTGAGAAGGTAAACATGTATCTAATGTTAAAAACAGATTTTTTGAATTCTTCGGAAACAAAGGAGTAATGTTTTTTTTGTCTTTTTTTGGCTTTGACAAAGCATAAACAACATTGAGTCACCTCCTTTGCTACTTACTCGCAACTTCATGTCGAGTTCAGGTGAGTCGTGACTAAAGTAAACTTGGAAAGAAATACTGTATGTATAGAATGGAACCTTGTCTGAAAATACTAAATATTGTCTTTTGTCACATCACGAATTCTGGGCCCTGTTCATTAACCCGGATACAAATTGACGGATTCAATTTTGAGAGGGAAGGGGGAAAGAGCAGGTGGGTAGACATTTAAGAAATATAATTAATCAGTGTATCGAAGAAAACTTACGAAGAAGCGGAATTGTGATGAAGAAGACTACAATACTAAAGCAAACAATGCTATGAAACTATTTCAATGCAGGAATTAACCATTGTAAAGACAGTATTCTCATTAATAGCTGAACTGCGACACTCGAGTTATCTACATACATTGAAGTGGATCAATGAATTAATCATTGGATTTGTCTCTGATATAACATTATTATTATTATTATGACTGATAATGGCTTTTATAGACGCTGGATAAAGGATTCCTTGCAATAAGTGACTTGCATGTTAATGAAGACATTTCTGACTTGCAGCGAACAGAGATTATTGACAACACGAAAGTCAACGAGATAATCGGGATACAGGAGGATTACTTTACTGTTAAGCGTCAACAACTACACATCTAAACGCAACCCACTCCCGACGACAAGGGCCTGGGTCAACATTGTAACAGTCGGTAATACTCGTGTATAAGTCTACTTCATGAATAGTGAGACCTCCGAATTATTTTTTTCATCTACAGTTGTGGACAGAATTATTCACCCACTTCCGTTATTACATAAAAAGCAGTAATACTTCAAATTTACATGGAAACTTCATGCGCATTTTTTCACAAATTATGAAATAAAGGATTTGGTTGTTTTGTTTTGTTTTACGGTATATCAACCGCAATGAGTTATTTAATGCCGACAAAATTTTCATTGCTGGTAATATTTTGTTTTGTCAAAAATCTATTTCTGGTAATAATTTTTGTTTTTAAAAAATGTTGCTGTAATAATTTTTTTCAAAAAAAAAAAAAAAAAAAATGCTGGTAATATTTTTTCCTCAAAAATGTATAGCTGGTAATTTTTTTTTTTCTTCAAAACTTTATTGCTGGAAATAATATTTTACAAAGTATTTCTGGTATTGAAACCTTTATTTTACATTTTCATAGTGCTTTTACCACAGTTTCGGGGTTAACTATTTGCCCATGCTGGGACCCTAACAGGTGCTGCAACCCCGAGTCATGATGGACCTGTGAACACCAGCAATTTAGAGGTGGTTCCATGCTCCTCAAAACCTCCTGATGAGAGGCCTTACTGCCGGACGTAGTTTATCCTCTTACCCAGGACGCGGATGTAGCTTATCGTCATACCCAGGATGGTAATGGATTTGAAAGAATGTCCAGTGATGCCCACAACAAAACTTATTTTAATGTCAAACAATATTACCCCCCTCAAAAAACAAAACAAAAAAAAACCCTAAAATTTATTTAATATGACAAAATTATTGGCCCTCTTGCCTCAATAATCAATTGTGTATTTTTCATTCTTGATTTTTGTTATTAATAATTTTCGATAGTTCCTTACAAGATCACTACCCACCCTGATAAGTATTTTGATCCATACTTCCTTGGTAATAGATTCTAGTTTCTCGGAATTTGAAGGACTTCTTTCTCTTACATTTATTTTTTCAAATATACTCATAATTTTTCGATGTGGTCTAGGTCCTGGGTACGCCAATACCTTAATGTTTCTCTCATTTAAGCATTTTGTAACAAATCGTCGTGCCACATTTTTCGGGTCATTTTTGAACGTCCATTGAGGTCCCAAGGACAACTTTCGGGCACACTGTTTTATATTATTTTTAAGAATAGCTAATTACTGCTTATTATCTATGATACCCTGTACTCTCACTAGTTCTCCTGACCCAGAAGCAGCAAAACATCCCCAAAACAGAATGCTGCCACAACCGTGCTTAATTGTAGGCAGGGTATTCTGTTGGTTTGTGAGCTTCATTCACTTCCTCCATACATATACATGTATAATTCCCCATGTATAATACGCATTTTTTGTAAAAAATAATAAGCAAAATCAGGGTTGCGTATTATGCACGCCACAAAAACAAAAAAACAAAAAAAAAAAAACTTAAAAAATTGTCGTAAAATAAGAATCATAATAAAACTAAATTAGAATATTATTCTATGTTTTAAACCATTTTTTTAAAAAATAAGAGTAGGAAACGCTGACCGTAATGAAAATGGAGAGGTACAATTTATAGGGTTTGATTACCAAACAAGGGGTGCGTATTATGCATGTGTAGAAGCATTTTCCTCATACTTTCAGCACAATTTTAGGCGTGTGTATTATAGATGAAGATGTATTATACATAGGGAATTACCGTAGTTACTGTCTTCATTGATACATTCAACTCTGATGTCTTTACATAATTGACAATTTACTTTGTCATTAAGTGTGGATTCTTCGTGATATCGCTGACAGTTTTCCTTTCCATTCTCTCAGAAATTAACCATTTGTCTGCCATTCTTTAATTTATTTGCAACACAATGAATCTTATTGTACCTGATAATGCTACGAATTGTCAATCTAAGAACATTTAAACGTATATCCATCATTGTATATCCATCATCTTGTTTGTACGCATCAACTATTTTCATTCAGAGATTCTTGTCAGGTCCAGCCGTCTTCGCCATGTTTACAGAACGAATGAGTTATCGCAGAAATTGGCACTCAATATTGTCTTCATCATTACCTTTTAGAATTTTATAGAATCAGGTCAATACTATTTCATTTAAAAAAGGTTTTTGTATTAAATGTTAAATTAAGACCAAAAAAACATGGAGCAAATATTTCATAATTTCCATCGGGGCGTGGGGTGATAGTTTTGGATTTCACCAATTTTTAGGTGATTTCAGGTGGTTGGGATATCGAACTGAACCCTTGATTTTGCTTACCGAGGTAGACTCTTCTACCCCCAGTGAAATTCATACACAAATGTCCTCAACGACACATGGCACAGTGGATAAAGGCGTTGGTTAGATCCAGTGACAGGACCCAAAGAGTGTGAGTTCAAGACATGGTTAAGGCGGTGGAGAACTTGAAGAGAGGAATTAACAGGGGATAACTGGTAACTGACATCCATTAAAACATGACACGTGGAACAGTCTACCCCAGTGAGCGAAATAAAGGTTTCAGTTCGTTACTCAAACCACATGAAGAAGGCCGGAGCGTATAACGGCCGAAACGTTGTGATAATTATGGCGACAAAGACGAGGACAATAGTCCGAATAATGTAAATAGTGTACATAACACCTCATCTCAGAAATATAGACAGATACTGAGAGGCCGAAACATTGTAATAAATATGGCGACAAAGATGAGGACACTAGTCCGAATAATGTAAATAGATGCCAAAGTTAAGAAAAAAAAAGAAGTTTAGAATAGATTAACTGAATATTTTAACCGACTTTTTTTTTTTTTAAATCATGACGATATGTTCGGTTTTACTTTGTTCAACATTTTGTCCTTTTGCAAATATTCAGTGAGGGTGAATAATTCTGTCCACAACTGTAGCTCGTGTATAATACGACCCCTAACTTCTGAGCAATACTAGTAGTCCTACCATAGTTAAATATTGCAGTACTGGGCATCGACCTGAACATATTGTATAGAAAATAAATGGTTTTCGGTTGGACGGGAGGTCCTGTCCGTATTCTTGGTGTGTGGTTTGGACCAGACCTCCAGCTAGAGAAAAAATGATCAGAAGTACAGGCTAAGGTCGACGCGGCCAGTCAGACTCTGCGTCGACGGAGGTTGTCCGTGAAGGGCAGGGCGGAGGCGTGTGCCACATACATCTTTCCGATTGTCCTTTACCGTTTGTCTGTACTTCCCTTCTGTAAGGACCATAAGTAGGCGCACGAGCGATTGCTATCCTCCATTTTATGGGGGTGGGGACGAAGGATCCACTACGCGAGCGGCTCGGCTTGTCGGAGGAGGGGCTTCTCTCCTTTTGGTCCTGGGCACCGGCAGCGGATTACCTCAGTAACTCTGAGTTTTCGCTTACCTGGCGACTGGCTAGGAATAGACTATCTCTCAATGACAAGGCCTTCATATGGGGAATATAACTTAAATGTACTTTTTATCACATAAATTATACTATAATTATATGATTACACTGTATAATGATTATATAATTATATGATTACACTATAGGTAGTAAGTATCTATAAAGTTAACCGTCTACGAGAGACTGCAGTGAGAGTGAGACGACGCAAGCACGTCCGACTTTCCAATTAGCAGCACTCACTACTAGATTGACCTGTGTATATAACTGTACCCTATTTCATATTGTACTTGTGTACAATAAACCTTTCTTCTATTACCCAACCTGGTGCTAAGTATTTCTTCCCTTAACACGGAATGTAACACTTAGAAAATGTGCAAGTAATCATTGAGGTTTAATAATTCTGTTCACAACTGTTGCTTGTGCATTATGCGACCCCGACTTCTGAACAATACTAGTCCGCCTACAGTAGTTAAATATTGCAGTACTGGACATCAACCTGGACATATTGTATAGCAAATAAATGGTTTTCATTTTTATTTTTACAAATCTACCCTAAAATGGCAAGACGACCCACTCACTATTAAATATCTGATACTAAGATTTAGATACCGTACTTTTGTTTTTGTTTTTGTTCGTGTCTAACTATGGTAGCTTCTATACCCTGGGCTTGCCTCTTACGTAACCTAAATTTATTTCCTTTTGTCGTTATATGAAGAGTAAAATATCATCCACTATGTATGCCACTTAAAATCAACAAATCCCTTAAATAAATGAAAAATTAATAGATTTCAAATTTGCATTCATCTTCATTTCCCTAGTATTTACATCGCTAAGATATTGCCTATCCAATGACAACTAGTACATAATACTAGTAGACCTACCGTAGTCAAATATTGCAGAACTGGGCATCAACCTGGACATATTGTATAGCAAATAAATGGTCTTCATTCTTTTTTGTACAAAGCTACCCTAAAATGGCAAGACGACCCACTCACTATTAAATATCTGATACCAAGATTTAGATGTAATTTTGTTTTTGTTTATGCCTAACTATGGTAGCTCCTTTACTCTGGGCCTAAGTTTATTTTCCGTTAATTTTAGCCAAAGGTATCGTGAGAACGTAGGACATCCAGGTAGATTCCAGTCACTGGAAATGCATGAATTTTATTTTTATTGAAATGGCCCGAACATTTTCCCACTTATCCGAATTAAACCCATTCTAATATTTCATTTCAGACAAGCGTTTTGAGTATTTAGAAAACCGTACAAAATGTTTGGTGAGAATGCTAATAAAATCAGTTCGATTAATTCTTAATAATTTCCTCGTTGCTTTAACACAAAGAATATAAATTTTAATTATCACAGATTGGTTTGGTTTCATTTAGTTGGGTTTGTTTTACGGCATATCAACGTCAGTAAGTTGTTTAATGCCGACAAGATATTCTGTTTACCAAAAATGTATTACTGGTAATAATTTTTTTTTGTTCAAAAATTAATTGCTGGTAATAATCTTTTACAAGAAAAAAATCTATTGCTGGTATTAAAATCTATTTTTACACTTTCATCGTAAACCAATCATCATTCTCGGCTTTACTCAAATTGTTTAATTTGACACTCTTCCATTTTCCTCTATTCATGAGAATGGGGGGATTTAGAGGAGCCTCACAAGTAGAATAGCCTAGGGTCTTTCTTCATCTAAATTTGGTCCTGTATAAAAGTGAATATGACTGGTAAGTGTTAATTGATACAAAGTATCATATGCTACAGAATCACAAAGAACTTTATCAAATATCAAAAACCACATCACTTGAAGACTTCTAACATCTAACAGCAAGAACAATAATTGGCAGCACATGTAATGAGAAGGGAAAATCATGATATAATTAAGGTGTTGACTTTCTACACTACCAAAAACAAATGGTTAAAAAAAAAAAACCCAATCAATGCCAGAAAGAACAATTACAAAGGACTTGACAAGTCTATTTTTACTGAAAAACTGTTTTAAGAAATTTTTTTAATAATGCTGTTTCGTTTGGTTTGTTTTACAGCATATCAACCTCTATAGGTTATTTAATGCTGACAAAATTTTTATTGCTGGTAATAATTTTTTTTCTTCAAAATTTCATTGCTGGTAATATTCTTCTCCTTCAAAAATATATCCTGCTTTAATTCACCTCTCTTTCCTGCATTGCATCTCTCTCTCTCTTCCTTCCTTGTTCTCATCTCAACCCTCTTTATATTTAATTTCCACGTGGGCACCTCGAGCCGGTGTAATAGTTAGCAAGCTTGTCTCGCTAGAACAATTACCACTGAGTAGTGAGTTCGATTCTCACTGGGTGGCCCCTAATTTCGGCCTTGTGCCACATCTAAGCTACGCTTGGAAAATTCTTATGGACACCTCGGCGTGGTGTAATGGTTAGCAAGCTTGTCTCGCTAGATCAGTTACTAGTGAGTTCGATTCTCACTGGGTGCCCCCTACTTTCGGCCTTGTGCCCCATCTAAGTTACGCTTAGAAAATAACGATTTTATTTCCACGTTCGCCTTCTTTCTTTGTGCCTTCATTCTTAAGCTCACTTACTTTCCTCTTCTCATTAATCCTTCTCTCTCTTTCCTGTGTCCATTACTAATCTCCCTCTCTCTCTTCTCGCATTTCACACTTACACTTTTATCCCCTCTTATATTGCTGTATTCTTTTCCATCCTCTCTTTCATTCCTGTTCTCATTCTCACCCTCTCTTTCTTCTCATTTCTTTCTTACGCTTACCATCTCTCTCTCTTTTATGCAATCATTTTCCCGTTTTTTCCTATCCTACCCACTTTTTTCTGCGCTCATTCTCCCTCTCTCTTTCTTCTCTGTTATTTATCACTCCCTCTCTATTTCCTGTCCATATTTTGTTTTTTTTTTATTCCTGCACCCTCTCTTTCTTTCACGTTCTCCCTCCACCTTTCTTTTAACTCTTTATTCTCTCTTTCCTTCTTGCTCTCATTTTCACCTTTTTCTTTCCAGCCATTCCTCGTCTTTCATTCCTGTTCTCCTCACCACCACCCTCTTTTTTTCTTCCCATATCTTTTATTATTTCTTTCTTGTTTTCAAAACACCTCTTCCATTTAGCCTTGTCCCTTACTTTACCAAACTTATTCATTATCTAAAACCTGTCTTCGTTTATAAACTCTTTTATTAAAACGATATTTTTTAAAATCAGAATTAATGAGATATTTATAAAAAAAAACAAACCATTAAAAGCTTTGCAATTAATCACCAACAGAAAAGCAGGATTTCTCTTAATTTATCCAAAATTTCTTAGATGACGTATTGTCATCAATTAATTTTTCACTTTGCTTTTTTTTTGCTATTTGTTGTAATGCACAATTATTTAGTGTACAGCATGGACCTGTAATTTAAAAAGAAATAATCGGCTTCTGATAACCAATAACACGAGTTCGGATCCACTTCCTTCGATGAAGCCAATATTAAAGGCCCCCATCTTTCTTTCCGGCATTCACTCAGCTCTCTTTCTTTCCCGCTCAAATTCCCTACTCTTTCTTTCCCGCTCAAATTCCCTACTCTTTCTTTCCCGCTCTATTTCACCCCTCTTTCTTTTCTACTATAATTCAAACCTCTTTCTTCCTACTTTAATTCACCTCTTTTTTTACCTCTCTTTCGTCCCTACATACCTTTTCTCTTTCTTTCCTATTTTAAGCCTTGCTCTCTTTCTTTCCTATTTTAAGCCTTGCTCTCTTTCTTTCCTATTTTAAGCCTTGCTCTCTTTCTTTCCTATTTTAAGCCTTGCTCTCTTTCTTTCCTATTTTAAGCCTTGCTCTCTTTCTTTCCTATATTTCCTCTCTCTTTCTTATCTGTTCTCTTTCGTAACGCCTTTATATTCAGTGAAATGTCGACACTTAGTGTTTGGCTTAAAACCTACCTAGCGGAATATTGTCCACATCTGTTGCTATTTTCACGTTTCGATTATTGTGCTCTGCGGACTTCTTCAGGTGCCTGTCCATCTGTGTAGCATCAGGAAATTTCGAACTGAACACTTTATCTAACATACATATTGTTCTCGTTCCGAATTCTATGCCTAGGAATGGCTTGCTTAGTTCATATTTAGTACTGCTCAGTTATTGCTAGCTTGATTTCTACAGGTGATCTATTGAGTTCAATCTCTGGGCCAGGTAGTGTAAAAAATAAGTAAAACTTTGTGCTACTTCGAAGCCGGTGTAGACATTCAGTAGCTTGGTTTGGCCAATTAGTTTTTATGGCTTATCAACTTTTTGCGGATTATTGAATGTTACAAATTGTTTAGATTGTAAGAATTGCTTTTTTAGATATTAAAGTTTCTGTGATACAACTCTTACTAATTAACCCATAGATGGGGGAGAAGTGGATTCGTACTTTTCCCAACGATATTTGAGCTTAAGAGAATATAACGAACCCAACTTGAACTCGGCTTTCCGATTAACAATTCGGAACCATTATTCATTACACTACCCGCACATTCCCAAGCGGTCACCCATTTAAGTACTGACCAGGCTCGATGTTGCTTAACTTCGGAGATCGTACGAGAACCAGTGTTTCAATGTGTTATAGCCATAAACCATATCACCTGTACATTCAAGCTTACAGCAGCTGGTATTCCCAAACGGTCATCCATCGAGGTATTGACCAGGCTCGATGTTGCTGAACTTTGTTTCAACGTAATATAGCCGCAAGACATTCCTCCTGCACTCCAAGCTTACAACACCTGCTATTCCCAAGCGGTTACTCATCTAGGTACTGACCAGACTCCATGTTGCTTAACTTCGGTAATTGTATGAGAACCGATGTTTCAATGTCATATGGTCGTAATCCTCTATACTGCAGAGTAGCTCGATTGAAATCAAAATGGCAGCGCCCATGAGAAATCTCTCTCAACGTCATGGGAGTCGTTTATTTTCAGTTAATTTCCATTTATTTACCTAAAGCACAGCCACTCAATTATGATATAACAATGCAACGGAAAAATTTTATTTTTTTTTTTAGACTAATTTTTCTTTTCTTTTAGTAGTTGATATACAGGGTACATCAGAATTATCTTCCACAGATACATACTAGAAATGTAAATAGTGTAAATAGTGATAATTCCACATCCTGGAAATTCAAACAGAAATTAAGGTTTTCTTATTTTTAACATTAATATCAGCAATGATTTTTAGAGAAACGACGCCGCTTAAATCCTCAGTCTTTTCCCTTATAAGCGGTCGTCGCTCATGTGCAGATGGGGTTTGGGATTAACAGAACTAGTTATCTTGTAGGTCATTAGGTTTTTCTCTACAATTTTTGTGTTGTTTCGTACAAGTACATAATAAACACAAACACCTTTTGTTATACTACTTACTTTGTTCGGACATCCTTTCTCATCTTTGTTGCCATATTTATCACAACGTTTCGGTCGTTGTACGCTCCGGCCTTCTTCAGGTGGTTGGAATGTCGAATTGAACCCTTTATTTCGCTCGCTGGGGAGGAATGGCTTGCGGCCATATTACGTTGAAACACAGGTTCTGGCATGTCTAATTAATGTCATTTATCTCCTATTAATTCCCCTCTCCAAGTTTTCCACATATGCTAATCAGGTATTGAACTCACACTCTTTGGGTCCGGTCACTGGATCTAACCGACGCCTTTATCCACTGTGCCATGTGTCCTTGAGGACATCTGGGTATGAATTTCTGGTTATTATAAACCTAATGTCTTCAGCAACTATCTTTTTACTAGTGTTCATATTGCAATTTTTGCTATTATCATTGCATATTTTTACCAGAGTTCATATTGCAATTCATACACAGATGTCCTAAAGGCGTTGGTTAAAAGAAACTGTTAACATAGAATTTGCGGTTACATCAAGCCAACTCAAGTGTAAATTGATGAGATCTCCATGCCAGTCTAGAATTGCGCTGAAATTATATATGTAGGGAATAGCTCATCTGAATAATTACCAGGAAAGTATTTATAGAAGAGGCACAGGGAAGCTACATTATGGCGGTGGGAGACTGACTGAAGCCGAGACGCCAGCTCAGGACCAATAATATTGCTGATTCTTCTTTTGGACTTACCAAGAATCTCTAAATATACAGTCCGAGCATACGACCAGATGTAACAGCAATATTCAAAGCATGAACGAATGGCAGACTTAAAAATAGACAAGATAGATTCTGGAGAGAAAACTGCTTAGAACGACACAATGAACCTAATTTCTTAGAAATTAGAGCTCTTTCTGCGTAAAGAATTGGAATATAATTGAGGGTAGTATAATGCATAAGAGAAATCTTAAGTGGATATGCGGTATCCATAGTAACATCATACTGTGATCCGACAGATAATGCACTTTGATCCTTTTTAGAAAAGTTTAAGTTACGTTTGCAGCCAAATAGATGTTAATTTAAAAAAAATAATTTGACAGTAAAAATATATATATTTCCTCCAGAGATGGAGTCCCCGTAAGTTATTAGCATTTCCCATGTTGATTGGCTGATTTAGCGACATATTAATCACTTTGGATTATTTGATAATAAAATCTAAATATTTGGTACGTAAATCTATTTTCTATAAGTTTTTTAGTGATACAAGTCTTACTAATTAACCCATAGCAGGAGGAGAAGATGTGGATTCTTGCCTTTCCCGAGGGTATTTGCGCTTATGTGAATATCGAACCCAACCGAAATTGAAACTCGGCTCTCAGATTAATAATTCTGAGCCATTATACATTACACCAACCCCATATCTAAGCTTTCAGCACCTGGTATTGTCAAGTGTTTACCCATCTAGATACTGGCCATAGTTGACGTTACTTAATTTCGGTGATCCTACGGGAACCGGTATTTCAACGTGATGTGGCCGTAATCCTCCAGTGTTGATATTTCCAAGTTAGAAGTCTTGTGTAAAAATCTTTTAAAATCAATTTCTCCCTATTTGGCTTAGCTAAATAAATATCGAAAAAAAAGTCGAAGTGAACAAAAAATCCTAACGTTGCAAGGGGGGATACCTTCAAAGTGTGATCTGCGTAAAGTTGGATGAAGCTTACAGCAGGTTCAACACGTGTAATTTTTGGTAATTTTTCCGACTTTTAATTAGCACTTATTTAATCAGCAGTTAATTAACACATGCTATCGGTGAATATATGACAATTCCTTATCTCTGACTTTTCGATTTGAAAACGGAAAACACTTTTTAATTAAACTGCTTCCTTTTGAAACATGATATTAGTAAAAGAACATGAAAAAGAAATCGTAGAAAAAGCTTATCTTCGATCCGGATTTCGATCGTACATTGACTGACTTTTTTAAGCAAGAGACACGGTTTTCGCATCTTATTTTTGTTATAGAATTTAGCAAAATAGTCTGTTCTAATTAAATTTTGTATGTGTCGGTTCAAATAGTTCTATTGAAAAACTTACATGCTGGCTCAGACATTTCATTTTACAATTTTAATACTCGGTTTAAATATTCGAAATGAGTAGGTTCAAATAGTTCTATTTAAAAATCTTACAAGTCGGCACCCAACCCTGTACGTGTATATATATATAGCTAATATATATATAGCTAATATATATATATATATTTATATATATATATATATTTATATATATATATATATATATTTATATATATATATATATATATATTTATATATATATATATTTATATATATATATATATATTTATATATATATATATATATATTTATATATATATATATATATATTTATATATATATATATATATTTATATATATATATATATATATATTTATATATATATATATATATATATATTTATATATATATATATATATATATATTTATATATATATATATTTATATATATATATATATATATTTATATATATATATATATATATATTTATATATATATATATATATATATATTTATATATATATATATTTATATATATATATATATATATATTTATATATATATATATTTATATATATATATATATATATTTATATATATATATATATATTTATATATATATATATATATATTTATATATATATATTTATATATATATATATATATTTATATATATATATATATATATATTTATATATATATATATATATATTAAACTTTTATGAAAGATATATATCGAAGAACAGATAGGAAATAGTAAAACTTTGCTGTGAGTTATAATGGACTGAGAGTTTTGGAGAACCATTGTCGCCAACAATTTCAACTCAAAACCGGCACTGAAGAATTATCTATGAAACAAAAAAAAAAAAAAAAAAAAATAATCGAAATCATTTGAAAACTGTGGAATTGCATAAACAACATCCGATCACACACACACAGACACATTTTGAAAATTATAGATATAGATGGATTCTCCTGTCGTTTGCCATCGATATACTTACCGTTTAGTGTTGTAGAATAACCTGCACCTGAAATTATTTAAGTGAGAAATGTTTGTGCATTTCCAGTCCCACTTGTTCAATTCCCGTCATCTGCTTTCTGGTGCAAAGGGGGGCCACGTGTTAAGCGACGTGCAAGGACGCAGGTTATATTTCGGAGTGACCTTCCCCTTGCAAGGCTTCAGATCTCCTATCTGGCCATCAACTTTTTGCCTCCAGGCGGGTTTTGTAATTCTGAGTTTTCCTTCTCCTAGGCCAGTTGCCATCCAAGGCTATAGAACCCAGTCTGTTGTGCTATTTACCCATAACCGGTGGGAGAAAAGGAGGGTTTATTCCTTTTTCAAGAGTATTAGCACGTAAATGAATGAAATGGATTAGACTCAAATCCGATTCCTCATCTGATACCATAGAACATATAGATACTTTTAAACAATAGGTTACCATTTCTTTCTGTGGTAGACCAGTTGTCATCCAATGCTGCAGAACTCGGTCTATCCTGCTATTTACCCATACTTAGGAGGTGAGAAGAGGATTCATAGCTTTCCCAAAGTATTAGCACGTAAGTGAATGGATCCAACTGGAACCCGATTCCACAATTCGAACCACTACCCATTACTAAACCCTATCTCATTATATATATAACATTTACATAAGCCATTATCCAGCGGTCTTATACAGTCGATAGCTGCTTAATTTTCCGGGAAAATAAAGTGGAGGCATTAGTTTCGGAGCATCCCAAATATAATTAGTTTTTTACCAATTATGGTGTATTTTATTTTTAGTTCTTTTTTTTTTCACTTTTTAATGTCTGTGTTTATTCATCTCCCTCAGTAGTAAGTAAGAATATGTCTTCAAATATATATTCAATGGTTTCTCTTTTATATAGAATTCCCCCGGCACCCATCTTTAGACTACGAACCAAAATCAGAAAACAGTCACAAAAGATTCCTTGTTTGACATTCTTAAAATGGTTATTCATTTGTTTTTCATTCCCAAGTGAATTTATTATTTCTTACACATTGTTCGGATGATTAATTAATAATATTTGCGCATTGACGACTAGATATCTGCGTATGTCATACTGAAAAGATTTACCACTCAAGAATTTTGTATTTTGGTCCAATGGTTAAGAAAAGAAAATGTCTGCCGAGGTTTAATAGAAATTTCTTCTACTCTCCGTGACGATAAACTACATCCGGCGGCAAAGTCCTTTAGGAGAGTGGAAGTTTTGAGGAACGTGGAACCACCTTTTAATTGCTGTTGCCGTCCTGGGTAAGACGATATCCAACAGCAAGGCATCTGATCAGGTGGTTTTGAGGAGCATGGAACCACCTCTTAATTGCTGGGGTTCCCAGGTCCACCCTAACCCGGGGTGGTAGCACCTATTAGGGTCTCAGCTATGGGTAAATAGTTAACCCCCAAACTGGGGTCAAAGCGCCATGAAAGTGGAAAATAGGTTCTAAAAGCAGCAAATACATTTTTGTAAAAGATTGTTACCCGCAATAAATTTTTAAAGAAAAGAATTATTACTAGCAATAGATTTTTGGAAGAAAAAATATTGGCAATGTATTTTTGAAATAAAAAAAAATATTACCAGCAATATATTTTTTTTAAGAAAAAATATTAGCAATACATTTTTGAAAAATTAATATTACCACAAATAAAAATCTTGTCCGCATTAAATAACCCATTGAGATGTTGATGTGCCGTAAAACAAACCAAACCAAACTAATTGCACTTGTTCCCAGGTACACCCAGATCCTGGGTGGTAGCACCTGTTGATGTCCCAGATATGGGTAAACGGTGAAATATTAAAGCACTATGAAAGCATAAAAATACATTTTTATAGTAAAATTACCAGAAATAGATTTTTACTTTTACATTATATAGTGACCAAGAATACCTATTTGTAATAAATTGACCAGCAATACAATATTAAAGCAACTGACTGGCAATGCAATTTTATAGAATTACCAACAACACATTTTATAGCAAAATGACCAACAGTACATTTTATCTGTAGTTGAAGGCATACCATGACGTTTTAAATATATTAGCAGCTAAAATTGTGTTTAAAATTTCGGCCTTAAATAAATCTCTAAATGTTGGTATGTCACCAAACAAAACCAAACAACGAACACGAAAGAACTTTTTCATGATATTAATCTTTATAATATCCTACAATTATTTAAAGAAAGCAAACTGTTCCAAAATATGAATTAAAACTACAACATAAAATACACCTATCACCACCCCTAGTAATCATGTCAGTAAAATCATGTATGCGCACAAAAGCTGCGTATCATATACCATGCATTGAATTGTGAAAGCAGAATAATCATATTTTACTACTTCAAAGCTCCCCGTAAAATTCAATTTCGACATTAAATAACCCATAAGATGTTGATATGTCGTTAAACAGATTAATCAATCAACTCTCAGTTTAAACTGAAACTAAGCCTAAACATTTTTTTAATCATTTCACTCCAAGAAAGGCAACAGAGACACTAACACTCAAGGAGTTACTGAGTGTGAAACAATATAAGAAAAAACATCTGTCTATATCTCTGAGATGATGTATTATGATTACTTTTATTATTTACATTATTCGAACTGTTATCCTCATCTTCATCGCCATATTCACAACGTTTCGGGGTCTATATCTCTGAGATGAGGTAGTATGCTTACTTACATTATTTACATTATTCGAACTGTTATCCTCATTTACATTGCCATATTCACAACGTTTCGGTCGTTGTGCGCTCCAGCCTCCTTCAGGTGATTGAAATTTCGAACCGAACCCTTTGTTTCGTTCACCGGGGTAGATTGTTCTAGTTCCACGTTCCATTCCTCTTCCGTATCTTTCAGTTATTTCGCTCTTAACTCTCCAAGTCTTGGTTTACCACTGCTATGGCCTGGTATTGAACACGTCTGTTTGGGTCTAGTCACTAGATCTAACCAACGTCTTTATCCACTGGGCCGAAACGTTGTGAATATAGCAATGAAGATGAGGATAACAGTCCGAATAATGTCAGATACGAAAAACAATATTAAATAGAGAGAACAATAAAAGTATAGAACTTAAGAGGACACAAGATAATAATTGACATTATATTTAAATTTTGGAATATCAAATTTGACTGCACAGTAAGGCGGAAAAGAGTTCCACAAGAAAGAAGTGCGAAAAAAGAGACTCTTAGCACAGAACTTACAATTAAATCTAACCATTTCGACTGTAAAATGAGATCTTTCTGCCAATCTAATACTGAACTTAAATTCATAGAATCTAGTTACGATAGAGTAGAGTTCATCAGAATATTTACCATAAATGTATTTATAGAAAAGGTATAGGGAAGCTACATTACGGCAGTGAGAAAATTTATGAAGCCGAGATGCCAGGTCAGAACAAATAACATTACAGATTCCTTTTTGGATTTTATCAAGGATTTCTAAATATATACCAGAAACACCAAACCATAGTTAGCAGAAATATTGAAGCATGGGCAAATGGAAGACTTGTAGCTATGTATTTTCTCGCCAAAATCTAACAGCACAATTAACCAAACTTTCTATCAACAAACATAGCAATCGATTGGGTGTAATATTTCCATGTCAGTGTCAAGACATTTAGCCTAAGAATGCGTAAAGAGTCACTCTACCGGAGATTCGCTCTATCGATGCTGATAGAAGGTAGAAAGGATTCTCCAAGACAATTGATAGAGAGCAGTTTTGTATTAGAACAGCTGCCAATGTTAACAATAGAAAATAACTAATTTTTGCGATCAAATGCCAATTTGACCTCATCCAACCGCTCAGACTTACTATAAAGACAGGAATAAATGTTTGTGTCACCAGCTTAGACACGGAGTTAAGGAAAATCAGTAAATTCTGATCTGAGATCCGGTTGTTGAAAGGCTGTGCAAGCTGATTAGACTACCTTCATCTAAGAAAAGAATTCAAAACAAAAACATCAAAAAATCAACTCTTGTCGACGTCTGTCCTGTTATATACAGCCGAGGAGAGAAGATCTATATTCATACATTTCCCAAGTGAATGCAATGAACTCGACTAAAATTCGAACTCGCCTCTCCGATTCCTCAATTCGAATCGCTAACGATTACTCCGCCGTGTCTCCTATATTAATTAAATCATACAGATATGGTTTTCTCCATTGTTATTGTTGGCAGAATAACGATTATCAGTGAATAAATCAAACAAACATTTTTAGTTCAGCCAATACGCTGCAAGACCAAAGCTTTGTCTTATTGTTATTGAAAGTTTTGAAATCAGGTTTCATTGGTTTAAGAACGAGAAACAAGATATTGTCAGAGCTATCACACCGTTTTTGTTAAACTTTCATCTTTTTCAAGAATATCAAGCAAAGTTATAATTGGACGAACTTAGTAAAAGAGATTAAATCAATGGTCCCTTTTGAAAGGAATACAGACATATTTTAATGGCAGTTCAAACAATGTTATGAGTGAATAATTTGAAGAAACCTTTTGACCAATCCAATACGGTGCAAGGCTAAAAATTCGTATTTTTCTTGGATAAAGTTTTGAAATCAGGTTTTTTTGGGACTAGAATGAGCGACAAAATATTAATTGTCAGAATTAGGTACCTCCACTTTTTCGCGGAAAAACAGCATAGCGTAATAAAAAAAATGCCACAAACTTAACGAAAATAAAGTTTTATCGTCAAAACGCTTATGTTATTATTAAGATGAAACATCAAAGTATTTTTTGAAATTTTTTAATATTTTCTAAGACGCTCGAAATTTTGGTTAAAATGTTCTTTTTTTTACGTCATCGCGGTGCTGTTAAAATAACATTGTTTTTTTTTGCGTTTTTTTCCCGTTGAAAACACATTGATTTGGAAATTCTTGTAAAATTAAAGTAATTGTCCGATTTTAATTAAATTTTCAGGACTTATTCACAAATGAATGAAATTATTTTTGAAATATTTCTTTTTAGTAAATTTTAGTAAAAAATATATTTTTTTTAATATGTTACACCCCACTTACTTATTGTCCTGAAATTTCGTTCAATCCTTTTTATTTCCTTACAATTTTTTTTTGTTTAAAGTAAGAGTCATTGGAGATTGTAAATCACCTACTTTTTTTTTTCAAATTTGTGCTATCTGAAAATCTGCTCTGAATTGAAAAATAATGAATCCAATAAAACTATGATATTACTTAATTAGAAAAGCTTTTAATTGCTTTTGTAAATAAGTAATATTAAGGTCATTATTGCCTGAAGAAATAAATTTTTTCTGATGAATAATTAAATTTTACGAGGAAGTTTTATTTGTTTTACATTTTAATTATAATAATTTATAATAGTTTAAAAATCGTGCAAAACTCTGTATTAGGCTATTTCCTTGTGATAATTATTAATTAAGTAGAAACAAAATTTATGAGTTCAAAATTGCAAAGTTTAATAAACTTAGTGGTGCTAATTTTTTTTTAAATAATTTTTATGTTGTATTTTTTTTACTTAATACGTTCCTTATTTCCATGTACGGTAGACTGAAATTGCCATTATTATAAAAAGTTCTGTCTCTTTATTCTAATAAATAAACATAACAGTAAAACTAAAAATAAAAGCGTTCACTCAGATTTCTAGTAATTTTCATTTATGGTCATCCGTAGTAGCTGTCATCACTCGTCAATCAACACATAGATCAAATATTGGATCAAAATTACGGTACCAATCGTTAATAATTCGTTGTATATTACTTTTTTATGCTATAATTAAGTAATATTTTTTTAAAATGAGATTAATTTAACAGTAAATTTTCTAATTTTACTAAAATAATGTGTCAGAAATTTTTTTTAAATATTTTTAAAATCGATAAATTTGTGTTTGTTTACAAATTTCTTAAAATTAAGAAAATGGCGGTTTTTAAGAAAATTTAAAAATTCAAAATTAAATTTGACATTCCAATGTATATAGTTTCTATCTGAAATACACCAGAATTGTTTACTTAATGGAAATAATAAATTTAATGATTCAACTTTCAAGTAAATCTAAAATGAAATCTTCAAGCATGTTTTTTCATTTAAAAAAATGCATTTTAAACTTAGGTATCGAAATTTATGCCGAAAAAGTGGAGGTACCTAGTCAGAATTATTAATCTTTTTTTAAAATTCTCAATTTAAGGCGGAACCTTAAACAACGTGCAAAGTTAGATACTTGGAGGAAATTAGTAAAAGAAATAAAATCACTGGTCCTGACAACTGTTGAAAGAAATACTAGCATATTTTAATGGAAGTTCTAACAATGTTATGAGTGAATAATATAAAGAAATATTTTGCTCAATCCAGTAAACAACAAGGCTAGAGATTGTTTTCTCTTATCTGTCTATTTTTCTGAGATGAATTTTTTTGGACTGTTCCCTCACTTCCTCTGTATTCCAATTGTAAAAAGAAAGTTCTATTCAACTACTACACAGGAACAAATCCCCCCACCCTCCGAGTGTTTCTCTGAGCACTAAAATTTTAACCTCTTCAGTTTCAGGGTTAGTCACTCCTTATTCTTGTAATTTTCATTTCCTACCAACTCCACTTACACCACGCAACTCATTGGTAACCCTCTTCCTTGAGCGGCTTTCCAGCCTTACATTGATCGAACTTTAGTGAAAAAAGTATAAATATTAGGTTGGTGCAAAAATAATGTTTTTTGACGTTCAACTTCAAAAGAAAAAACGATATTATTTTTGCACCAACCTAATATATAACTTATATGATGACAAAACTAAACAAAACCGTATCAATCTCTGTCGTAATGCATTGCAAACATCCATCCAGTAACCCTATATAGAGTTCTTCGGGGTGGGGTGCATACGTAGTGCAATGATTATATCAATTGAAGTGGCTTGAAAAAGATGGTCTGACGGAGCACCTACATCTTCAGGTTAATTTCGAATTTAGGGTTGTAACATGTGAACTGTTTGTTCTGGGACTCATCTATTTGAAGCGGGGTTGACAGTTTGTTGAAGAGAAATATTTTGGGGGTCTGGAAGGACACAAACACTTTATATATATATATATATATATATATATATATATATATATATATATAAAGAGACAGAGATAATTAATACAAATATAACATTTGTCACTTAGCTGATTGATGTTATATCCAACACCCTGGCTCCAGAATTTCATAGATTACATTTTTGTAATAGTCCGGTCCACTCGTCAAGAGATATCAGCAATTACCTGGCGTTTTTTTTCATTTTCTTTTTTATATTAAGTTTTAAAAAAATCTATGCGCTTTTATTGGCTTTAGGTTTGTTATACCGTGCCGATGGACGATAATGGGTGTGTCCCAATTCCTATAAATACAGTGGTATATACTGTATGTAGTTTTCCGCTTGGGAATTCACTTCCAAGAGTGCCGGTCAAACGCTCTACCTTCAGACAGAGAGGATCCCCCAGACGATCTCATGTCGAAGGGCAGAGTCTCGTCTGGGGAAACAGCTACCCGATCCCGTTTTTTACGGGATCTACGGGGAATTTTTGGCCGAGCATACAGGCACAATAAAACTCAGCTTTGTGCCACATCTGAACACGGGGTGGTTAGTGGATATCTTCCAGTTGAAAGGACAACCAAAGAACCATGATATGCTGGATCTTGACTAAGAGTTTATAATATTCGCTAGCTATTGATTTCAGGATCCGAGAGAAGGCAAGTATAATATATATATAATATATTCATACATCTTGTTAGCATATTCTCTTCGTATGAAATTCTTACATTCTTCGGAATTCTCCATAGCCCTTCTTTTATTCTTGGTGTTGTTGTTTTTAATGTTTAGATAAATATCTGTACCTATCTATATTTTTTGGATGAGGTATTGTATCTATTTACATTATTTGCATTGTTCGGTGTGTTGTCCTTATTTTTGTTGCTATATTATTCCCAAGGACACATAGTCCAGTTGTAGCGTTGGTTGAAATAATCCAGTAACAACACAAAAAGGTGTGAGTTCAATATCCTTTGTCAGGTGATATACGTTGGAATTTTGAACCGAACCCTATTTGTTCTAGTTCCACATGCCATATCTTTTCACATATATCAGTTTTCCTTTTAGTAACTTAACTCTGCAAGTTCTTGTTCGCCTTTGCTGTGGCCAGGTATTGAACTCACAACTCATGTCACTGGATTATTTCAACCAAACCTTTTATCCACTGGGCCATGTGTTCTTGCGGACATTAGTGAATGAATGAGATGAACAAACACTTGGAGAGTTGAGTTACTAAAGGGGAATACCTGAAACTGAAAAATCCGGAAGAGGCATGGTAAGTGGAACTAGAACGCTACCCTCGGTTCTAAATTTCAGTAATCTGAAAATGGCAGGAATTTGATGGGGAGACGCCGAGTAAAGATTTCTGGACATGTAAAAAAGGACAATCTCTGGTATGGTGGATTTTTGACTAAAGACAAAGTTTATAATATTCGATAACTGTTGTTTTCAGGATCTGGGAGAAGGCAGATAATTTACTTATACATCTTTTTAGCATGTTCTCTTCGCATAAAATGAAACTTTAATCTACATTCTTTGGAATTCTTAGAGTTGCTGTTTTTAGTGTTTAGATAAATATTTGTACGTCGTAATACATATATTTGGTAAACTCAACACACCCATAGCTAGGAGAGAAGCGGTGTATTCATGCCTTCTCCCAGGGTAATATTACGAATTGAAGTTAAACATCTTTTACTGTAATTTGAACTCCACTTATAGGTTTCATTTTCCGCGTCGTTATCCACTGCACAAACCATAACTTTTATTTATTCTATTAAAATTGGTGAAAATACGAAAACCTTTTTTTTTCTTCGATAGAAAAACTAAGATATGGCGAGTAAAGGTTTCAATAGTTCTGAGATGATAAATACTTTTCCATGACGAGTTGGATTCTCAACATATTGCAGTGAATTGAACAGTATACTCGAAAAGAAATTGCAAAATGATTGCCTTCATATTTTTTATTATTTTCCGACTGATTCAATATTTTGTCTGCACAACCCCCACCAAATACAAAACAAAAACAGAAACTAAACACCTGTTTCGATAGCATTCTTCGTGATTAGAACGGTTTTTATAATATTCAGACATTTTATCAGATAGAAAAATACACCACACTCTCATCGTAGCAGACAGAAATAATGGCGGAACAATATGCAACAATACTTTTGTTTTAAATCCAATACAATATTGTCACTTACTAAAATGGAACACCGTTCGATTTGAAAGACTATGAATTGTTAGTTTTTGATCAGATTATAGAACAGCAGTCGACGCTGTCCATTGCATAGTACCAGATTAAAAAAAAAAAAAAAATCGACTGCGAACAGAAAAAAAGAACGCCTGCCAGTCGGTGCGAGTCTTCTAAGTATATTAAGCGATTTGTCGACTACTTCTCGAAGTTGGATAATAACATTACGAAGCCCCCACCACAGAGTCGGCGAAGGTCAGGCGATGAACGAAAAATCGTTGCTAGAATCTGCCTCACCTGCTGTCACAGTTATCTGCCCTCGCCATTTCTTTCGTTCCGACGCGACTACACAGAGCACGATTCAATTTATCATTTACCGAATAGTTACCTCTTCATAGAAATGCATCACAGAATCGATAAACAAGCAGCTAAAATCACATAAGCTGGATGTAAATTAATAATAATAAAAAGAGTGCTTGGGAATATGAAACACTTTTACGATTTCTTTCTTTATCGTATCAATTGTTTACAGTTTGAATAATATCACCAGTGTGCAAATATTGATATACACTTCCAAGGCTTATCACACACACACACACACGCATTCAATTCAAGGCTTTAGAGACTGTCAAGGTAGAGGTTTATTGAACGAAATATAACGACTAGTTCTTTGCTTGAGAGAGGTTAAAAATTATAGTACTAAGAGAAGCATTTTCTCGAGGCAACCTGTTCTACAAAATAACACCTATTTGCTTGCATTATTCACAGTATTCGGACTGTTATCCTCATCTTCATTGCTATATTCACAACGTTTCGGCCGTTGTACGCTCCGGCTTTCTTCAGGTGATTGGAATTTCGAATCGAACCCTTTATTTCGTTCACGGGGATAGGTTGTTCTAGTTTCACGTGCCATTCAGGATACTGAATGATTAGGGTCGGTTTATTAAGTAAACTCGGCGAGCTGACATAAAAGTTTAAATTGTAAAAGTTTTACCAATTGCTACCTATTATAATAGCGTAATTTTATTTTATATTTTTAATGAAAGCAATCTGGGTTTTTGTAATGGATTTTATTTTGTTGTCAGTTATCTGAATAAAGAATCACAATGGTCTTGTTATTTACACGCGAGATCAATATTGTTTTTCGTAAATTCTGGAAGCGACTGAGAGAAATGGTTTGGGATTTGAAAGAGTCGTAACAAAAGAAAGAGTTTAAGAATCACATTAGAATCTAAAATTTGACGTTTGGTCAATTTTTGAGGTGTGCGTGTGTGTTCATGTGATCAACTTTTATTCACACCTATTCAGCTGTAAGATGAAAAGCCGAACATTGAAAACGGCAGATGGCAAATGTCTGTCTCGATTTCTTCATGTTAAAATCGATGATAAATTACCGGTATATATATATATATATATATATATATATATATATATATATATGGACGATTTGAAAACTTGCTCTGATATTGGAGCTTGGTTGGTGTCTGAGAGACATCTATGAGAATGTGTCACAGAGAATGAGGTCAATCGTTTCAAACGCACCATTTTTCATATAATAAATTATAAATTCTTTTAATCCTGTATTACGGATCTCAATGGTCGAAAATCGTTGGTAAAAATAAATTTTCCTGCTGTCTTTATTCATAGTCTTTTTTTTTTTTTTTTTTTTTTTACAGATGTACAGGGCAATTGAAAAGTAATTCCTATTTTATGTATGAGTGACCAGCCAGAAGTCCTGACTTAACACCCAGTGACTTTTTTCTTTGGGGTTTGGTTAAATGAGTACAGCTATTATACCAAACCAAGACTTTGGAAGAACTTCAAAGGCGAAGTTAGGTTTTCCATACCACAAGAGTTCCTGGTGAAATCAGTTGAAGCGATTCCTGGGCGGTTTGAAACTCTGGTAGAGTTTGATTTGGTTTGGTTTCTTTTATGGAGTACCAACCACAATAGTTTATTTAATGCCAACAAAATTTTCTTTCTTTTTTCAAAAATATATAGCTGGTAATATTTTTTTTAAATGTATAGTTTGGTTTGTTTTGTGGCATATCAACCTCAACGGGTTATTTAATGCTGACAAGATTTTTTTTTTGGTAATATTTTCTTTTTTCAAATATTTATTGCTGATATTAATTTTTTTAAAAAAGTATTTCTGGTATCAAAATCTATTTTTACATTTTCATAGTGTTTTGAGTCAGGTTGTGGGGTCAACTATTTGCCCATAGCTAAGACCCTTACGGTGCCACCACACCTGGTCAGGGTAGATCTGGGAACACCAGCAATTAAGAGGTAGTTCCACGCTCCTCAAAATCTCCTGATCAGAGGCCTTGCTGCTGCACGTAGTTTATCGTCATACCCAGGACGCGGATGCAGTTTATCGTCATATTCAGGACGCACTCTGGTAGAGAAATCTGGTGCCCATATCGAATTTTAAATAAGACCTCATGCTCAACGCTTTCCTCTCATATCCGTTTCTTGTAAAAATTATAACAAATAAAGTTGATGTTTACGTTGATGCAGATACGCATGCGCACGAACGAGAGACGCTGGAAATTTTAAAATTAAAGATGATTGTTTTTGGATATATAATCTAGCCGATTTCCATTAGTATATTCTTCTTTTTGCTTAGTTTTCAATCACTTTTGTTATTAAACATCCGACATTGTGACAATAGAAGATCTACCAAGAATGGTGAAACGCAAGAACCTTGGCGCAAATTTACTGTGACTGATCTCGTGATTAAAGCACTTTTTAAATATGTTAGTCTTAGAAAGATAGAACATAACTTATTAAGACAAAACTGTTTAGAAAGTGCTTTAAGCATTTCATAACCTAGGATCAGTGCTGGATTCATCATTTTGAGCTAGAGACAATTTAGACCAGAGACAAAGAGTCAATCCATGCAGTGGAAAGACCCTTCATCACTAGCTCTATAGAAATCCAACTCAGTTATTTTAGGACACAAAAGGCATTGTGTTTATTGACTATCTTCAAAAGGGTCACATCATCAATGGAGCGTAAGATGTCAACTTGCTGAAGGCTATCAAGACCAAACACCCAGGAAAACTGAGGAAAAGGGTCTTGTTTCATCAGGACAATACTACAGCACACAATGACTATAGCTTTGAACTGTTTCATCACCCTTTCTATTCTCCTGATTTGGTACCGTCAGACTATCATTTTCCCCTCAAAATGATCCCCCCACAGCAAAAAAAAAAAAAAAGAAAAAAAAAAAAAATGAATGAAAAGCAGTATGACAGTGATGATGACGTCTGTTATATACCGTACCTGTGAACACTAATGGATATGTCCCAATCCTCATAAATACGTTGGACACTATTGTAAGTGGGGTAATATGCTGTCTAAGTAGTCCACCACAAGCAGTGGTTTACCTACTTCACGCCGCTGGCGAGTATTGTAATTTGTTGATGTTATAAAGATTACCATTTCATTTCCAACCTCCGTTTTGGTTATTCCGTATTCAGTAACCTTTTCTAGATTACAAAATTATGAAAATAAATTGAAAAGTGATTTTACTATGAAAATACATGGGGAAGGGATTTTATGAAAATACATGGGGAAGAGATTTTACTATGAAAATGCATGAGGAAGGGATATTATTATGAAAATGCATTGGAAAGGGATTTTACTATGAAAATGCATTGGAAAGGGATTTTACTACGAAAATGCATTGGAAAGGGATTTTACTACGAAAATGCATTGGAAAAGGATTTTACTATGAAAATGCATTGGAAAAGGATTTTACTATGAAAATGCACTGGAAGGGGATTTTACTATGAAAATGCATTGGAAAGGGATTTTACTAGGAAAATGCATTGGAAAGGGATTTTACTATGAAAATGCACTGGAAAGGGATTTTACTATGAAAATGCACTGGAAAGGGATTTTACTAAGAAAATGCACTGGAAAGGGATTTTACTAAGAAAATGCACTGGAAAGGGATTTTACTATGAAAATGCATTGGAAAGGGATTTTACTATGAAAATGCATTGGAAAAGGAATTTACTATGAAAATGCACTGGAAGGAGATTTTACTATGAAAATGCACAGGAAGGAGATTTTACTATGAAAATGCATTGGAAAGTGATTTTACTATGAAAATGCATTGGAAATGGAATTTACTATGAAAATGCATTGGAAAGGGAATTTACTATGAAAATACATTGGAAGGGGATTTTACTATGAAAATGCACTGGAAGGGGATTTTACTATGAAAATGCACTGGAAGGGGATTTTACTATGAAAATGCACTGGAAGGGGATTTTACTATGAAAATGCACTGGAAGGGGATTTTACTATGAAAATGCACTGGAAGGGGATTTAACTCTGAAAATTCATTGGAAAAGGATTTTACTATGAAAATGCATTGGAAAGGGATTTTACTATGAAAATGCATTGGAAAGGGATTTTACTATGAAAATGCATTGGAAAAGGGTTTTACTATGAAAATGCATTGGAAAAGGGTTTTACTATGAAAATGCATTGGAAAAGGGTTTTACTATGAAAATGCACCGGAAGGGGATTTTACTATCAAAATGCATTGGAAGGGGATTTTACTATCAAAATGCATTGGAAAGGGATTTTACGATGAAAATGCATTGGAAAGGGATTTTACGATGAAAATGCATTGGAAAAGGATTTTACGATGAAAATATATTGGAAAAGGATTTTACGATGAAAATATATTGGAAAGGGGTTTTATTATGAAAATGCATTGAAAAGGGTTTTACTATGAAAATGCACCGGAAGGGGATTTTACTATCAAAATGCATTGAAAAGGGATTTTACTATGAAAATGCATTGGAATGGGATTTTACTATGAAAATACATTGGAAAGTGGTTTTACTATGAAAATGCATTGGAAAGGGATTTTACGATGAAAATGCATTGGAAAAGGATTTTACGATAAAAATGCATTTAAAGTGATTATGAAAATGCATAGGGAAGGTGTTTTATTATGCGTTATATACTGTACCTCTAGACACAAATGGGTATGTTCCAATCCTCATAAATACATTGAACACTATTGTAAGTGGGGGTAATATACTAAGTAGTCCACCACTAGCAGTGGTTTACCTACTTCACTGGCGAGTGTTGTATTTTGCTGATTTTATAAAGATTACCATTTCATTTCCAACCTCCGTTTTGGTTATTCCCCATTCTGTAACCTTTTCTAGGTTACAGCGACGTCATATTTGCTATTAACGATTTTTTTTGAGAAGCATAATGAAAGCTTCTCCATCAATGGGAACTACACACTGCAGCACTGAAGAAGGAAATGTATGGACCGCAAGGGAGCCTATATTTAAAAATAAACCTCATTTTAACACATTCCATGAGAGTAACTTGGTCAGCCTATGAACTTTTCAGCCGACCCTCGTAAAAATTTCCTCTGAATCCAGATAAATGATCCAAACCTTTCGTTCATCGCCAACCAAACCTGCACATTTTGTGTGTATATGTGTGTGCCTGTGTGCGCGCGCATTTATCTATTTATTGAATGTACAATTTGACATAACGAGTTCGAATTCAAGTCAAGACTTAATGTTCATTAAATTCCAGAACGTTCTCCAGTTGTCAGGTAACTTGACCAAAAACGCATCATTTTTTTTTTATGTTCTAGTTCGCCCATTACAAGGCACAAGAGCCACTTAAGGTAAATCAAATGAATAAGCATACGAGAACGTTGTAAGATAGGCACTATCATGATGATATGTTGACCCCAAACTTGAAGAGGTTAACATTGTAGCGATCGGAGAAGCACCCTCTCGGGAGTTTTTTGTACAATGTAAGGTTCAAAGGTAGAAGCTGTCCGAGTGGAACATTATTCTGATTAATGAAATACGAATTAAATGGGGATTATTCGACCCCGTGTATACGACATGGCGGCATTTAGGTTTGGAGATCTGAAATGGTAGTACTAAGGAAAATAGCATGCCTGAATAGTTGACATGAAAATAATCACAGAGTAGTCAAAGGCAAGTAACGTTTCATGTGTTGGACAGGGGTTATATTCATCAACTACAAAGCCATGTAAAGTCTGTCAAGGATGCAAAGTAAAGATTGAGTAGCTCCAGCCCAGATATAACAGCAACACTCGATTTGGGTCTTGTAAAAAAAAAAAAAAAAAAAAAAAAAAAAAATAGAGCAGGGAGGAAGGTGCCAGTTACTTTCTGGAGCGGCACAGGGAAATTATTTTTTCCAACATTGGAGAAAAGAAATTCGAGAAAACCTGCGTAAATTTTACTCTCAATACAATTTGCTGACAACATTTTATTCATATCAGAATCAATGGATCATTGACTTGATAGATGGCCTGAAATATAGAAAGAGTATAGGTAGGTTTTAAAATAAACAGACATAAAACTAAAGTAAATTTAAGTTGTAATATTCTGAAAAATATTATTGGAAAAGATGAAGAACTGGAAGACGACCGGGAATACATCTATTTAGATCAGGGGATTAGAAAGTTTCCAGACTGTCATTCCCATAGATGTCCAAAGTTCTTTCATAGAATTTTTAGTTCATGGTATCCCATGTCTAGGTTGGCATATATTGGTGCAATTTTTGTTCTCATGGTGTTCTTGATATTTGTCGTTAGGGTGTTTCCTTGAACATGAAATAATTGTTTTTTTGTTAAAGATGAACTCAAGGCTTTCTATGATGAAATTTCTATTGATACGGTTTGGTAGCTCATGAAGGACCGTTTCTAGCCAGTATTTAATGGCTTCTGTTCCGTAGTCGTATAGGATGGTTGCTATATAGGTTTACAACATCCATTGTGACTATGCAAATATTATGGTTTACGTCGTTTGCTAGATGGTTGAAAAAATCTAGATAATCTCGCTTGAAGATCCTAGCGTGTTTGATGAGAGGTTTCAAGAGGATGTCCAGGAAATTGCTTAGACGGTTGTGTCTCGTAAATTGGTCCTGCTATTATAGGTCTTAGTTTTAAGTCGGTTGGTATAGTCAGAAAATCGCCATTTTTATATTGCATTTTACGTTGATGATTTAATTTTTGTGTACTTTAGGTAATCCATAAAGATTTCTTATTTTACATCTAAAGTTGGTAAGATAGTACATTTGTTAGATGTTAGACAACCTCCGTATAGATGTATTAGATTGGTGAGTCTTTTCATCAGTTTATGAGATTGGTATTCTCTGGCTTCTTCATGGCAGCTATCGTCCTGTAGAATATTTTATATGATGCTTGCGTATTCCGTATCCATATTAACAACAGTGCCTCTTTTGTCCGCTTCTTCTAT
This sequence comes from Acanthosepion lycidas, assembly GCA_963932145.1. Lineage (NCBI taxonomy): Eukaryota > Metazoa > Mollusca > Cephalopoda > Sepiida > Sepiidae > Acanthosepion > Acanthosepion lycidas. The sequence goes on along the minus strand of OZ010608.1, from coordinate 6,284,747 downwards.
AACAATACTTTTGTTCAATTTTAGATCATTTACTTAGATCCATTGTTGTCTGGTGACGATGGACTTTGTTTGGGGCATTTCCAGTTTGTCAAATGGGGAGCTCGAGATGTTATTACAGAATTCACAAGGGCTACATTTTTGCTTAGGGGGCGGGGTTGATAATTTTTTTTTTTTTAACTCTCATGATTGTTTCTTCAAATAATTTTTCTCCTAGCCTGAGTCTTTTACAGAATTCCGAAACGTCATATTTCATTTCTGCTTCATTTGGTTTTGGTTTTGGTTTTGTTTTGTTTGGTTTGGTTTGTTTTACGGCATATCAACCTCAATGGGTCATTTAACTTTTTTTTCCTGGTATATTTTTTGTTTTGTCAAAAATCTATTTCCGTTAATATTTTTTCCTCAAAAATGTATAGCTGGTAATATTATTTTTTCAAAAACGTATAGCTGGTTATGTGACACTATTTACGACGCTAGAAAGAAAGAAGAAAAAAGAAAGGCGAGAATTAAATTTAGGTGATAAGAAGCCATCACGAAAAGGACACTAAGCAGTGTTATTTTTCTGACAAGGAAAAGTGGTAAGATTTTTTATTTCCATTGTCGAGAAGGTAAAACACAGAATTTAATCTGATTTATGTTACGAGGCGGCGAGTAAGATATATCCAATCTGCCCATGGCAATGATAAAAAAGATTTTTTCAAGTTGGACAAGAGACCTCCCGTAGAATTCTAAAGAGATAAAAAATAAAAATTAATTAAGCACGCACTGTCCGAGAAAAACAAAAATGTCCGCTGACCACCATGAAGGAAAGATTAAGCCTTTGTCTATATGTAGAATATCATTGAGAGGAGCATCTGGTTATTATCAGGGCTGGCTATGATAGCGAAACTATTTTATCGCATCAGTAATTGGCACCAAGAATGCAAATACGTCCAATTCACCACCAACTTGTTTGGCGAAGGCCCCATGTGATAAAGTCCAAGTGACATTTGGCTAAGATAAAAGTCCAAGGGTTTGTGGCCGGGCAGAAGGAAAGAAAGAGAAAGAAAAGAAAAAGAAAAAAGAAAAAGGAAGATATTTTTTTTTCTTTGAGCAAGATTTTTTAAACCGAGGCTAGCATGGCCACACCCACGCTGCTGAGCGCCCATTGGCTGAATGGTGGCATGAGCGTTAGGCGGAGGTAATCATGTGAAGAAGGAGGGTAGGCCTGTTGCGCCCCCCTGAAGGGATAGGTGTGAGATGCCACTGTGAGAGAGAGGGGAAAACAGTTGACACCCTCTGAGGGCATGGTGAGATACCAATATGAGAACAGAAGAAGGTGGGAAGACGAAAGACTTCCAAAAATGGAAAATAATAAAATTTTCCTGACCGAAAACAAAGAAGTGGATTGTGGGTTTATAATTATCAAGGAACCTGAAACCCCGACAAGCCCACCCCGGTTTTGGTCGGCGTCCATATAAGCAGAGTCGCAGCGAGTGAAAACCAGTTCGAGTTCCAGTTGAGAGGCAGTTGAGTGAAGTTCGCAGTTGGAGTTACACCCGCCTCGCAGATAGCTGATTTGAAAGATTCCAGGCATCACGACCTCAACTTCTAGCCAAGAACAATTTAATTTTGAAGAACGACTTAGACTCATACCACCAAAACAAGTTTTACGAATATCGCCTAAAGATACACCAAGAACCAGTTTCTTAAAGAACAAACAACTTAAGATGTTAAGACTCGCCTAACAAACACAAAGTGTCACGAATCCATATAGCGTTTTGGGAGAAAGACGCAGTCCTGTATTCAGTAACCGGATATAAAATATTGTTATCCTTTTTAACACATTTGAACTTTTCGATTTATTATTTTATTTTCTTTTACATATACTTGTGCGGTGTTGCCCTTGCCCGGACTCAGCTTGCATTACGGCCCGGCAACTGATTGATTTCGTCTACCTAAGATCAAATCACAACGTGGGTAGGTTAGACTAGAAATCAAAACGGTTACTTCGGTAACCAGACGTTGTAGGCGAGCTGGGAACGACAAAGCTGATACCGAATCTAACCAGATTCCCATCAGAATCACCAAAAGGTTAGAACGTCATATTTGGTACCGCGACCAATGCCAAGCCAGTTGGTCGTCACAGGACAGGATAGCACGACGGACGCAGCCAGGCAGACGTCACATTTGGCGCAGCGACACCGGGGGACGTCACAGTTATATTATTATTTTTTTTTTTTAAAGTAGCTGGTAATATTTTTTTAAAAACGTATAGCTGGTAATATTTTTTTTTTCAAAAACGTACAGCTGGTAATATCATTTTTTCAAAAACGTATAGCTGGCAATACTGTTTTTCCAAAAAAACGTATAGCTGGTAATATTATTTTTTCAAAAACGTACATCTGGCAACATTATTTTACTCTGAAGTTGTATTTTCTATTTGTTGGTTCATTTTATGTTTTCTTTGTGGTTGTTGTTTCTGGGGTGGGATTGGCTTTGTCCGGAATTATGTGTGTGTGTTTACTTCGGCAGCATATCTTCATTCAAACACATTTAATTTAATAATATGGACATATTACGTCTATTTATTTTTATACAGATCCTTTCCAGTTCTCTAATCATTTTCTTGGTGTTAAGATGAAAATAATCAAGGAAAGTGCCGTAGTTTTTTCTAACCCAGGTACTTTCGAAAAATATCCTCAACGGTAAATTACAAACACAAACTTATTATAACGGCATTCTGTTACGATGGGGATTAAAAAAAAAAAAAACACACGCCTGAACGCGTTCTTTTATAGCTATTTTTAAAAAAATGAATTTGTCCGTTGTAGTTATGGAAGTTTTTGAAAACAAGCGTTTCAGTGTAAGGGAGCTGATCTGAAATTAGTAGATTTTGGTTTCGAGAATTTTAAGTTTTTGTTTATTATTTTCGTGGTGTAGTATATTGGTGTTGTCAACAAGTATTTTCCTGTATTGTGATAGCGGACAGTGACATATATATATATATATATATATATATATATATATATATATACACACACACTGGGTGTTACAGGAAAATTTTATAAATAGTGTGACAGCATGGGTAAATTGTCCATCACACAAAATGTTTAATATCTAACAGACCCCCCCCCTCCCACACTAAACTGAGTTTCTTTTTCCAGGTTTTCAGATAAAACGTTTAGCCATCTTGACAACGTTTGTCGTAAGAATTACTGAAAACTCCTTTGCGTTAGTCAGCTAGAAAAAGAACAGGTTAAAATCGTTTTGTGTCAGACCTACTATACCTTCCCAACTGAGCAATGGTGAGAGGAAAAAAGATCATTCAAGCCTTCAGTCATGGTACCACCATTCATACGCTGGCTTCCATTTTCAAAGCCCATTTAAAAACCATCAAGATAACGGTGAATAAGTTTTTAAAAAGTGGGAACAGTAGAGAGAAAAACTCGATCAGGAGGTCACAACAAGAAGAGGGACCGTCATTTGAAATTAGAGCTAAATACATACTTACTGTTCAATGTAGAGCCCAATAGTATTATAAAAACCTCTGAGGATTCCAGTAAGATTCTAAGATTAATCTAACAATTGAACAATTTGGCAGTTAAACCCGGTATATATATATATATATATATATATATATATCGTGGACTCTTCCGTTGTATTCGATGTATGAGGGTCAAGTAGTTCAGTTCCTAGGAACTCTTCTTGCATTAGATTCTTTCTGTTTCATTTTGAATCTTTTGAGCTACACTTTCTCTCATAGCAGAATTCCTTGTATAAGCTTCTGCCGCTGTTTCATTTCGTCTTCTTTGCGATTCGCTCTCTCTTTGTCGCTATCTCTCTCCCGTAGGCCTGCTCTCTTGTCTCCTGCTCTTATTGCTTCACGGCGTTGCACTGATGTCTGTGAATATCTTTGCCTATCAGCCTCCTGCCGTGACTTTATCTGATCCTGAGCTCAGGTGTAATCGCTTCCTATGTTTTCGCTCTCATTTTAATCGCCTCTTTTATTCAAGGGGATTTTCCATTTTGTGATGTTCATTGAATACAATATTCATAAAGGAACAAAGAAAAATACAAAGTTGGCATTTCGGTCCCACCCTTTCACTGTAGAAACGATTAAATGTAACCGTTTCTTCTACTCGAAGAGCTTTTTCTCTAGCACTTTCCGTCTATAGAACTCTTTTCTTCTTGCTTGCTTTCCTGATAAACTCAAATATTCAAGTGTAATATCAATCGACATCTTCTGATACCTAGATCTTGTTCCGCTTCCTTTTCTCCTGGGTATGACGATAAACTACATCCGCGTCCTGGGTATGATGATAAACTGCATCCGCGTCCTAGGTAAGAGGATAAACTACGTCCAACAGCAAGGCCTCTGATAATACGTTTTCGGAAAAAAATATATATTACCAGCTATACGTTTTTGAAAAAATAATATTACCAGTTATACATTTTTGAGAAAAAACAGAAATGGATTTTTGACAAAACAAAAATATTACCAGGAAAAAAAAAAGTTGGCATTAAATGACCCATTGAGTTTGGCATGCCGTAAAACAAACCAAACCAAACCTTTTTTCTCTTTATCCTCTCCTCAAACAGGCCTATTTACTCTTGTTCTCTACCTTCTCTAACCCCCTTGCGTTCCTCGCTTGGGGTGAAATGGTAAAAAAAACCTAGGGAATTTAATTCTGCATTTATAGAGCAAGTTTGTATTGAATCTTGGATACCAATGCAAAACTAAAATGTATTTAAATAATATGTGAATTTGTAATTACACCTACAATATTAACACAAAATTAATCTCAAAATAGTTATTCAATTATATATTTAGAAGGTAAAAGTACGTTGAACCTAGGATACCCTAATTCATATATTCAAATAAAATACATCTAGTGGCTGATGCATTTTCTGCGACCACGTTAATAAAGACCCAGTGATATATTTGTCTGAAAGTCATAGTTACTTGTAAATAAATACAATAGTATTTAGGATTCACTGATTACTCTCGATATTATAGAAATCGTTTTTTATTCAATATCTTTTCATGTTGAAAATATGTGTTTAATATAAGGGTGAAACAGAAATATATCCCCAAAGAAAAAAGATTAGCAATAGAATGACAAAAGCGATGTCGGCAAAGTCTATTTTAGGACCGAGTTGAAGGATGACGATCACTTAATAGATAAAGGTATCTGAGTGCCTCACATGAAAGGCTTGAGCAAATAAAACTGCATTCTAAGAAACGTTGGAGTAAAGGAACTGATTAGTTAAACGGTTCACTTTGTTCAGGAAGTAATTAGGTCTAAATACAGATAAATATTTTATGGGTATAGATTATTGTGGCAAAAAGAGTTCGTTTCCTGTGCACGGATTGCCGAAAAAAAAAATAATAACAACAAAACCTAGATAATTACTGCCTAACATATGGTAATTTTTTATCCTCTCTGACTATAGCAACCAATCGAAAAATTTACCTCCTCAATAAAAGCCGTTGCTTTTCTTAACGAGTGGAGGTTCGTGAGCGAGAGGGAGTTCGCTGTGTTAGAATCTGCGAGTTGAACTTGTTGACACATACCACTGGACCAACGGGCCTCGGTGACGAAAAAGAAACTGACGAGACTTGATATAACACCGCTACTCACAAATATAGATAATATTAGTGGTAATATATCAAATATATAAATATATACATAAATTTATCTCTATTAAAGTTTAATCCCCACCTTCACCTTTAGGCATTCCTGTTCTTTTCTCGTCTATTATCCATCTCTAGAACTTTCTTTTACCCCTCACATTCGTCCCCCACTCTCATACATACACTCTCGCTAAATTTATTTTTTTTATTTCCAGAATTATTTTTTCTGATTTCTGTTGTGAATATGTAGCTCTGATGAATTGGATCGTAATTACGATTCCAATGTAATAAATTATAACCATTAATATTAGTGTTTAAGCCTTTTTGCTAAATGTATATATAATTTATGTGCGAGGTTAAATGAATTTTTGTGTAAATTATCTAAAGTGTTTCTATGGTTTTAAATTTTTTTTAATTTTTTTTTTTTTTTTTTTTTTTTTTACTTGTTAATGATCGTATGTATATGTGTATATATATGTGTGTATGTGTGTATGTATATATGTATATATATATGTGTGTGTGTGTGTATGTATATATGTGCGTACGTGCATGAATTGATTTTAAATGAAATATTGGGTCTTTCTAATGACATTTTAATTTATTTTCTTTATTTGTAATGTCCTTCTTTTGTAATATTCTATAGTTTAAATTTTATTTTCTTCTGAAGGGGGTTTCTTTTCTAAATTGATGATTTAAATTTAAATATACCATTATTTGACTATTAATAATAGTAATAATATTAGCTAAATTCCTTTAAAATGAAACACTTCCGAAATCACACTGATAATCGTATGTATGTAGGAATTCACATGAATGCATTTGTGAGGCATATATGAATAAATGAAAATTAATATTACCCTCAAATTCTATTATTAAATAATGAAACCTAATCTTTAATTTAGTTTACCAATGTAATAAATAAATTGCATTCATGAATTAATTTTGAATATTAAAATAGATGTTATATATTTTTTTTTTTTTTAGTCGGGTGAATAAACTATTAAGATTTTAAATATTTCTTTATGTCCTAGATAAATATGTTTATTACAATAATAGTTATATTTAGTCCTGAAACTACTTACTTAAAAAATTAAATATTTAAGTTAATAACAAAATTTTTTTCAGACATCGAATTTTCTATCAAACATTGTAAACTATCTTTTACATAATTTTGTTAAAACAAAATTATAACAACTCCATCTCTCTTTCCCCCTCCCCCTATCCCTCTCTTTACCGTAAGGCTCACTTGTATACATTTTCGACAATTCATTTCCGTTTTATTAACCATCTAAAGAGGCCAAGTTTTCTGTCACTCCTCCTACTCCAATATAAAACATACTTAAGAGAGATATAAAATTAACCCCTCCCTATACTTTATATTGTCTGGTTAACTACCACTCTCAACCCCCTCTATTAAATTACAAAAATTACACTACCCACCAATTTCTAATCCCATTTTTTTTCTCATTTCGTTGTTGGAAGATTTACCTGATGATCTGAATCCTTAAAAAGGGATTTAGGTGAAATAAATTATCGTAATGGTACATTAAAGTGATTTGTTTTTCATTACATTATATATATATATATATATATATATATATATATATAGATGTGTGTGTGTGTGTGTGTGTGTGTGTGTGTGTGTGTGAATATGTAAAATAAAAAGAAAATAAAACTATTTATAATGGTTGAAAGAAAAGAGAGGATTGCTGGTGAAGTAAAAGGTTGGTTCATTGATGGCTGGGTACGCAACAGATAGCTAACGTTTAGGAAAAGACCAGACAGAAGATAAACTGATGTTAGAGAAGAGCTTGCTGCCAATACATTACACAGAACTGCACAGTCATTGTTGTCATGGAAGGAATCTGGAAAATATGTTTTCAGCAGTCAACTGACAATGGTTGATAATAATCGTGTGCATGTGTGTCAATGTTAACAAAAACTGGTGTTTACAAAAATAGTTTTATCGATTGGTTGTCTTGTATTTAAAATCGCTTAGAAATTGCCGCTACAGTAGACGTTGTTTTGATCTGTTTAACATAAACCTCTTCTGTATTATACGAGATACGATACAATATACCGAAAATTACATATTTGTATATTAGAATGTAAACAAGACCTACAGTCCAATATATTTACAATTTCCTATATATGTGTTTAGCAAAAACAAACACTATATTTCAACCAAAACGATCGAAACTTATGGCCATATCACGTTGAAACACCGATTCCCGTACGATCACCGAAGTTTAAGCAACATCAATCCTGGTCAGTACCTACATGGGGGACCGTTTGGGAATACTAGGGGATGTAAACTTAGATTTGTGGCTGGTGGGGATAATGTCTCGGATTTTTTAATCGGAGAGCCGAGTTCCAATTCTGGTTGGGTTCTATTCACGTAGGCGCAAATACAATTTGGAAAGTCGGAGAATCCACGTCTTACAAGAGTCTTACTAAGTAATCATTACGAATTAATTAGTAAGACTATTTAGTACTGCCTACTAATGTGGATGTAATTTTCTGAATATAGTAGTACTGGCAAAGACTGAACAACCGCAAATATAGAACGTGATGCATGAAAATGTTCATAAACGTCCAAATATATATATAATTTCACCCCCAAGGAAGGGGGCAATAGCACTATTACACGGAGTGGGGGGGTTAAAGGGAGTGAAAAGTGAGAGAAAAGACTGAGTATAGGGAGCATAAAGGATAAAAGATGAACGACTGAAGATGGCGATTGACATTGCACTTAAATTTTTGAAGATTGTATTTATCAGAGAAGCAAGTAAATAGAAGGTAGTTTCACAGGTGAGAAGTGCGAGAAAAGTCGCATTTAGCTATTCCAACAGTAAATGGGAGAGTCTTAGTTGCCAATCTATTAGTACACTTACATTTATATTGTTAGGGAAAAAAAGTTATCAGAGCGGTTGGCAAGAAAATAATTAAATAACAGAAGACATGGGTGAGAATGTGACTCAAGACGAGATGCCGGGTCAGGATAGAATACATTGCAAATCCTTCTTTAGATTTTGTCAAGAATCTAGAGATGATTAGCAGGAATACCTAATATATATATATATATATATATTATAATATATAATATAATATAATATATATTATAATATATAATATAATATATATATATATATATTATAATATATAATATAATATATATATATATATATTATAATATATATTATAATATATAATATAATATATATATATATATATATATATATATATTATAATATATATATATATATATATATATATATATATATATATTATAATATATATATATATATATATATATATATATTATAATATATATATATATATATATCTCCTCTACTCTTATGTGATCTATCTATTCAAAATTGGATAAGCTGTGTTTGATCTCTGGTGATCCGTGTTCAAACTATCGTATCGGCAGGGACACTTTACGCCTATACAATATTAATAATTAATAATTTACGATTAAAAGCGAGAAAAAGATATATTATCACGAAAAATGCTATAAAAATCGCAGAAGTTATTTGCAATTCCGTGAATATACAGGGATTTCTACCAAAAATTACATTAGGTTTTGAGGAAAATTCCGTAAGGAACCGGGGCTGCGAATGACGAACTGCGATCACGCGGTGTTTGACTGTATATATATATATGTATCTATTGCAAAGGTTATCTGGTCTGCAAATATTATAACCATTTCCTGAAGAGTGGATGTTATTCCACGAAATTCAGAATAGCGTACATTTGCTATTGTTAAGTTTCTTGATATCTTGACTACTATGAAATTTTTAAAATCGATTCTTCTGAAGAGTAGATGTGATTTTGCGAAACACATAGTAAAAACAAGATAATTGAATATCTAATTTATATATAGAGAGATAGATTTGTTTGTTATTCACAGACAAAAATATCCATACTCCTGCAATTGTTGAAGTGGTTGGGCGTGAAGCTTAACTGCTATCGGAAACTTTCGCTTTCGCAGGGTGGAGTAATGAATAGTGGCTCGGAATGAGGAATCGGAGGGCCGAGTCCGAATTCCAGTCGAATCCATTTACTTATGTGTTAATAGGTATTAATTCTCTTCTTCTCCTCCAAGCTAAGGGTAAATAGCATGGCAGATCAGGTTCTATAACATTGGATGGCAAGTGGTCTAGCGCAGAAAGTAATGACAACATACTACGGGTAAAAATAAGCCTCGTCAGTCATGTATCGAAAGATACATGATCGCCTAAGCGTGTATCACGCATGGCGCATAACTGACTGACCCTTAAGGAGGAGGAAAGCACTATCTTTTCTTTTCCCATGATGGTTAGATAGCAAGGTAGACTTGGATGACAGGTCGTTAGGGAGAAGAACCGTCCACCCGTAAAAGCTACGCCAACACCACCTGGTGTGGTGAGGCTGTGGGTTATGCAATCCACTGGTAGTCTACAGATATATTATTTTTGCACCAACCTAATAGTAGTAGGCACCGAAGAGTAATCGATTGCGACTTGGAATCGGAGAGCCGAGTTCGAATTCCAGTTGAGTTCATTACATATACTTGTGCTGATACCATTGGAAAAAGGACGAATTCATCTCTTCTCGCTCGAACTATGGGTAAATAGCAGGACAGACTGGCTTCTATAATTTTGGTTGGCAGCCAGTCTAGGTTTGGTTTGGTTTATTTAATTTTACGGCATATCAACCTCAAGGGGTTATTTAATGCCGACAAAATATTTTATTACTGCTAGTATTTTATTTTGTCAAAAATCTGTTTCTCGTAATATTTTTCCTTCAATATTCTATTGCTGGTAATAATTTTTTCAAAAGATTATTGCTGGTAATAGTTAACTACTTGACCATAGCTGGGACCCTAACAGGTGCTACCATCCCGGGTCAGGATGGACCTGTGAACACCAGCAATTATGAGGTGGTTCCACGTTCCTCAAAACCTCCTGATCAGAGGCTTTGCTGTTGGAACGTAGTTTATCGTCTTACCAAGGACGCGGATGTAGTTTAACGTCTTACCTAGGAAGGTAACCAGTCTAGGAGAAAGAAAACTCTGAATTCAAAACTGTATGTAGCCCTGGCGAAAAACATATCATGCATCTAAGGAAAGGATCATTCGCATTGATTCGAAGATCCCGACTACTAACATTACAACTAATAACAATTTTTGTAATATGAATTTATAAAACTGATTAAAATTCATGCAAGTCTTGAGCATATTAACAAGATTTAATAAAACGTTGTCTGAGATTTCTCTCTGAATTGTGTATATGTATATCGCAAATAATAGAAATTGTTTTCTTTTAACAATTTAGACAAGTCAAAAAAAAAAAAAATTAATTAAGAACATCTGGAGTAGGAATTCAAATTCAAAGATCACGCCAAACTCCATTCAAAATCTTTCATCCCCCCTCCCCTATTTTCATTGAATCATTTCTTAGTCTATAGTTTCATACGAGGGTGTTGTCAGGAAATTAATGTCTTTCTCCGTAAATTTTAACCCATGTTAGTTCCAATTGTCCGACTAAGTACCGTTAAGAACATCACCCTCCAGTATCTGTCTATATTTCTGAGATGAGGTATTATGTACACTATTTACATTATTCGGTCTATTGTCCTCATCTTTGTTGCCATATTTATTATAACGTTTCAGCCTTTCAGTATCTGTCTATATTTCTGAGATGAGGTATTGTGCACATTATTTACATAGACTGTTCTAGTTCCACGTGCCATGTCTAATGGATGTCAGTTATCAGTTATCTCCTGCTTAATTCCCTTTCTAATTTCTCCACTGCCTTAACCATGTATTGAACTCACACTCTTTGGGTCCTGTCACTGGATCTAACTAACGCCTTAATCCACTGTGCCATGTGTCCTGGAGGATAAAGTCTCATCTGCCTTATTTTGCTTTTTTTTTCGCTCACTGGGATAGACTTTTCTAGTTCCATGTGCCATGCCTAATGAATGTCAGTTATCATGATTGTATTCTTTTTGCATGTCAACACAATTCTGACTTTACATCCGAGACGGAATTAAGCAGGAGATAACTGACATCATTTAGACATGGCACGTGGAACTAGAACAGTTTACCCCAGTGAGCGAAATAAAAGGTTCAGTTCGACATTCCAACCACCTGAAGAAGGCCGGAGCGTACAACGGCCGAAGCGTTGTAATAAATATGGCGACAAAGATGAGTACAATTATCCGAATAATGTAAATACCCCCCACCCTGATTGTAGACATCTACCTCCTCAAATATTGCAGACGTCTGCTCTGTTTTCAAAATATTGTAGACACAGGATTTTATTTTCTGATACACCAAATGTCAGAAATCAACTCAATCGGTCTGGATTAAGATATCTAAAAATAAAGTGAATAGATTCGCTATTTTTCTAGTTGATAACTCATCTCACAACAAAGAACGTAACTGGATCTTTATTCTGTCACCAAAATGGCTGTCAAATTGAAGGCAACCCATTGCTGGATGCCCCTATAGATTTATTGAGCTTAACATTCCTGAGGAACATCATTTCACCAGCAAAATATTTTAATATCATTTTTCATGATGGAATATATTAATACGACTAACGTATTCACCCTAAAATAAAATGAAGAAATATTGTGACAAGTATGAATTATTAGATATTTTAGCTGGTTGTACACGCAGCTCCGGCGGCACTTTGCTTTGAATTAAGTAACGGACAAACAATTCGGAGACTGACAGTTTCCCTTGATTTTATATATTCTTTTAGAAATTATTCGAAACGATAAACATCTCAGCATAATCTAAGTTTCAAGCTCCCGGCGTGTGGCTTCGATTTTAGGAAACCGTGCGTTGCCTTTTGGTGGCAATTCAATAAAATGACAAATCAAATTGGAGATTGGAACATTCATTCTGTTTCTGACATTTTACCATCGATCATATCAGAGTCTTCGTAAATTCACCAAAACAGGAACAAAAACAACCGCCAAAACGGTGGCAATGATAAATCAATATTATATGATTAATTGGTTAAGATTTCAATCATTAATATCGATTTTGAAATTATTTTCAACAGGCGTTGTTAATAATTTATTGGGCCTTTATCAAAATAAGTTGTGAACGACAATGCTGCATCGGGGATTATGGCTGAGACGTGGTGGAACGTGCAACTGAAAGCTTAATTGTAGCTGAAGACCAAGTCCTTCCTACCAATGCCATATACAAAAATCATCAATCACTCCATGATTGATTCATTTTTTACGGCTTATCAACTGTTTGCAGGTTATTTAAAGGCAGAAATAAATTCAGATAATAAGAATTGCTTTTTGAGATAATAATGATTTAGTGATACAAGTGTTACTAATTAACCCACAGCTGGGGAGGGGGGTGAGGCGGATTCCTACATGACCAGAATTTGATAAATATACAAGAAATTATAATTTGGATATATAGTTGGGGTCTATTTTCGATTACAGTCATTCAATAAACTGATCCCTCACTTTTCGGCCACGGTAGTTTCTATACATCTATATTCCAGAGAATATAAATAAATCTAGAAGACATGCTTGTCTTTGCGTGATTCACTAAATGATTCGGTTTCTAACTGTTTGCAGGTGAGATAAAGCCAGAAAATAATATTAGATTGTAAGAATTTTTTGGAGATAATAATTTAGTGATACAGGTCTTACTAATTAACACATTGCAGGGAGAGAAGTATTGGATTCATACCTTTCCCAAAAGTATTCGCGCGTAAAAGAATATAAACCCAACTGGAATTGGAACTCGGCTCTCTGATTAACAATTTCGAGCCATTATCCATTATATATCCCGCACATGTAAGCTTACAGAACCTAGGAGACCTAAGCAGTCACTCATCCAGATATTGACCTGTATCAACGTTGCGTAAATGGTTTTGAACACCATCAAGGCTAGAAAGAGTCAACTGGGCATCTTCAACCCAGACGTGACACCAATCTTGGTCTAAAAATATTGTCGTGTTTAAGCGGTTCGATAAGGTCAAATTAGCAGTCAGTCAGTTATGTGCCATGTGTGATACACGGTTAGGCGATCATATCTCTTTCAATACATGACTGATCAAGCAGAATTTTTCCCGCAGTAGGTTGCCATTTTCTTCTGTGGTAAAAAGACTAGTTGCCATCCAAAGCTACAGAACCCGATTTCTTCTGCTATTTACCTATAGCTAAGGGAAGAAGCGGATTCATATTTTTCCCCAAGAGTATTAGCACATAAGTGAATGTAATGGATCTGTCTGGAATTCGTTCTTGACCCTCCGATTTCTCAATCCGAGCCGCTATCCATTACTCCACCGAGCCCCCTGATCTGAAAAATGACCTACAATCTGTTCTTAACTGGGGCAAGAAACGGCTTGTTAATGGCATTCTAACTTAGCTCACCGATTAAAAATTCAGAGCAATTATCTATTACACCATTCGCTCATCCAAGCTCCTTTGCACCTGTTCGAGTTACTCATCTAGGTACTGACTAGGATCGATGTTGCTTAAACTTCGGTGATCGTACAGGAATCGGTGTTTTAACGTGATATGGCTGTAAGTTTCGATCGTTTTGGTTGAAATATAGTGCTTGTTTTTGTTATACACAAAGATATATAAGTAATTGTAGATATATTGGACTGTAGGTTTCCTTATGTCATGTTTACATTCTAATACACAAATATGTAATTTTCGGTATATTGTATCCCGGATAATATAGAAGAGGTTTATGTTAAACAGATCAAAACAACGTCTACTGTAGCGGCAATTTCTAAGCGATGTTATATACCACAAATCGATAAAACTATTTTTGTAAACACCAATTTCTCTTAATACTGACACGCATGCACATGCACTTGATTATTATCAACCATTGTGAGTTGACTGCTGAAAACATATTTTCAAGATTCCTTCCATGACAACAATGACTGTGCAGTTCTGTGGAATGTATTGGCAGCAAGCGCTTCTCTAACATCAGTTTATCTCCTGTCTGCTCTTTTCCTAAACGTTAGCTATCAGTTGGGTAACCAGCCATCAATGAACCAGCCTTTTACTCCACCTGCAATCCTTCCTTTTTTGCAACCACTCATAATAAGTCGTCTTATTTTACATAATATATATGATAAAATTATAGTTTATGGTATGCTATATTTATGGCTTAAACTGATCAATGTCATGGATAGAGAGTATGGAAATGTAAGCCGTCACCCATCTAGGTACTAGCCATGCTCGACGTTGCTTAGGTGTTTCAATGTGATATGTACGTAACTTCAATTTGGTACGAAGAATAAAGGCTGAAACCTATTTGAATACTTGAGTTTAATTCTTTTTTAATATCGTAATTTAACTAATTACAAAGCGCAGCCATATACAGTAGATGATTACTACTACTTCCTAAAGATTCTGAAAATGTTACCAGAGTATCTATTACACCCTAGAATACACATTGTGTACTCAGTGTAAAATTGACGTCTTTCGCGGAGGGGGTGCAATTATTATTTCCCGTCAGTGAACAATGGTTAAACTAGACTTCTAAGAAAAGCCTTGTGTTGAACAGAATTTCATTGAAATATATATATATATATATATATATATATATATATATATTCTATAAATGAAGAACGTCAGACAGAATTATGGTCATTTTCAAAAGGAGAAAAATGGTGAAATTTCTTCAATACCAGACATCCAATGCACCTGGGATTTAAAGCTAATATTCTGTATTTATTCAGGAAAGTATGAAACATTTTTGTCAATGGAAAATGTAAGCTTGTTGAAGAAGCGGCGACATTGGTGGGTTTTTATGCTTGTTCGAGTTAAAACAAAATTTTATGTCACTGGGGATTTTTATAAGCTGGAAATTTGTAAAAGTTTTGGAAAGTTTTACATAGCTGTGTATATAATCAACCAATTAATACTTAGGATTACGTAAACTAGTTAATCAAAATTTAGTTCACCTTTTTTTATTCGGTAGAGTTATCTCGGCCATCCATGCATCAAGCAGAATACTTCTTGCGGGACACTCCTGGTGAGTAAAACAAGAACTCGTGAGTAATCTACTGTTATGGAATCCTAGTCATGGAGTAAGACGAGTTGAACGGCTATCAAATGCCTACATTGACTAGCGATATTATGACACAGAATGCCTCCCTAATGACCTTTGAAGGACATTGGCAGTGAGGAAAAAATGGGAACTCGCGAGTAATCTACGGCTATGGACGCCTCGCCATGCCACAAGACGGGCTGGTCGGTCAGCAACCATCTACATTGACCAGTTATGTTACGACACAGAACGCCTCCCTAATGACCTTCCGATCTTGATGCTGGACTGTGATAGATTCATGAATGTTAGGGAGGCGTTCTGTATCATAACATAACTGGTCAATGTAGATGGTTATTGGCCGACCAGCCTGTCTCGTGTCAAGGCGAGGTGTCCAGAGCAGTTAATTACTCTCCCGTTCCCATTTTTCCTCACCGCCAATGTAGGCGGTTGCTAGCCGATCAACTTGTCTTGCTCCATGACTAGGTGCCCAGAGCAGCATATCACTCACGAGTTCTTTTTTTGCTCGCCAGCATTTCCCCGCAAAGCGCATTCTGCATCAAGGTCTAAATGTCAGCACATATGCTAGGCCACAAAAATCGCCTGAGCCGATCAAGCCTAGAAATGAATACAATATGGGAACCAGTAATAAGGAGTGCCACAGAAAAGCGATAATAACAAAAATTGCAAAAACTGAAGGTCATTAGGGAGGCAATATGTCATAACATGTCTGCTCAATGTAGGTGTTTGCTGGCCGACCAACCTGTCTTGTTCCAGTGCAAGCATATCTCTCACGAGTTCTTGTTTTGGTCTCCAGCAGTGTTCTGTAAAATGCCTTCTGCTTTCACGTAAGATTGTCTAAATATCATGGATATGTCCATAGAGCTGTGATTTTGTTTTGATGTGTCTCCAGGAGATCAGTATCGTTCTCAACATTCGAGTGTATGTTCCATCAATTCACAATAAACATTACATATATAGTGACATAAGAATTACGAAGAAACTATTTTCAAAGTATCTGCGAATTTTTACAGAAATGAATTCCATGGGTTTTCTCTATGCATCGACTCATCGGGAGTAACTTTGCTTGATTTCACCTCCTAGAACAAAGTCTGTCCATAGTTTCTGCTATCATTTCTAAACTAGATTCCCACAAAGCTTGCTGATTCAACATGTCCCTGCAGTTGCCCTAACGAAAGGTGTCCTTGAGCTGGCTCCTTTTCTCTTCAAACATTACAATAAATACGTCGGTCCTTCTTGCTTCTCAGCTTGTTTTAAACCATCCTCTGTAGTTCATGTAGTTAATAAACCTGTTGTACCTTCTATTAGCCTGTTACCTCTTTTTGGCAATATACTAGAGGCTCTAAATAACTTGTAATTGGTTAAGCATCTCACTTCACAGAGCCTTCTTTCGAATAAACAATATGGCTTCCGTTTTTCCATGTATACTCTCGATGTGTTAACGACTATTACTGAATTTATCTATCAGGCTTCAGATAAGAAAGTCCTAGTATTGTGACTTCAGACATCGCAAAGGCGTTCGACAGGGCTTAGCATACTAGCCTTCTTCACAAGTTCAATGGCTATTGTGTATCTGGCTGGATATATGGTTTAAATCGTGTAATGAAGGTTGTCTTCTAGTTCATTTCACATTAAAGCGAGAGTCTCCCAGGGCTCTATGCTTGGACCTACCTACGTTGTTTTTCAACTTCATCAACTATCTTTATCTCAGACGACCTCCCTCCAATCTCTCTCCATGTGGTATTCTCTATCTCCCTACGTTCCTTCCTTCTCCCAATCTCAGTATCTATGACACAAGCATGACACAAAGCATACCTATGTACAAACGTATTAATATATAGATAATGTAATAATATTTATATAATTTTTGCTAAACTTAGAATATAAATTCTTACAGGTATTTCCCTGACTATAAGTTAGGATTGAAGTTAAAATTTGTAATATGTTTTTAGGTATGCGAAAACGAAGAAATAACCGATCTTGAACACGGTTCTACAATTTTATATATTCTTTTATTATTGAGTATTTGTTTTATTTCAAATTGAAAGAAATTAATTACAAAGATTCTTTGCGAAACAACTTCACACAAAAATATTTTTGTCTTTCTTTATAATACAACCGAATCAAATCCGTTAGTCTGATAAAAAATAGAATGCGTCAACATGTGAGAATGTGTCACGTATTTACGTTTTTTTATGTATGTGTGCAATTTTCTAGTATCAGTGATGAGCATTCAGTGAACGATAGCTGCATTAACACTACTGCTAAGATCTGTGTTGATGTTATACTAGAACATACCTATTCTATTGTTAATAGACTCTCCCACATATAATAAGTAGTAGCAGTCGCCAGTGAGCTCAGTGAGTTGGTGAGTCATTCGATGTCGGACATTAAAGTATCAGCCACCACAACTAGATTGCTGCGTCATTAACTATTATTTCAAGTTCCTAACGTTTTGTACGTCGAACCTTTTTAGGACCGACTTAGTGAAAGACAAGCCTCCACTGTGAAACTACTCTATAACAATTTAGCGACGAGGGATTCGGATTTACAGGGAGGAAGAAAAACCTTTTTGTACTCTATAACAGTTGACAAAAATAGAATGCATCAACATGTGAGAATGTGTCACGTATTTACGTTGTTTTATGTATGTGTGCAATTTTCTAGTATCAGTGATCAGCATTCAGTGAACAATAGCTGCATTAACACTAATGCTAAGATCTGCGTTGACAATAACTTTGTTCGTATTTTTTGTGTCCTTTAACTCAACATCTCTAGGCCTTTTTTGTAATATAGTACACTTGAATAAATATGCGAAAATGTGAGTAATTAAAGTTTGAGAATTTCAGCTTGTATAACAAACCAACGACCCAGTTCAAAAGTTAACTGAAAAACTATATTCTTCGAACTAATCGGAGCGCTTTTATAACCAAGAAATTGGCTCCGAAAAAACTAAAGGTTAAATTTTATTAAACGCAGAAGTTTATTGATTAATAAATATTTACCCCGATTTTTAGAATATCTGTTTTAAGGAGGGGAAATACTATTGATTATTTTCTGGAGTGAGCCTTCAAAATTTTATAGCAGACAACAAATAAAATTTTTATAAAAATTCAAAGGCCTATTGCGCATTTGTTATAAAATCGCTGATTGGTTAATACATGCTGAAAGAAATATAAAGGGGAGACAGGCCGCCCTCTTAAGGGAAGGCTTCAAGAACACCAGAAAGCTGTAACACGAGGGGAAGTAGAAAAATCAAGCGTGGCTGACCACATATGGAGAGAGAAGGGAGATCACCATCCTTTGTAGGATCAGGTTGAGATCATACCATTGGGAAATTCGTAAACTTAAGGAATTAGCACATATGCTAGGCCACAAAAATCTACTGAGCCGACCAAGGATAGAAATGAATACAATATGGAAACCAGTAATAAGGAGTGCCAGAGAAAAGCGATGACAACAAAAATTGGAATATGAGCTCTGGTAAAAACGTGCAATGATAACAGGAAAAATTTCAACATGAGAACTGGTAAAAAACGGTTGCTGAGATATTAGGTTTATAATACATAGAAATTCATACAAGGACAGATGGCGCAGCGGATAAAGGCGTTGGTTAGATACAGTGACATAGTGAGTTCAATACCCGGTTAAGGCAGTGGAGAGCTTTCAGACGGAAATTGAATTAAACATGGCACTTGAACTAGAACAGTCTACCCCGAGCGAGCGAAAATAAGGGTCCAGTTCGACATTCCAACCAATAATGTAAATAATCTTAGAAATATAGACAGAAATTCAAATCTAGATGCTACAAATGCACAAAACTGTGTCTACTTCTATGTGAGCTGGTTTTGTACAAAAATGAGTTTCTAATGACAGTGCTTAAATCTATGGCATTTTACGGGATTGGAGAAAGCTCTAATAAATATTTCTCAACATTCACGATATATCTAATGGTGTCTTCATATCGCGTAAAATATGTTTGAATATATATTTTTTACCATTTAGGTAAACATTAGGAAGATACTTTTTTAGGACAGATAGCGAGGAAAGAGGGCTTGGAAATTCTGATACTCACAGGACAAGATAGAAAACAAGAGGAACAGAGTAAAATAGTGCATAACCAACCTAGCGAGGTTGAACAAATAGATGGCGGGAAATTGTTCAGTAGAGATAACAAAAATATCTACAAAGGACAGGAAATTGTGGAGAGCCATGATTGCTAACATCATGAAGTGTCGCAGCACATAGAAGAAGAACTGTACAAAAACGATAGGAATAAGCATTTAGTATAGGAAATATTATATTTTATTTATTACTAAACTTCACTCAATACAAGGCCTGAAAGTCCCTCAAGGTAGAAAATGATGCATATGACATGAATTTAAGAGGATGAAGTCAGAAATGAAGCTTCCGAGGGAATATCGGATAGGTAACTATTAACCGAGGTCTTGAAAAGGTTAACATTTTAGTGTCCTGAGTAGCATCCACGCGAGAATCTTTCCATTAATTAGCAGTTTTTGGAAAGAAGCTTTTGCAGCAGAACGCCATTCTTATCATAGGAATGTAAGCGATCTGGGATTACAAAGGAAATGTTTGTCGCAGATTATTTTCACGTCATAGAGAATAAATCACTAAGTTCAGACTCGAATATCGGGGGGGGGGCAGAAAGAAATGCCGAAAAATCGATTCACAGGTATTAAGTTGGTGCAAAAATAATGACGTAATAATGTCGTTTTTTGACGTTAAAAAACTCTCCAACAAATGTAGCCAAAATACCCGAATTTCTCCCCGATTCGAGAACACCAACTGCTTTTATCGGCCGAACATTTTTTCCATTCGTCGACAGCTGGGAAAGGATGTTCAGTATTTTGCATATCAAAATACTTTTATAGCGACTCCTGCGACAGACTTGTTTTTTTTTTTAATTCAAATATTCCATCTTCAGCATGTCATGTGGAATACGTGCCCTTTTGTTTGGTAAGTAATTTTCTTTTTCGCCACATTTTCCGTCGTAGAATACACGCGACGCGCTGTCGCTTGGTTTGACCAGGTAAGTCGCCGTTTACTTCGCTATAAGGAACGCATAGGAAAGAGAGATGGCTCAAACCTGTGGACGCAGTTAGGCAGAACTTGACTGTAAAGGACAAGGTTTGTGGTATTAAAATATGGAGCTAGTTGGAACATTTGCTATGGATGTAGCGATATGATATCTATAGGCTTGCAACGTTGCCCTTGTCGGGGGGGGGGAGGGTAGTTTTGCGGAAAGTTAGCCAGATCAATATCACATATAACATCTACAATCCCTTTCTGGTTTGATCTAACTTTGTTCAAAAAAAAAAAAAAAAAAAAAAAAAAATAGGTTCCCGTATGTTCACTAAAGTTAAGTAAGGTCGACGCTGGTCAGTACCTAGATGGGTTACCTTTGGGCTTACCAGATGGTGTAACTTTGGATGCTTGGTTGGTGGAATGGATAATGGCTCAGAATTGTTAATCAGAGAACCGAGTTCCAATTCCAGTTGGGTTCTTTACATTCACTTACGCGCAAATACCATTGGGAAGGGTATGAATGAACCTTTTCTCTCCCTTCTGTGGGTTAATTAGTAAAACTTGTATCACTAAATCATTATTATCACCCCCTCAATTTTTTACAATGGAAAATATTTTCTGGTTTTAAATAACCTGGAAAAGGGTTCATAAACCGTAAAAAACGAATCAACCAATCGGACTCTTGTTAGAAAATACTGGAAACTTGAAATCTTAATCAAGACTTTTCGAAAACTTTGTATTCAAAGACAATCTAAATTAATTGTTAAACATGGACTCGTTCATCCTCTATGTTTAGAACGGTCGGTCATAAAGTGGGTCGCAACGCGTAGCGTTTGAGTTGTACGTATTGTCACAGTGAACTACTGTGTTTCTTATTACTGTCTTATTAATCTGTGTCCCTCGTGTGATTAAACCCGTTCTTTGCTCAATCTTCTGAGTCCAAGGTTTCCTTACAGCAGGCCTGGGCAAACTACGGCCTGGCACGGAGTTTTCTGCGGCCCGCCAAGACATTTGGTGAAAAAAAATGTAAATCTAAAATTTCATAATCTGGCCAAAGTAAACTACCCTCTTGGGTCGAGATTTGTCCTTGTGCAATAGATTTGGAGCCGTGTTTAATAACGCGCTACGCATGCGCAATCAACCTACCTTCTTTTCCGTTTCTTTTTCTCTTTAGATTTTGTCTCTGTAACAGTTAAGTCAGCAAATTTCCTGCCTCGTGGAACCATGCATCCTTCAAAGAAGCGCAAGATTGGCGATGAATGCCGTGTATTTTATGACGACTTCATACATAAATACTTCTTTTGCAACACGGGTAATAAAGCAGTATGCTTAATTTGCAAGGAAACAGTTGCTGTATTTAAGGTATATAATCTGAACCACGAAACACGAAGAATTTTGCAACAATTTTTCTGAGGAAGAATACAAGAAAAAAAAGCTACATAGTATGTTACGAAGCTTAAGAAACAACAATCAATATTTGTCAAGCAAGCTGGTCTTCATGATAATGTTAGAATGCTAGAGATGTCAGTTTCATTGTAGCTTGAAACCTCGGCAAACGCAACTAGCCATTTTTGGATGGTGAGTTTGTGAAGCAGTGCATGGTGGATTGTGTACGTTTTGTGTGTCCTGAAGTTAAAGGGAAAATTGAAAATATTTCACTATCAAGGAGGACAATAATACGACACATTGACTTCATAAGTGAAGAATTCAAAGTACAGCTGCAAGCAAAAACATTGTTTCTCTCGATGAGAGCACGGATAATGAAGACACTGCACAATTGTCTTTATCCGTGGAATTGATACAAATTTCGTAATTAGAGAAATTATTTGGTCTGGAATACAAGAAAAATGCAACCACTGGTCAGGAACTGTTTGAATGTGCTGTAGATTGTGTTGATAAATGTGGCTTATCATGGAATAAAATGACAAGCATATCTAAAGAATAAGAACAAGGGCGCTCAACCACCGCTACTTCAAATCTACTTGAGGACATGGAGTCAGAATATGAAATTTATCGCAACAGTGTGAGGTGGCTGAGCCGGGGTAAAGTGATAAAATGAGTCTGTTCATTACAAAACTAAATTTTATTACCTCTAGATCTAAAAGGGATTTTAATGTGATTTTGTGACCGAAATGGAATGGGAAGAATGGAGATATGAGCTGATATTTACACAGCAGACATATTTGACAAACTGAATGAATTGAATGTGACATTGTAGGGAAAGGGCTTATTTGCGCATGAAATGCGGAATAATGTAAAATCTTTCAACACAAAAGTTGGCTTATTTGTAAGGCAAACAGGTGAGGGCAAGATTTGATATTTCCCTTTATTAGGAAAAGAGAAATTGCCTGAAAGTGTTTCTGCTAAGATCAGGGGTTATTTGCAGAGTTTGGAGGATGAAATCACAAGATTTCAGGACTAAGAAAATTGAGCCTGAATTCAATTTGTTGTCTCATCCATTCACTGCTGATGTTGATGCAGAACCTAAGGAGCTGAACCTTGAGTTAATAGATATGCAATCTGATCACACGTTGACAGAAATATATAATGCTGGGATATTAATTGAGTTTTATAAATCATTGTCTGCTGATAAATTTCCATGTATGAAGAGATTTACTGGGAAAATGTTCTGTATATTTGGATGAACATACATGTGTGAACAAAGTTTTTCTTGCATGAAAATTAAGAAGAATAAATATAGATGTTCTTTAACAAATCATAAATTTGTAGGCAATAATGAAGATCCTAACAAGCAACCTCACTTAAGATTTCAAAAGAATTGTTAAAAGCTGTGCTATTATACACTTGTCCCATGAAATAAATGTGATGTAAAATTTGCTCATAATGGAATGAAACAAACTCAATTTTTTAAATTTTATTTATTAATTTTTATGCTTGAAATTACACCTTTTCATAAATAAAAGTTCATGTTCACCCATGAATACAACCAGTGCGGCCCTCCACCGTTCTTTGCCCCGAAAATGTGGCCCTCCAGCCAAAACGATTGCCCACCCCTGCCTTACAGTATTATCAAACAGAATTATGAGCGTTATACGAACTATATAACAGTAAAATATTGTTAAATTAAGAAGACAGAATGGCTGTTAGTTAGCAAAAGGATGAGTCCAAAGTGTTTATTGAAAGTAAATTCAAATTTACGTAAATTTAAATATCTTGGAAGTGGTTTAACAGAGGACAGAAAAAGCGGCACGAAGGCATATTGGGATAGACCAAAAAGCACTCAAAGAGCTAAGCAGAATACTAACAAACAGGAAAATTTCGCTAGTAACAAGGTGAAGAGTACTAAATTGCTCTGGGATATATGTCTTCCCGTATGGCAGCCAGTGCTGGACAATTTCCCCAAAGATGAAGAGGAGACTTTCCTTTTTCTTTTCGGAAATTTAAATATCTGGGAAGTATTTTAGTAGAGGACAGAAAGAGCGGCACTGAGATAGGAAGGCGTATTGGGATAGCCAAAGATGCCTTCCAAAAGCTGAGCAGAGTACGAACAAATAGGAAAAAATTGCTAGAAACAAGGAAAAGAGTGCTGACTTGCTAGGTGATATCTGTCCTCCTCTACGGCAGTGAGAGCTGGAAAACTTTTCCAAAGATAAAGAGGAGACTTTTCTTTTTCTTTTCTGAGATTTAAATATCTGGGAAGTGCTTTAATAGAGTACAGAGAGAGCGGCACTGAGATTCGAAGGCGTATTGGTATAGCTAAGGAAGCATTCCTAAAGTTAAGCAGGGTACTAACTATTATGGGGTCCACCCCTTTTTCATATAAGTGGACTCTACCAAGTGTACCTGGACTGCTGCCGTTAAATACCCAGAGTTACAGTCAGTGAGAGCAGTCGTGGTCGGTAGTCGGAGAGTGTGAGAATATACGAACGGAGATAGTGTGAGGTAACCTCTTGTAGAAGTCAGTTACCAGCACGTAGACTCTAAGGAAGTCCTACTTCGAGACTGTATATATCTATCTGTATTTGCTACTAACCACGTTCCTGGACTTACTAACAGTATTACTCTTTGTATGATTGTGTAAATACATTTTATTTCTTAATTATTGCGTTTGGCATTCCTTGGAGACCGAATTCATCTCGGAATCCACAACATTAACAAATAAGGAAAATTTGCTAGAAACAAGAAAAAGAGAGTGACTTGCTACGTGATATCTGTCCTCTTGTATGGCAGTAAGTGTTGAATGCAGTGAAGAGATGTGGAGTAGCAGAAATGTGGTTCTACAGAAGGCTGATGAGGATGACGTGGACCGAACATGTGAATAACAACAATGTTTTGGAGAAAATGGAAACAAAAAGTAACCCAATACTTAAAATCAGGAAGGGACAGCTGAGTTTTCTAGGGCATATAATGAGGAAAGGGGGCTTGGAGAATCTGGTGCTCACTGGACAGATTGAAGACAAGAGAAACTGAGGAAAACAACAAAGAACACCACATGGTTGTCAGCAAAAGGATGAGCCCAAAATTTGAATTACAAATCGAAGATAGAATAATCAAACAAGTGCGGGAATTTAAATATCTGGGATTTTTTTTTTTTTTTTTTTTTTAAATAGAAAACAAAAAGAGCGGCACTGATACCTGAAGGCGTATTGGGATAGCCAAGGAATCATTCGAAAAGCTTAGCAGTTTACTAACAAATAGGGAAAATTCGCTTGAAAGAAGGAAAAGAGTACTAAACTGCTCTGTGATAAATGTCTTCATGTATGGCGGTAAGTGTTGGACAATCTTTTCAAAGATGAAGAGGAGATTTGAAGAAACAGAAATGTTGTTCTCCAGAGAAATGATGAGGATATGGTGGACCGAACATGTCAGTAACGACGAGATTTTGGAGAAAATGGAATAAAAAATAAAACTAATATATAACATCAGGCATTAGGAAGAGACAGTTGTGGTTTCCAGCGTATATAATGAACAAGGAAGACTTGGAAAATCTTATACTCATGGGACAGATCGAGTGCAAGAGGAAGACAACTCATACTTAGCTTGAGTAAATGGATGGCGGGACAGGGCTTAGGAGAAATAACAGAAAGACAAAGTTCATTAAGAACTACAAGTGATAGGAAGTTGTGGAGAGCCATGATCGCCAACGTCATGAGGGTACACGGTACATAAAAAAGAAGAATCATATTCATTTTTTAAATATTAGGTTTTTTGCAACACGCCTCAGCGTGTTGAAATCATGACAATATTTGTTATTGTTGAAGCCATGGCTAACATTTTTTTGTCGAAATTTACAAATTTCCCCTTTCGTTCAATTTCGGAAACCAATGGATGAAATAGGAATAAACTGATTTGTTTAGAAAAAGGAAAAACCCCTACTTCTTGGTTTAATAATTTCTTTAATTTAGTTTTATAGGTAAACAATATTATTTTAAGAATTTTTTTTTTTTTTTTAAAAGCGAAGAAAAAATTCTTAGGATTTCTTACTCTTGAGCATGCAGCATACAACTGGCCGTGTGCAAATATTTCTTTCTCACGCCAAATTCCAACTTTTTGAAGCGCTTGAAATTGGGATTTGTTTATAGTTCTCGAAAATGCTGGGCGATCTGGAAACTGGATTATTGTATATAAAAAGTTATTTTATAAAAATACAATATTATTTTTTGCCTGTTTGTTATTTTAATCATTAAATTGTTTTGAAAATAAGGGGAGTATTTTTTATGTTAATAGAACTTTCAATCCCCCTCCCCCACAAAAAAATGGAATGAAAATTTATTGTACTAAGCTACACATCCTAGTAAAACCAACTGTACTTTGTACCCCCTTACCTGTTTGTACTTCTCCCTAAAATTTGGTTTCGATCAGTCAATGTCTAGCTATTTTAGAGGGTGTGGCGAGCGGACGGACTAAAAGAAGTCACAATTTTATATATAGACAGAAAACTTGTTCTATCATGAACAGAAATAAAATTTCTTTTTTTTTTTATTTGAGCAGTTTCTCATCTTTTAATAATTGCCATAGTTTTGTGAAGACCATCGATAAAGCGCTTATTATAATATTTGAAATGATAGGTTTCATAAGAAGTTTTTTTCCCCCGAGCGAAGTGGGTTAGCTAATGACTATCTGCGACAATCACCGGTGGGAATTGGTGAAGAAATCCAGAGAATCCTGCAGATTGGAGATACATGCCAGTAGGACGGATTACAAACGACTGTCATTATAATTAGAAGAATTTCGAGTTCATGATATCAGCGGTACGAGATAAGCGAAGACTAGTAAGAGCAATTAGGCACATTCACTAAGAAGAGAAATAATGGAAGCGTGCTGAGATAATGACTTGAGGGAACCTGTGGTACTTCAGTGCAAATCTCTTGTATCAAAGATAAGCTTCTTAGATATTGAAACTTTTAACGTAAAGACTAACCCCCCACCGACCTGTCCGTCGAGGATTTCCCAGGTAACATGCTGCAGCATTTATAAACGTTATCTTTAGCTTGGAGTATGTTAACGGCCATGTTAAGATAAGTAATTTCCAAATCAGGAATATTCTGCAAGTATTGGTCAAAAACCGCGTTACCATCGGATCGTCTTTCTAAAATATTTCCCTTCAAATTTTAAAGTCCACTCACAAGCAAATCAACCTGAGGTTAAAAAGATTCTATCTAGAATGTTCGCTTTTGTATTTCCCGTATTTCCCCATGTATAATGCACCCTCATCCATACTATGCACCCCTAAAATTGTACTAAAATGCTTCTATTCACGAATAATACGCAGCCCTTGTTTGGTAATTAAACCCTATAAATTGTACCTCTCCAGTTTCATTACGGCCAGCGTTTCCTACTGTTATAAAAAAAAATGGTTTTAAACAGAATAATATTATAATTCTAATTTAATTTTATGATAATTCTTATTTTATTTTATACTTGTAAGTATTGTTAGGTACATATGATTATATTTGACATCCTTATGGGGTCGTAATCGCCGAATATTAGTGTCAAATTGTATGTTTGTGGTGAGTAGTCATTTCGCAACTGAAATCGACCTATGAAACGGCAACTTTTTTTGTCGCTGTGCATAATACGCACCACTAATTTTGCTTATTATTTTTTAGAAAAAATAACTATTATACATGGGGAATTACGGTATTTGTTTTTTTTTGTTTTTGTTTTTTTTTTTTTTTTAAATCTAATGTGTTTTATATAATTATCGTCCGTGGGATATTCCTTCTGCAACGACCTAAAATTTTGTTTTCAAAAATATTCATTTAATCCTGAGAAAATTACATATATTACAATTCGATCTCTAATCCGTCTTCACCCTCCCCCTGCCTGAATGCAGGCCACAAAAAATGCCGGATGACAGAAATCACCAACACACACACACACACAAAAATAAAATAAACTTTAGTAAACAGACTTGCTAGATCATTATATTATATATATATATATATATATATATATATATATATATATATATATATATATATAGCATCAAATATAGAACAAATTTTAAAACATGAAATAAAACAATTTTGTTGGTTTATACGATAAAAAAGCTAAACCCCCCAAATAATTTATACTTTTTATCCTAATTGGTAAAATACGCAGCTATGTATAAGATATGAACCAGACTTTTCCACCAAAACACACTTCTGCGAAAAGTTGTATATAACGTGTTGCAGGCGTAGCGGCTCAAGGGAGTAGTGGCGGCTGATTAAAAAAGTGCCGGATAAAGGAAGTTATTGGGCTATGTGCCGGCTTAATGAGATTAGACCGTATGTTAAGACGCATTTTTGTCAATTAATGAAACAATGATGAAATCTGTTTGGCCTTGAAAAATATTGCATCATCCGAGATTGCTATTGTCACGACTGTTGATTAGTTGTCCTACGGCCAATGGCATTGTCTGCGATGGAAGTTGCTCCAAGGAAGCGTACGAAAATTGTAACGCTGCACAAACACACTGGCAAGCCTTACTAGTGAGGAAATCAAAGCATTATCGACTGGCCCGGAAACTCTCCTGATTTAAACCCAATTGAGAATCTGTGGTCAATCTGCAAGGAAAGACTTCGTGGAATGGACATACGAAGTACTAATATGTGCATTGGGTCATCTTTCATTGGATAAATACGAAAAAAAGTAAATAATAACGGAATTATTCGTTTTGTTTCAATTAATTTGCACACGTGTGTAGTTTGGCACAAGGATAGAAACATGGTCTCTTCACTGAGGATCGTGCCCATTGCAAAGGAAATACTCAAGGAGATTTTTCTTTACCATGGATTCTGGTTGAATGAAGGGCATTTGCTAAGTTCGGTTTATCGCAAAATAAAGAGTAAAAGGATTGTATTGCCTGAATTATGTCAGAAAGAAATCTTACTTGCTTTAAAAATCCAAAGGATTTACAATTCAAACACAAGCTAAAAATGTGATAGACCCAGTGAGTATTCACTTGTAGAACAGACTCCCGCGTTTATGCTTTCCAGAACGCTACAGTCTTAACTTTTTCAACTCTAGGATCCATCGGTATCTATTCTCTATACACTCATAATATGCAACTAATAACCACTTTGTATGATCTTACAACGAATTAACTCATTAACCGCCTACCTTGAGTAGCTCTTGAGGATTGCATCTGGGGGTGAGTTTCCTTATCCATGCTTGTGTCTTTGTATGAAAATCAAGAGTGAGTGATTCATGGGGGGAGGCGTATAATCCAGAACCTATACTAGCATCAAACCGCCTGCCTACGAATAGAAAATGACTTCAGAACGCAGAAAGAGATGTAAGACAAGGATGTGACTTCTCACCAGACTTATTCAAACTATTAGGTTGGTGCAAAAATAATGACGTAATAATGTTGTTTTTTGACGTATTTTAACGTCAAAAAAAGACATTATTACGTCATTGTTTTTGCACCAACCTAATATATAGTGAAGCGATTCTGAGAGAATTAGAAGTCCTACCAGGATTCATTGTTGGTGACCACAATCTTAATAATGTTGATAGCAGAAAGGAAACTCCAACAACTCCCACAGAAAGTAATGAAGGAAAGCGAAAATAGAGGAGTAAGCATCAATTGCAAGAAGTCAGATTGCATGGCTGTCAGCAAACATGCATTTTACAAATTGAAGTACAACAATTTAAATATCTGGGAAATGTTTTAACGGAGGACAGAAAATGTGACAGTGATATCCGAAGGCACATTGGGATAACGAAAGATGATTTCCAAAAGCTAAGCAAAGTATTAAGAAACAGGAAAACATTTCTTTAGAAGCCAACAGTACTGAACTGTTAAGTAATATTACTTATACTATATGGTAGTTAATGTTGGACAGTCTCAACACTGGCGAAGACGAGATTTGAAGCAAAAGAAATGGGGTTCTACAGAAGGATGCTGAGAATACCATGGATCGAACATGTTAGCAAGGACGAGTTTTTAGAGAAACGTAAAACAAAAGGACACTTATACTCAACATCAGGAACAGATAGTTGAAATCCCTAAGGCATATAATGAGAAAAGAGAGGTTGAAAAATTTGATACTCACAGGCCAGATCGAGGGCAAGCGGAAGAGAAGAACACAAGACATGACCCTATATAGGGAGTTTTAACAAATAGATGACAGGGTAAGGTTTAGGAGATCTAACAAAAAGATAATTATGAGCTACAAACGATGAGAAATTGTGGAGAGCCATGATCGTCAACGTCTTGAAAGGGCGTGGCACAAAGAAGAAAAAGGAGAAGAACCCTTTCTCGCAGAAATTCCGACTACATTTTTGCGATAAACGTTTACTATCATCGTCTTTTAAACCGTTAATTTTCCCCAAGAGCAATGATGTCGTGAATTTTCCTGCTTTCTCCCTTAAAGATAAAGATTCAGTTTTAATCCGAGGCTTTCTTTAACGCTCCACATTAATTACTTCGATTAATTAACTGCACAAATTCTTACTCGGATTTAATGCATATTAAATACGTTGGGTTTAATTATCGATATTGATTAATTTGATTGCTTTCACCTCCTAAAATTAAAGAATCAAGCTGCCCTCAGGAAAAGCTGAACTTAATCGCTTCCAAGGGCTTTGCGGACTTCTCGCAAAAATAAAAATGTTCCAAAAATAGCCGATTCATGAGAAAAAGAAAGGTTTACATTTAACAAAAAGAAATTAAATAATTACAATGTTAGTGAAATAGTTTTTAGTGCCTTGACTGCATGGCTTCAATCGTGCTACTAGATTGGCAGTTAGGTCTCAATACGAAACTAGCTAGATGCAACCGTCAGTTTTATTATTAGTTCTTTTCTCGCACTTATCGCCTGTAGAACTTTCTTCTGATTTATTGCTTCTCTACAATCTTCAAAAATTTAAATGCAACGTCAATCGCCATCTTCTGTATCCTGAACCATGTTTCTTTGTCTTCTTCACTTTTCCTCAAAAACCTTCTCATTCTCTTTTGTTCCCTGTAACCCCCCACCTGCGTCTTAATAGTATTATTGCTTCGTTTGGGATGAAATCATTAAACCAAAAGCATATATTAGTAAAGCTGTAAAGACAAGAATATATTATCGTAATGTTATCGTAATGGTGCAATCTTTTTTTTCTTCAAACGGAGACAGCTACATATGTTTTGCCTAAAACATTAGTCAGTGCGAATTTGACATTTAGAACATGTATTAACATTTAAATAGTTGGAAATTTTGGTAATCTCAAAAAGTCTATTGAGAGTTTAATGGTAAAAAATAAATATAATGTTTCTCATACAAATATGGCAAACTACATTGTGAACAGGCGAATCAAAATTTGAAATTTTTGATAGTAAGAGGAGTCTCGAGAAAAAGCGAAAAATAAAAAAAGTACACTAGAGTTAATAAAATCTTCTCTTTTACTTAAAAAACAAATACAAAAAATCTCATTTTAAGGTTTTCTTTTTAAAGAAATGCAGGGTAGCCTCAAATATTTTACCTGTAATATATATATATCTATTAGGTTGGTGCAAAATTAATGACGTAATAATATCGTTTTTTGACGTATTTTTTAACCTCAAAAAACGACATTATTACGTCATTATTTTTGCACCAACCTAATATATCTATCTATCTATCTATTATATTAATATACTTAAAATATGGTTTTTCGCTACACAGTTCCAACCATGTTTCAAAAATGGAAGTTAAAAGCCCCTAATTTAATTTTGTACTTAAATTAAAGACATTACTTCCATTTCATCCTCAAGCGATTACATTGAGCACTATTTTGTAAAAATAAAAATATCTATAAGAACACCGGATTATATATCTTACTGTTCTTTCTTTTTATTAATATACAAATTATATATATATATATATATATATATATATATATATATATATATATATATATATATATATATATATATATAAAGAATTAATGGAGTTGTTTTTTACCCGGAATTTTTTTACTTCAATTGTTATTTTTCTAGTGGATATCCGTGTTTGAAATAGACACCTCATTATTTGAAATAACGTATCTTAAGTTTATCGGTGTAAAGGTCGATAAACATAATGTACAAAAGTTTAAAAAAAAAGAGAAAGGAGCACCAAATTTCAAGCACGGATATCCACTAAAATAACATTTGAATTTATATATATATATATATATATATATATATATATATATATTGTCATCCACAGACAGACTGTTTCGCTGTATCACAGCTCATCAGTGTGGATAGACATCCGGTTGCCTCTAGCTAGGATCGAAAACAGACTGAATTGGCGTTAGTCGGAGATTCTACCTCTAAGCCGTTGGCACACGGGAGGGATGAAGGTGAATTTAAGCGTATTTATTTTTCGATAAACATATAGTGACTGAGAGAACTCGATTCGATTTACCTAAGAGTCTTGCATTATTAGCCGTAATAGTCACCGTTTACACCCCCATATACATATATATATATATATATATATATATATATATATATTAGTGTTTAAGCCTTTTTATGATATATAAGTGGACATTGAAGTCAACAGCCAGAAACGACAGTCTGTTTCAAGTGAAACGCAATCGCTATAACCTGATGATTGCTTTTAGCATGAAACAGACGGTCGCCTCTGGGTGTTGATTTCAATGCCAAGTTTCATATTTACAAACGCTCTATCCCTGATATTGAGCACCCATAAACATAGCATACATTAAAACTATATTTTAACACACACACACACACACAAATATATGTGCGCGATAGATAATGAGCGGTTATTCGTTTGACGAGCACTTCCGTCTACACGAGTGGCTAGCTAATCCCTGTTGCAGACGTCTGCTCAGACATATTTGTTTCTTAACACAAATACTCTTACTGCGACTATGCTGAGCGAGTCTTCGTTACAGTTTCTGGTGGAGAGAGCATCATTTGGCGCGATCAGTAGTTTGAAATTCAGTCTATAGAGGTTTGGGAAAATTGTGCCGAAAGCTTCTCGCTACCGTTCGTAAGCGTTGATAGATAAGCACAAAAAGACAAATTCTATATTGATTAAATCCATAAATAGCACACAAAGAGAATAGAAGTTTAAATAAGCCATAAATATTTATATAGATTAAGTTTAGGAGACTGTGATGTATAAAGTATCTATACAAGTCTAATGGTGGGTAAGTGAATGACAAAACGGAAAAATATCGATATGGCATTGTCATATAGGAAGAAAATGACTACCGTATTTGACGGCATATAAGGCGCATATAATTCCCCTGCGTCTTATATGCCATATGTAGGTTTAAAATTCGTG
Source organism: Acanthosepion lycidas (assembly GCA_963932145.1). Classification (NCBI taxonomy): domain Eukaryota; kingdom Metazoa; phylum Mollusca; class Cephalopoda; order Sepiida; family Sepiidae; genus Acanthosepion; species Acanthosepion lycidas. The sequence goes on along the minus strand of OZ010608.1, from coordinate 6,251,311 downwards.
ATAGTCGGTCGAAATTAGCTGTCTGGCAACTCCTATTAGCTTAGACTTAAAAATGAAGAAGCAATGGAACACGTAGATGGCAATGCCTGATAACGACCTTACACTTAAAGGAAGAATAAAAAGACCCAGTATTGCACAAGTCTGTGAATGGGTGAAGCCAGCTTGGGATAATATTAGACCAGAAATTGTTGTGAAATCTTTTAAAAAGTGTAGCATTAGCAATGCTCTCAATGGAACGGAAGATGACGCATTATTTAACGAAGATGATAGTATTGAAAATGATTATCAGAGTTTTGATAACGAAGACGACGCATTTTATGGATTTAAAGATAAATAAAATTTTAATGGTAACTGTACTGTTTTGCTCAATTATAACTGATTGATATTTTTTGTTTTCTTATCTTTGGACATAATACAGTTTTTATAGGCTCGTGCTCTTTTTTTCCTATTATTTTTCGTTTAATTCTAATCATGTCTTGTTTAATCAAAATATTATCTGATAAATATAGACTAGGATGTATCATTTACTAATAATTTTACTAATTGATAATTTTTTCTTGATTATCCCTGCTGAATTTGGGATGCGTCTTATACATCCGTGCGTCTTATATGTCGTCAAATACGGTAACTACCGAGACCGAGGTTCGAGCGTGACACATATATGTCTTCCGCCGGGTGTATAAATAGCGGTGTCAGGCTACTGACTGCAGTGATTATTGGGTGACTATTTAGTGGAACTATCCAGTCGAATTAGTGTGAATTATTGTGCGTCGAGGATTTGTGTTTTGATTTAGGATTTACCGGACGTTAAGCCGAGTCGCGCTACTAACAAGGTATTCACTGAAATGGTTAATTATTTTTGATTGACTTTTACTTCTTTGTTCTTGTTAAGTATTTATTTGCGGTTGTAATTAAATATTGTTTTATCTTAACATTGAAGTCTTGAGTTATACTTAATTATTAACGGCCACCGTACGTCACAAAATACATATATCGTCCTTCGAAAGGAACTCTTCAAACTAAATATATTTATTGATGGAATCATATATGCGTCGTAGGAGAGAACAAAATTTTAACAAATGTCGGTCATAATTATACACCAAGAAAATCGCTGAAGATGCAGGGACGTTTTTTCTAATGCTTAAAGAAGCGGATTTAATTCTTTATCACTTATAGCAAGGCGATAATGTCACCAAGACGCAAGGGGGCAACTGGGAGTGAAAGAAAATCAGCAGACTTTAGAAGAAACCTGAAACCCAATCCTAAAACAGAAATAAGGAATAAATGTCTATACCTGTCTCAATGGCCGGAGAGGAGTGTGAATCGGAGAAAATAATTTATTAAGGCGAAAATGTAAATAAGGTACAATAATTTCTGAGTAAATTTATGTCCAGGATTATACAGCCTTTCTTCTTTCTTAAAGCTACGGCCATTATAAAGTAGGATATTACTCATTACTATAAACGTTATTTTAGTGGGTACCCAGGTTTGAGTTGTTATCTCCGTATTTTATTTTCTTAAACAGTGAAATTAATAACAAACGACATAATGTGAGAAGTACTACTCAAGGAAAATTGTGCCTTGCCCCGCATAAGAGTCGAACCTGAATACCATTAATTCCATCAGGGAAACAACTTTAGCAAAAGCCTTCCACTACCAATTTGACCACGAAGAGCAGCTTGAGAGAGCAATGCGGGATATTAAAAAAAAACAACAGCAATAGAATCAAAAAGAAAATTTGTAAAAATCGACTATGTTGTTCAACCAGAGACAACGGACATTAGACATTTAAAATTTTCACTTACATGTAATTTATATTATTATATTTACAATATATTTATTATATTTATATTATATTTATTATTATGTTATATATTATATTTATTATTATATTTATAGTTATATATTTATTATATATTTATATTATATATATATTTATTTATTCTTATATTATGATATTTATATTATATTTATTGTTATATATTATTATTATATTTATATTGTACTTATGTATTTATTATATTTATATTATATTTATTATTATATATTATTATTATATTTATATTGTACTTATGTATTTATTATATTTATATTATATTTATTATTATATATTATTATATTATTATTATATTGTACTTATTATGTATTTATTATATTATATTTATATTATATTTATTGTTATATTATATGATATATTTATGTTATGTTTATTATTAATTATATTATATTTTTATATTATATATATTATTATATTTTATTTATGTTAATATTTAAAAACTACTGCAATAGAATAAAAAAAAAAGGTTGTGTATCCAAAAAACACGGACACTAGAATTTTAAAATTTCCACTTGCACTTAATTTCAAGTGAAGCATCTTCAACGTCTCTCTCGATGTATAATTTTAACTATATCATCATATATTACATATATAAGATACCACCAATAAGACATTATTTAATCTGAAGAAGACCTTTTGGTAAACAACACGCGTCCAATATGTTTTTTTATTTTTTATTTGTGTCCTTCCAGCCCTGGGTAAGACGATAAACTACATTCAGCAGCAAAGTATCTGATCGGGAGATTGGAAGTTTTAAGAAGCGTGGGACTACCTCTTAATCGTTGTTGTTCCCAGGATTTTTCTGGCCCGGGGTGGTGGCACATGTTAGGGTCACGGCTATGGGCAAATAGTGAGACCCCAAACAAAACCCAATGAGGGTATAAAATACATTTTTCTAGTAACGCCAGCACTGCATTTTTGCATAAAAAGGAGCAACAGTAGATATTTGTAGTGAAGTGGCCAACAATACATTTTTGAAGGAAAATGACCAACAATACATTTTATCTGTACTTGAAGGCATATAATTGTGTTGAAAATATATTTAGTTGATGGCATATAATTGTGTTCCAAATATTTAGATTTTGGCATTAAATAACATGTAGAGATTGATATGCCACGAAACAATATCAACCAACCAACATGAAATATCTCATTCATTAAATTAATCTATATAATAACCTATAATTTCTTTAAGAAATCAAACTGTATTCTAAAATATAACTTCAACTAAAATATAAAATACACTTATCACCGCCTCTAGTAATTATTTCTTCACAAACATTCATATGCACAAAAGCTGAGTATCATCTACCATGTATTCAATTGTGAAAGCAGAATAACATATATTATAATTTTATTACTTCAAAGATCCCAAGAAAATAGAATTTCGATATGAAATGATCCATAAGGTGTTGATATGCCGTTAAACAAATCAATCACTGTGTTATTCAAATAAATGTTGTTTGAAACAAAGAACTATCAGAGTAATCATTTATATTGAAATGTAAAGTCCTTGTCTACAAATCACAGATATAAGTCGCTCATCCATTGACGTTATTAAAAGTTTGGTTTGTCTAACGGCATATCAACATCCTTATAAGTCATATAATGCCGAAATTTAAATTTCTTATGATCATTAGTAATTTCATTCACAAAAATATATAGCTGGCAATATTTTTACTATGGAAATGTACTGCTGGTAAATTTTACTATAAAAATGTATTTTTACAATTTCATAATGTTTTCACCTTAATTTAGTTATTAACTATTTGGTCATAGCTACCCAGGGGGGGGGGTCATAGTGAACATGCGAATAACAGAAATTAAGGTGTTCCCATGCTCCTCTAGACCTTCCTTTACGACATAAGTTGATTGACTGTTCATAAGTTGAGACACCTTTAATGACACATTTGCCTCGGCTGTGACACTAATTTATTCGTAAATGTTTATACAGTAGCGTACGGAACAGTCAATATCATAAACACCTTCGAAAATATCCTCTCTATTATGTATTATGTTGGCGCAAAAATAATGACGTAATAATGGCGTTTTTTAACGTCAAAAAACGACATTATTACGTCATTATTTTTGTACCAACCTAATACATTATCTGTCTATATCTCTGAGACGAGGTATTATGATTACTAGCATTATTTACATTATTCCGACTGTTATCCTCATCTTCATTGCCATATTCACAACGTTTCGGAGTCTATATCTCTGAGATGAGGTATTATGATTAATTGTATTATTTACATTATTCTGACAGTTATCTTCATTGCCATATTCACAACGTTTCGGGGTCTATATCTCTGAGACGAGGTATTATGATTACTTGCATTATTTACATTATTCCGACTGTTATCCTCATCTTCATTGCCATATTCACAACGTTTCACGGTTTATATCTCTGAGATGAGGTATTATGATTACTTGCATTATTTACATTATTCCGACTGTTATCCTCATCTTCATTGCCATATTCACAACGTTTCAGGGTTTATATCTCTGAGACGAGGTATTATGATTACTTGCATTATTTACATTATTCCGACTGTTATCCTCATCTTCATTGCCATATTCACAACGTTTCAGGGTCTATATCTCTGAGACGAGGTATTATGATTACTTGCATTATTTACATTATTCCGACTGTTATCCTCATCTTCATTGCCATATTCACAACGTTTCAGGGTCTATATCTCTGAGACGAGGTTTTATGATTACTTACATTATTTACATTATTCCGACTGTTATCCTCATCTTCATTGTCATATTCACAACGTTTCAGGGTCTATATCTCAGAGATGAGGTATTATGATTACTTGCATTATTTACATTATTCCGACTGTTATCCTCATCTTCATTGCCATATTCACAACGTTTCAGGGTCTATATCTCTGAGACGAGGTATTATGATTACTTGCATTATTTACATTATTCCGACTGTTATCCTCATCTTCATTGCCATATTCACAACGTTTCAGGGTCTATATCTCTGAGACGAGGTATTATGATTACTTGCATTATTTACATTATTCCGACTGTTATCCTCATCTTCATTGCCATATTCACAACGTTTCAGGGTCTATATCTCTGAGACGTGGTATTATGATTACTTGCATTATTTACATTATTCCGACTGTTATCCTCATCTTCATTGCCATATTCACAACGTTTCAGGGTCTATATCTCTGAGACGAGGTATTATGATTACTTGCATTATTTACATTATTCCGACTGTTATCTTCATCTTCATTGCTATATTCACAACGTTTCGGGGTCTATATCTCTGAGACGAGGTATTATGATTAATTGTATTATTTACATTATTCCGACTGTTATCCTCATCTTCATTGTCATATTCACAACGTTTCGGAGTCTATATCTCTGAGATGAGGTATTATGATTAATTGTATTATTTACATTATTCCGACTGTTATCCTCATCTTCATTGCCATATTCACAACGTTTCGGAGTCTATATCTCTGAGATGAGGTATTATGATTAATTGTATTATTTACATTATTCTGACTGTTATTCTCATCTTCATTGTCATATTCACAACGTTTCGGAGTCTATATCTCTGAGATGAGGTATTATGATTAATTGTATTATTTACATTATTCCGACTGTTATCCTTATCTTCATTGCCATATTCACAACGTTTCGGAGTCTATATCTCTGAGATGAGGTATTATGATTAATTGTATTATTTACATTATTCTGACTGTTATCTTCATTGCCATATTCACAACGTTTCGGGGTCTATATCTCGGAGACGAGGTATTATGATTACTTGCATTATTTACATTATTCCGACTGTTATCCTCATCTTCATTTACATATTGATAACGTTTCCGTCGTTGTACGCTCCAGCCTTCTTCGGGTGATTGGAATTTCGAATCGAATCCTTTATTTCGATCACTGGACAGATGGCCCAGTGGATAAAGACTTTGGTTAGATTCAGTCACTAGACCTAAAAAGTGTTGTGAGTTCATTGCCAGGCGACAGCAGTGGTGAACCAAAACTTGGAGAGTTGAGTTCAAGGAAAATAATTGAGATATACGGAGAGGCATGGCGCGGGGAACTAGAACAATCTACCCCGGTTGACAAAATAAAGGGTTCAATCCGAAATTCCAATCACCTGAAGAAGGCCGGAGCGTACAGCGGCCGAAATATTGTGAATATGGAAATGAAGACGAGGATAACAGTCCGAATAATGTAAATAATGCAAGAACTTATGTACATTACTTCGGTTTACAAGACAAGTAAATTTTCACTTATAATTCGCCGTATTTATCCATTTTATTTTCTTCATTTCGTTTGTTTGTTTAACAGCATATCAACTTCTGATTGGTCATTTAATGCCGAAATATAATTTTCTTGAGAGCATTAATAATTTCTTTAAAAAATGTATTCCTGTTAATATTTTTTTTCTTGCAGTAATGTATTGCATGTAATTCTTTTATTATGAAAATGTACTATTGGTATTTTTACTATAAAAATCTATTTTTATACTTTCATAGTGTTTTGTCCCTAGTTTGGGGGTTAGCTATTTGCCCATAGCTGGGGCCCTAACAAGTGCTACCACCCCTAGTCAGAGTGGACCTGGGAAAAACAACAATTAAGAGGTAGTTCCACATTCCTCAAAACCTTCCGATCAGAGACTTTGCTGACGGATGTAGTTTATCATCATACCCAGGGCGGTTATTCATTTTGAAGAGAAAACAATCCTGATAAAAAATAAAAAATAAACATACAATATCAAGGATTTTTTTTGATAAATGCATGAGATTTCATAGCTAGTCATAAGTCCGGGGTCAGTAAACTGGAAAGTCGTTAAGCGAGGAGCGGTTGTAGTTGTGAAATCGAGCAGTGTTTGATATGAATAATTAAAAAATAAAAGTGAAATGTAAAGTTTTCGATTCTCATTTCAAGACATTAGTATTGCTAAAAATAATTTTACAAAATTGAAAAAGAGAAAAGAGGTTTTTTTTTTTTTTTTTGTAATATGGCTTCAGTTAAACACTGACCGAGATTTGGAATCTGCAGTTTACATTTCTAGATTCCCGCGAGCTTTTTGTCTTGCATGAAATCGTCAGGGAAAATCAAAGAGGTTCTTTTTTTGAGTGATGCCTTTTTTGATGTCTTTTAGTGCCTGTGATGTTTTTTCACAAAACACGATTTTCTCTTAAGGTAGTTCGCATTTCGTAACTACAAAGCCCATATTGATAAAAACGTGGTTAATGACTCGATTCGTTATGTCTCGCGAGATGAGCGCCGGGTACGTTGCAAGGACAGCCTCTTTTTGAACAGAAGCCACAAGTTTGATTAACGCCAATCCAAATTTCGTTCGGCCTTTCATAGAATAAGACAACGGAGGCAAGAGAAGCGTGGAGAACTAAACAAGTGCAACAATTCTAGCACCTTTTTCTGTTAAGCACTTAAGCTCGTTTAGCTGAATGGTACTGAGTATGACCCTACTTTTAAGAGGTCTTGAATTTTTTTTTCAGGTCGAATCAGTTTATACCAGTTGCAGCCTATTGATTTGGGAAGTGAATTGTGTGCTCCAGTAACCGCGGAAAAATCCTTTCATCCTGTTTTTTTAAACGTGAAAAATCACTAATATGTTTTATGTATTTACACTAATTGTTCGGACTGTTGTCCTCATCTTTATTGTCTTATTCATAACGATTCGGCCGTTGTACGCTCAGGTCTTCTTCAGGTGATATACGCTGGAATTTCGACTCGAACGCTTTATTTCGTCCACCGAAGTACAATGAAGAAGACCAGAGGGAAAAACAAGCGAAACGCCGTGAATATGACAATAAAGATGATGATAATAATCCGAACGATATAAATAGTGTAAATAGTTACAATAATTCATCTCGGAAATATAGACAGATGCTGAAGAAGGCCGGAGCGTACAACGACCGAAACCTTGTGAATATTACAAAGAGGAAGAGAATAGTCCGAATAGTGTAAATAGTTACAATACCTCATCTCAGAAATATAGAGAGATCCTGAATAAGGCCGGAGCGTACAACGGCCGAAACGTCGTGAATATGACAAAGATGAGGTCAATAATCGAACAATTAAAATAGTGCAAATAGTTGAAATACCTCATCTCAGAAATACAGACAAGTAATCTTTAGTCTATTTAATGTAGGATTGTGTTCAACCACTCCCGCCCCACCCTTACGGGTCGAACACATTTTTCAGTAACAATGCTCAGACAAGCCTTGTTAACCATCAACACGCACCCAGCAGTCTACGAACTTATTGATGGACCTATATTGACTTTTTTCTATGCGCCGTGCCCTTTCTGGAAGTAAGCGATCATAGCTTCCCACTCCCTTCATCCCTTACAGTTCTCAACAAGTTCCCTCCCTCTGCCAACTCCTCCAGACTACGTTCTGTCGTCCACTTGCTTAAGGCCGCTAGGTATGTCATGCGTTGTTTTCCCTTGTCTCTCTTTCCCTCTATTCGACCCGTGAGCATCAAATTCTCCAGTCCTTCCTTCCTCATTATGTGTGCCAGGAACTTCAGGCGCCTCTACCTGATGTTATATATAAGCCTCTTCCTTGTTTGCATCCTCTCTAAGACTTCATCGTTGCTCACACGCTTGGTTCATGATATGCTTAACATGCTTCTGTAGAACCACATCTCCGTCGCCTCGAGAAGGACAGATGTCATCTGACAGCTCAGTATTTTTTTCTTCGTTATCAAAGAAATCCTCCTGTTTCGCAATAGTCTTCCCAGCTTTTGGAATGCGTCCTTGGCCATCCCAATACGTCTACGGATCTCAGTGTCGCATTTACCGTCCTCTGTCAGAACGCTTCCCAGATATTTAAACTTCCGCGTCTGCTTGATTCTAGTGTTCCCTTAGTCCCTTCTTCAAACTATCTGTCGCTACTTTCCTTATTTCATAACTTTTTCCGTGTCTGCTATCAATACTGTGTCATCTGCTTATCTTACGTTGTTAAGATTGTGGCCGCCAATGCTAAATCCCGGTAGGGTTTCCAATTCTCTTAGAATTGCTTCGCTGTATAGGTTGAGCAGGTCAGGTGAGAAGATGCATCTTTGCCTTACGCCCGTTTCTATTTTTGTATATTCACGGAAATCGTTAATACATTTTTGTAAACGAAATTACTAATGCTACAAAGTAAATTAGATTCCAGCATTAAATAACCCATAAGGTGTTGATATGCCGCTAAGCAAAGAAACGTTATCATTATCATATTACTTTTAATACTTTTGCATAATAAAAACTGACACACAGACATCGATATTTTTAATGTGAATACATAATATAAATTGGAAATGAGACAATATGAACAGGTCAGGTGAGAAGAGGCATCCTTGCCTTACTCCTCTTTTTAGTTTTGTATATTCACTGAACACGTTCCCTCTGCGCATGCATGCTGTTTGCTGCCAATTCTTGATTATTCTGATATCTTTCTCGAATATATCAAGGTTGCTGAGCTGTTCGAGCAGATCCTTGTGGCATATTTTGTCGAAGGCCTTTGCATAATCTATGAAACATAAGTAAACGTCCTTCTGCGCCTGTATTGCTCTTTCTGACATCATTCTGACTAGTAAATCTTATTGCAATATATACACTTTTCAGTATTTTACAACTCCAGTTAATCATCTGTATTCTTTTCAAACTTTTGCTGAGCGTTTGTTTTGGGCAACAAATTTCTCTTATTGTTTTTAAGTGACAATTACTTATCTTATAAGTGATAATAATTATAATAAATGATAATTACTTATGACTGATAATTACTTATATTTTAAATTATTACTTTTTAATGATGATAAATGATTTTTCTCTTTATGTCTATTGGAAAAAGTAATGACATTTCAACTTGAGTACAGTATAACGAACGATTTAATTGCCTACATGTCAAGTCCCTTTAAGACATAGCCGATCATGGCTGCTTATATATTAATTTTCTGTGAATTACTACGATTTTCTCTCAACGTTTTTGAATTCAGAGTTAACCTGTCTACCACTCAAGAGTCCAGTCGATAGTTAGCGGGTAGGTTGTTTTTTACTTCTTATCAACCCAAAATAGACTTTGGATTGTGAAAGTAATTTTTTTATTTTTGCAAGTGAACATTGCGTTAGCAATAACAATTATTTTTACAGATGTAAGTCCTAATATTTAACCGATAGCTGAGGGGAGAAAATTGAGTCAGACCTTTCCCAAGGGGAATTTTAGAAGCGAATATAATGAACCAGACTGGCATTCGAAATCTGCTCTTCGGTTTTTCAGTCGAAGCTGAGATACATTATACCCCCCTCCTGCACATTCCTAGTAGCGGATACCTTTCCTGATGGCATTGGTGCAAAAGTGGACACAAAAGACTAGGCTGGAATTTGAACCCGGCCCACCGATTTCATTTACGTACCCACAGTCGTTACATTATTATCCGATTGCCAGAAATAAAACGGAATATTATAGAATATTGTTTTCCTTCAAAGTGATTCGTCTTTAAATACGTTTCTTGTTTATAATAACCTTCATGATAACTCTCAGGAGAAAGATGGCTTATTTAGAACGGCCTTTCTCCTCTCCAAATACAACGCAGCAGTTTTTACTGGGTTACATGATAAACGAAATAAATGTAGTGTAGATCGAAAGATGTTTTTTTTTTTTTGTAAATATGTTATTTATTGACAGTTGTATAATTTTGGAACATGCAATGTCGTAACGCTAGAGTTCTTGTTTAAATAATTCAAGTGAGAATTTTGTTTGAATTTAGCAAGATGTTAAATCCTCGAATTTTTTGTTGTATGTGTTTTTCACTTAAAAGTGACATGGATTAAGTATATAGTCCAATTAAATACAGTAAAATGTCTTTTAAAGTTTTTTCCTTCACAGAATTTCGTTCTGTGGATTGATTTTCGTAAATATATTACATTTTGCAGTATATATATCTCATAAAGAAGTAATCATACAAAGAATTAACTAGTAATGTTAATGTAATTAATAGCGAAGTATCTTCATTTATTTCGTCTTGTGGTTTACCTGTAAATGGAAAAATTACGCCCTGAGGATGAAAATGTGAAAATTTTAAAAGTATTCGGCGCAGCAACATCAAATGCATCTGACAACAATTTAAACACAAGAGTCGCATTATTCAATGAATTGTAAGTTAATGCCTTATTAAAGATTGTTAGCGAAGAGATTTCGCAACTAATTACATTAACATTAGTAATTAAATCTTTGTATGATTACCTCTTCCCGATATAATATATTAGGTTGGTGCAAAAATAATGACGGTTTTTGACGTTAAAATATACGTCAAAAACAGTCATTATTTTTGCACCAACCTAATATATACAGCACAATCTTATAATATATATATATATATATATATATATATATATATATATATATATATATATATATATATATATATGTGTGTGTGTGTGTGTGTGTGTGGATTTGTCTCCATTGAAACAGAGTCTATTTCTGGGCTCATAACCTGTAGAATAATTGACCATAGTTAAATGTAATTGGCAGAAATGCCCAACAAACAGAATTGGCAAAGTTTGCAATCAACAATAACAAAAGAAAGAAACAGAACAGGTAAAAAATAATACTAAACAAATAATATATACAAGACAAAACTAGGCAAAGCAGCAAAAAGGTTCAGACTAAGAATGGCATTACATACAAAAGGGATACAGACAAGTGCGTACAGACAAGAACAGAAATATGGCGGATGAGACTAAGAAGAGGCCTATCTTATTGATTAGGAAGAAATCCCATCATGCATCTGAAGGGAAGGGGTTTGTTTTTTGAACTCATAAGAAATCAACAGGGCGAAATGATTGAAAAACCAAAAAGTAGTTTTTACCAAGATAATTATTCATAGCTAGGGGATAGGGAGAAGTGGATTTATGCGTTCCCAAGAGGGACAAACCTGAAGTGAAAGTAAACTGTCCTAGCCTGAGTTTGAACTTGCTTCACCGATTTCATTCTCCGTGACAATAATGATTACGAAACCCGCATTTCTTTTATCTCATTTACGTCCACTGACCTAATTTTGGGACGGTGGCCATTATTGAGTTATAATCAATACTGACATTTTATCAATTAACACCGGATTTGAATTTTATTTTTAAAAAATTAATACCGAACTTTAAAAATTAAATAACGCCGACATTTAATACTGGACTTAAAGAAGAAATTTAGCTTTTCAAAAGGTTTTTTTTTTTTTTTATGTGCCGTGTCCCCTCAGGATGTAGGCAATCATGGCTCTCCCCAACTTTATATCCCTTGTAACTCTTAAACTGTTTTTCTGTTATTTCTCATAAGCCCAATTCCGCCATCAAATTACTCAAGCTCACTAAGAATGGTTTCCGTTGTTTTCCTCTGTCCTTCAATCTGTCCCGTGAGTATCAGATTTTCCCAGCCTTCCTTCCTCAGTATTTGACTCAGTGACTTCAACTGTCTCTTCCTGATGTTAAGTATGTTTCCTTTTTGTTTCCATTTTCTCCAAAAACTGTCGTTGCTCTAATATTTCGTCCACAGTATTCTCAGCATCCTTCTGTAGAACCACATTTCGGCTTCAAGTCTTCTGTTCATCTTTGAGGAGATTGTCAAGCACTCACTGCCATACAGGAGAACAGATATTACGTAGCAGTTCAACACTGTTTTCTTTGTTTCTAACGAATTTTTCTATTACTGGAACTTAAAACAAATTATGCCAAATTTTAAGCGTTCTGGGTAAGACGATAAAGTACATCTAACAGCAAGGCCTCTGATCAGGTTTTGAGGAGCGTGGAAGCACCTCTTAATTGCTGGTGTTCCTAGGTCCAACCTGACCAGGGGTGGTAGCACCTGTTAGGGTCCCGTTTAAAGGCAAATATGTAATCCCTAAACTGGGGTCAAAACACTGTGAAAGTGTAAAAATAGGTTTTAATACCATCAATATATTTTTCAAAAAATTATTACCGGCAATGAATTTTTGAAGAAAATAATTATTACCAGCAATACCTTTTTGGTAAAAAGATTACTGTTGTGGTAAACCCTTCTACAGTAGAATAAATACTAAATGCGAGACTTCCTAGTGAAGAGTCGTAGACCAGTTGAGATGCAGTGTTAATCTACCGTTCGGACTTGCACCTCTATCTGCTTATTACTAGCATTCTTGCTTTGTATATATCTGTTATTTCAATACACTTGTTCAACCTACTTTCATCTTCGGTGTCTTTCTTTTCTGGCCCCTAAACAGGCCACAACAATTACGAGCAATACATTTTTGGGAAAAAATATTAGCAGCAATACATTTTTGGGAAAAATATCAGCAATAAAAATCTTGTCGGCATTAAATAATTCTTTGAGGTCGATATGAAATAAAACAAACTAAACCAACCAAATTTTAATTTTCACCGTTAAGAACACATTTTTCGGCTCTTGTTCAGCGTGCTAAACACGACTCTGACTTAATAAAAGAAAAGAAAAAAAAGTTAAGTGGCGTATTTTGAAATTCCGCTTCGTAGACAACTCTCTGCTGTTGCAAGCGAACAGGAGACGGCTGACAAACTAAAAGGCCAGCTGTAAAATCGTTTTTATTCCCGAGATGAAAAATATTTGATTCTTATTGTTGGAAGAGAATTACATTGAAATTCCAATCGTTATGTCCAAATTGTCAGCTCCGATAAATATTTCATGTTATTTATATTACATCTTTTTAAATCTCAACCCCAGCGAGTAAGAAAACATAACAGATATACAATTCTCCAATTTACAATTCCTAGCCATTGTAAAGTCACAATGAAAGATTATTTACCCTACAATTGGGCTTCAAAATGTTCGTGGAAAAAAAGGACAGTATGAAAAAACGTTTTCAGTCATAATGTTTATTTTTCAACATATGCTCACCATTTAGGTCAATACATTTCTGCAAACGTTGATACCAACCTTTAAGTCTGTCTGAGTAAAACTGAGGCTCATGTGATTTGAACCATATCAGAACAGCTCTTTTTACATCTTCATCCGATGGAACTTTGTACTTTTCAATGAATTTTTTTAAGTTTAGAAACAAAAGTACAGCCCAAGCCCGTGCAACCTGGAGGAGAACTTGCAAAGAGGGCATCGATGTCTTTGAGAACAGGCGTACCAGCCTCCTTAATGAGAAAAGTGACAAGAAAAAGACCAACAGTAGCAGTCACAACCCACTTTATCAATTCAGCATCTGCAATTGGACACTAGTCTTACGAAAGGACTCATAGTTAAAGTGCCAGTTTCCTTTATACGTCGTTACAGCATTTAGTTTAAGCTGGTATCGTATGAAGGACTCAGTGATGGTCGAAATCAATAAAATGAATTTAAAGACACCCCTGAAGTTTAAGATAGTGTGGCACAAGGCCAGAAACAACAGAAGTTATAAGTCTGTGAGATGTGTCTGTTAAACATCGTATCACAATTCTTTACCCCGTCATGTTTTAGAAAATATCGTTTTCAAAGTCGATAAATTGACTGCATAGAGCAAACGACAGATCTTGCTATATCTGTAAGAAATATTGATAGAAATGCCCGACTAGAACAGCCTGACAAATGGTGTGGTGTTGTGTCATGCGTGGTGTTGTAATTTTTAATCGAAGGATTCTTTTTTGTTTCGAGCATAAACTATGTTTAAAACAAACACGAAAGAGAGAAAAGAGAGAACAAAAGAAGGAAAGAAAAAAGGAAAGAAGAGACATACAGAGGTAGGAAAGAGAGAAAGAGTGTGAGGGAAAGAGAAGAAGAAGGAAGAGAAAAATGAGAGGGGATGAGAAAGATTAAGAAATCAGAAAAAAACAAAGAGAAAGAAAACAAAGAGAAAAAAGGAGGGAACGAAAAAGATGGAAAAACAAAGATAAATGTCGAGAATTAAAGACAACGAGAGAGAGAGGGAGAGAGGGAGAGGGGGAGAAAAGGACACAGAAAGAGGGAACAAGGAAAGAAAGTGTCCTAAAAGGAGAAAGTGGAAGAAAAAGAGACAGAAGGAGAATGGGCTGAGAGATACAGATAAGAGGTAGATGGTGAAAAGGGGAGAGAGGTGAGAAAGAGTGGGAGAAAGGAGAAAAGGTGACAATGAGAAAGAGAGGGATGAAGACGGAAAAGAAGGACAAATGGAAAGGTTAAGAAAGAAAGAGGGTAGAGAAAGAAAAAGAGAAAGGAGTGGAAACGGAAAGAATGAAAGAGCGGGAAAAGAGAAAGAAAATACAGGGCGAGAATGAAAGAGAAAGAGAGGCGAAGCGGGTGAAAAGAGAAAGAGAGGCGAAAGAGAACGGGGAGAAAGAGGGGCGAAAGAGAAAAGGGAGAAAAGGGAGAAAGAGGGGAGAAAAGGGAGAAAGAGGGGAGAAAAGGGAGAAAGAGGGGAGAAAAGGGAGAAAGAGGGGAGAAAAGGGAGAAAGAGAGGCGAAAGAGAAAAGGGAGATAGAGAGACGATGGAGAAAAGGGAGATAGAGAGACGATGAAGAAAAGGGAGAAAAATAGAGGAGAAAGATGAAAGAGAAGAGGGAGAAAGAAAGAGGAGAAAAATGAAAGAGAGGGAATATTATGTAAACATGTGATTAATGCAGACTTAATGATTAATTCTTCAATAAAAGAAATATTCACTTCTGAAATGCTAAACTCCCCAAATATTTGTTTTGCAATAAATTTGCTTTACTCTTTAATGTAAAAAACAAAAAGATTTTTTTCCTCGTCCTCCATTGTCGCTATTTTGCCAAAAACAGTATTTCATGTTAAACGTGTGAAAACATTGATAAACATATTACCAAATCCACCCCACTTCCCCTACAATAAATTATAGAAAATAAGTAAAAGAAATAAAATACATCTCCCAATAAGTAAGAAATAATAAAGTAGCCCCTCAAAGAAAAAAAAGAAAAAAGAAGCAATCTCTAAAGTATTGATATTTTTGCACAACACGTTCTCATATTTACGATCACTTCCGTCTTTTCTTTTAGTTTCGCATAAAACATCAACTACAGACTTTCCCTCATCTGTACATGTGTACGCATGCGCACAAACATGATTTCATAAAAATAAAGAAATGCGTATATGTTGGCGCGAAAATCATTTCCATTTTCCCCCGCTAAACACTGAAGTCAAAAACATGTAAGAAGAGAAATCACTAGGGAAATATTGTTTAGTCAGAAAGAGTAGGCTCTATGTTTTGGGAGTTAATTGGCGTTAGAAGCGTTCGGTTTTAACCAGTTTACTGTATCTTCTCTATCTCTTTATATAATACTAAAAATCTTGATTGCTTGCGTGCTTGTATGGTGCGTCCGTCCGGCGTATAATTATTTAAGTTAATCTGATTTAAACGAATAAGATTTAAAAAATACGAGTTGTTTATACAGTCAGTATTTTCATATTAACTTTCTTCAAACATACAATTTTTTTAATTAAAATATTTTTGAGTTAAAGACAAACACAAAGAGATCCCGCTTTGCTGTTTCGTCCACTTGTTTATAGAGTAATTATTAATATTTCACCTTTCTTTAAATAAAAAAATATTTTAAATATTTAAAAAAATATTTTTTGGCATATTTTAAAAAATATTTTCAAGTGAATATGATTTTAAAATATGTTTTGGCATATTCAAAAATATTTTCAAGTGAATATGATTTTAAAATATGTCTTGGCATATCTTAAAAATATTTTCAAGTGAATATGATTTTAAAATATGTTTTGGCATATTCAAAAATATTTTCAAGTGAATATGATTTTAAAATATGTTTTGGCATATTCAAAAATATTTTCAAGTGAATATGATTTTAAAATATGTTTTGGCATATCTTAAAAATATTTTCAAGTGAATATGATTTAAAGTTCAAGTTTATCCCGGAGGTTTTATTCCTATTAAATGCTGTAAACAATCAGTAAAACGTTAAACATAAACTTGTAAACGGAACCAATGACGACAAGCGAATTGAAATATTTAACAGAATCATAATAAAATTAACTTGCATTTCGATGGAATGTTGGTATAAAGTTCAATGTTTCCTAAGCTGAACCGTCAGTGACCCAATATGGGTTACGTATAGTCAAGTATGTCATAATCTTGTTCAGAAATATATAAACTGTCAGCTTCATACGGACATTTCTCAGAAGAATAGATAAAAAAGCCAATAAAAATGTAGGTCTTAGCAGGGAACCATCGGTCTTCGACCATCATAGATTGGTGCTACAGTATCACAAAGAACTGTACCATATGACACATACCACATTACTGAAAGACATTCAACAGCAGTAACAACTAAAATGGTTATAACATGTAGCTTGAAGAGAAATTAATGACATAATCAAGATGATGTTCCGTACTACTTCAAGCAAAAAGTTAGGATGGAAACCGCTAACAGTACAGAAAAGAGCAATAACAGTTACTGGACTTGAGAAAAGTATTTCCTGAAAAAATTTTTTTCAGACAGATTTTATAAAATTCAACTGAAATATTGGGAAATGTCTCTCTTCATTTCTGGAACTGAAGACGCATCTCTTCATTTCTGGAACTGAAGACGCATCTCTTCATTTCTGGAACTGAAGACGCATCTCTTCATTTCTGGAACTGGAGACGCATCTCTTCATTTCTGGAACTGAAGACGCATCTCTTCATTTCTGGAACTGAAGACGCATCTCTTCATTTCTGGAACTGGAGACGCATCTCTTCATTTCCTTATTGGAAGACGTATGTTTTCATCTCTATATTAGAAGATGTATTTCCTCATTCTTGTATGTGAAGACATACTTCGTTATTTCTATATTGAAGACGTATTTCATTATTTCTTATATTAGAAGATATATTTCGTTAAGTCGTTATTCGAAGACGTCTTTTGTTATTCCTACATTAGAAGATGTATTTCGTTATTTCAATGGTGGAAATCGTATTTCCTTATTTCGGTATTAGGAGACTTATTTCAGCAATTTTATATTCGGAGACGTAATTCCTAATATCCCAAGCAGAAGACATATTTCAGTATTTTTTTATTGGACGTATGTTAGTAATATAATATTGGAAGATGCATTTCATCATTTCTATATTGGAACCTGTACTACGTTATTCTTATAATGTGAGTAATTCTTTATTTCTATATTTGAAGATCCCCTTCGTTATTTTAACACTGGGAGAAGTAGTTTTTATTTCTATATTGTAGGACGTATTTAAGTATTTCTAAAATGGAAGACATTTCTTTATTGCCCAGTTGAAAGACGCATTTAAGTATTTCTATAATGGAAGACGCACTTCATTATTTTTATATTAGAAGACGTATTTCATGATTTGTAGATGTATTTTCATTATTTCTATATTGGTAGGCGTATTGCGTTATTTCTTTATTGGAGGACGTATTTCGAAATTTCTATATTGAGAGACGTATTTCATTATTTCGTTATTGGAGGACGTATTTCTTATGGTTCCCACTGGAAGATGCATTTCGTTATTTTTATGTCGAGAGACGTATTGCAGTACCTCTATATTGAAAGACGTATTGCAGTACCTCTATATTGAAAGACGTATTGCAGTACCTCTATATTGAAAGACGTATTGCAGTACCTCTATATTGAAAGACGTATTGCAGTACCTCTATATTGAAAGACGTATTGCAGTACCTCTATATTGAAAGACGTATTGCAGTACCTCTATATTGAAAGACGTATTGCAGTACTTATATACAATGCTATTACGTTATTTCTATATTGTGAGACACATTCGTTATTTTTATGGGGAAAGACGTATTTCTCTATTGTGAGACGTATTTCGTCATGTCTATATTGGGAGACGTATTTCGTCATGTCTATATTGGGAGACGTATTTCGTCATGTCTATATTGGGAGACGTATTTCGTCATGTCTATATTGGGAGACGTATTTCGTCATGTCTATATTGGGAGACGTATTTCGTCATGTCTATATTGGGAGACGTATTTAGAGATTTCTACAGTGGGAGACGTATTTAGAGATTTCTATATCGGGAGACGTATTTAGAGATTTCTATATCGGGAGACGTATTTAGAGATTTCTATATCGGGAGACGTATTTAGAGATTTCTATATCGGGAGACGTATGTATGTGATGAAGTACTTCTTGTTTTCTGTAATGCTGAAATGTATTTCATAATCTCTATATCAGAAATCGGATTTCTTTACTTCTATATAGGAAGATGTACTACATTAGTTTTGCATTGGTAGACGCAATCGTAAGTCGTATTTCATTTTTTATAAACATGCTTCGTTATTTCTATAATTGGAAACGTAGTTTAGTATTTCTATATTGGATGACAGTTCAGTATTTCTGTTTTGGAAGACGTACTTCATTAATTTAATAATGGCAGGTGTAAATCTTTTTATCTATAATGGAAGACGCATTTCATTATTATATATTAGCAGACGTATTTCTACATTGAGTGACCTAATTCCTTATTTCCTCTATTTGAACCCGTGCATCAGTAATTTTTATATCGGAAATGTACTTTTATATTGGGAGACGGATTTCTTAGTTTTCCAATAAGAAAGACGTATTTCAGAATTTCTATAAGACGTACTTCACTAATTCTAGACTGTTAGACATATTTCAGTATTTCTGAACTGGAAGACGCACATCCTTATTTTTGTATTGGGAGGCGTATTTTTTTTTTATTTCCCAGTTGGGAATTCTATGACAGTATTTCTGTATTAGAAGACAAACGTCGTTATTTTCATATTGGGAGACGTAATTGTTTATTTCCCAGTTGGATGTCGTATTCAATAATTCTATAATGGAAGTTTACTATAATGGTAGACGTGTTTCAGTATTTATTTGTTGATAGAACTATTTCCATAGTTTTGAATTGGAAGAGCTTCTGTTTTATTTCTAGATATTTTTATATTTGATGACGTAATTCTTTATTTCTCAATCGCATTTAAGTATTTCTATAATGGAAAACGTACTGAAATATGCTGGATATTTATTGCATAAAATCACACAATGATGGCATAAGACCGAAAAGGGGGAGGGGTTAAGGCTGGTCGTCACTAACTATCCTATACCAAGCTAATCTGATTCACGACCCATTCACTCACTACAATTTACCCATTCACCATAAAAACTCGTCCGTCACCAATCAATCCTCCACCATAATACCACACCCTCTCTAGGGGGTCCTACAAAACGTGCCCCATACCATAAAAATATAATGATTATATATGTGTACTGTAATATGCTGTAAATCCAAACAAAACGTAAAAAAGAAACAGAGAAAAACAGAGTGAAGCGACGCCACAGTCGCACAAAAAGTTAACGGTCAATGAGATCACAGACGCTTCTTCGGTTTTTTCCTCCCCGAGAATCTCGAAATATATGCCCTGCACACGAGCCCAGATATGGTAACAATGTTCCAAGCATGGAAGAAAAAATTGATTCTGACGAGAAAATTTGTTTGACAGGACACAATGAATCAAATTTCCCTGCATTAGTCCTAAAGAGTTAATGTAATCTCTCTTCCCTTCATGTCAGTGGAAAAACTTAAGACCAAGAAAGTGCAAGCTGTTGGTCTTCTAACCCGGAGGTTAGCGTTAGCCAGATATTGCATGAAACTTAGAGGTATATCTTTATTTTCTTTTCAAATTACATGTGCTATCCATTTTAGTGGTTGGCGTTTTGGGACGTCTTCAAGAGATGTGATATTTGTTATTTGGTAAAGATCTTTATTTGTGATTCTTGTAACAGAGAAAAAGATGGTTGTATGTGATGCATCCCCTTACACAATGGGCTGTTGAGAGAAGACCCACTTAGAGTAGGTGGCGCTGACTGTTTGCATATGAATGATACTGGGCAGCTATTAGCCAATAACCAGCGTGTGTCTGGAACTGGGAAAGCTAAATAACCAATGTCTTTCTCAGTTGAGAGGGACGCTCTCGACGCGCGAAAACCAGATAAGACGAACACAATTCTTTATCGCCAGTCTATAAGTGAAGTTCTCCACAAGACTCAGCCGGTTCCTTCGCTTGAAACCATTTTTAACCATTGATCTGAGAAAACGGTTGAATGTCTTATTATTCGGACTATTGTCATCATCTTTGTCGCCACTGTGCCATGTGTCCTTGATGACACGTGATACTGTGGATAAAGGCGTTGGTTAGATCCAGTGACAGAACCCAAAAAGTGTGAGTTCATTTCCCGGCTCGGGCTGTGGAGAACTTTCAGAGGGAAAATTAACAGGAGATAACTGACATTCATTAAAACATGGCACGTGGAGCTAGAACGGTCTACCCCAGTGAGCGAAATGGAGGGTTCAATTCGACATTCCAACCACCTGAAGAAGGTCGGAGCGTACAACGGCCGAAACGTTGTAATAAATATGGCGACAAAGATGAGGACAATAGTACTAATAATGTAAATAATATCTATTGTCTCCTATATTAAATTTGTTACAATTGTCCATAACGCTGAGATAGAATTCCGGGCACACGACATTACTTCTTGCATTCAAATTTCAGATCACAGATTCTTTTTTTTTTTTTTTAAGATTTCTATGAAGTCCTACTTTTTGCTAATATTTTGAGTATTAAATATCAGTTGTTGGCGGCATTATATACGAAATAACATTGAAATACAAAAACACGTAGAATAAAGCAATTTATTGTCCAAGCCATCCACTTTCCTGAATAATTTTAATTTAAGCATAAATTGACAAAAGCGTTTCTGTCCAGGGCACGTAACTCCAGGCCTATTCTAATTTCCGAGTTGCATCACAGAGATGATTTTTTTTTCATGAGAAGAATGAGCAAGATGTGATATTTCTACTCCTCCCGTATGACATAGTGGTGCCAAGAATTCTTCGGCACCCAAATTCGTTTTGTCGAAGTAACGGAATCACAGAGAAAGACAAAAACAATCTATCTATGTTTTTCTATCATCCTCTTTCCTTCTCATCACTTCTCTATCTCTCATTCATTTTCCTGCTCTTTTTTCTTTTCATTATATTCCTAGAGGTAATTTTCCCTAAGGAACTACCTCAAAATATCTCTGGTGTCTGAAATAGAAGGTTTATATTTCTGACAGACGATTATTTATCAAGAAGCCATGGGCTAAAATACTTGTACCTTAGCCATAATATACGAATATGTTAAGCATTAACAGTATAAGGTGTTGATGTATATAATAGAAGTCTCAAGGCGAAAAGAAAAAAAAAAGAATAAAAAACGAAAAAAAAAAGAAAAAAAAAAGAAAAAAAAAAAAACGAAATATGTCTCCCAATATAGAAATATAGAAATACTGTTCTCAATATAGAAATAATGAAATACTGTTCCCAATATAGAAATAATGAAATACTGTTCCCAATATAGAAATAATGAAATACGTCTCCCAATATAGAAATAATGAAATACGTCTTGAAATATAGAAATAATAAAATACGTCTTCCAATATAGAAATACGTCTTCCAATATAAAAATAATGAAATACGTCTTCCAATATAGGAATAATTAAATACGTCTCCCAATATAGGAATAATTAAATACGTCTCCCAATATAGGAATAATTAAATACGTCTTCCAATATAGAAATACGTCTTCCAATATAGAAATACGTCTTCCAATATAGAAATACGTCTTCCAATATAGAAATACGTCTTCCAATATAGAAATACGTCTTCCAATATAGGAATAATGAAATACGTCTCCCAATATAGGAATAATTAAATACGTCTCCCAATATAGGAATAATTAAATACGTCTTCCAATATAGAAATAATGAAATACGTCTTCCAATATAGAAATACGTCTTCCAATATAGAAATACGTCTTCCAATATAGAAATGCATCTTTCAACGTTGAAATGACGATATATGTCAACAAATAGAAAAATACTGTAACATGTCTACCACTGGAGAAATAACGAATTACGTCAGCCAGTATAGAAATAACAAAATACGTCTTCCAATATAAAAATAATTTTTTCAAATATAAAAATAATGAAATATGTCTCACAATAAAGAAATAAATTAATCTCACATTATAGAAATAACGAAAAACGCGTTCCAACACTGAAATAATACGTCGTCGAACAGAGAAATATTGAAATACATCTTTCAGTTTTGAAATGATGGAATACATCTTCTAAAGTACAAATAAGAAAGTACGTCGTCCAATATAGATATTCGGAAATTACGGTTTCCAATTGGGAAATAAATAAATACGTCTGCCCATATAGAAATACAGAAATTAGTCTTGGAAATAACGTTTGCCAACATAGAAATACTGAAATACGTCATCTGATTGGAAAATAAAGTATTACATCTTCCGATATAGGATAGTTTAATACGTCTCCCAAAATACAGAATTATGTCTCCAATAAAAATAATAGCAAAGTACGTTTTCTTCTCGGGTCAGGGTAGATCTGTGAACACCAGCAATTAAGAGGTGATTCCACGCTCCTCAAAACCTCCTGATCAGAGGCCTGGTTCTCGGACGTAATTAGCTTCACTGTCTTTTTTGTATATATTTTAATGGCAGTTGTTCTAATGAGCTCTTCTCGTTGATACCTCGACTGCATGAATTTAAACGTTCTGCTAGATTGGCAATTAGATCTCAACGTGTTGTTGTTGAAATAGCTCAAGAAATAGTTTGATTTTCTCGTACTCCTCACCTGTGGAACTCTCTTCAAGTTTCTTCCTTCTATCGCCTAATATCTTCAAAAATTTAAATAAAACTTCAATCGTCATTTTCTGTCTTCTTGAAAACTGTCCTTTTTGTTCATTAAAGTCTCATTCTCTTCTACTCCCATTAACACCTTGCGTCTTAGTGGAATTATCGCCTTTCTTCGTGGCGAAATGATTAAAAAACAGGAGAGTTATTTGAAAGTCATTTTTGGCGGGAGAAAGACAGAAGGAGAAGAGAAAAAGAAAGAGGATTAAAACGAAAAAGAGCTAATAAGAAAGAGAGAGGGAGGGAAGAGCAATAAACTACAGACATGGGCGGTTATAGCGCTCCACAGCTTCCTGTCTCATTTAGCTTTATCATAATTTTTCTACTTAAAGGAAAAAGAAGGGGAAGAAAAAGAAAGGAAAAAGAAGGGGAAGAAAAAGAAAGGAGAAAGAAGAGAAAAAAAGAAAGGAGAAAGAAGGGGAAGAAAAAAGAAAGGAGAAAGAAGGGAAAAAAAGAAAGGAGAAAGAAGGGGAAGAAAAAAGAAAGGAAAAAGAAGGGGAAGAAAAAAGAAAGGAAAAAGAAGGGGAAGGAGAAAGAAGGGGGAGAAAAAAGAAAGGAGAAAGAAGGGGGAGAAAAAGAGACAAGGAGAAAGTAGGGGCGAGAACGAGAAAAGAAAGATGGGACGAAGGAAAGAGGGGCAAAAAAGAAAGCTACGGGTAAAGTGGGAAAGAAAGAAAAAAGGAGGGGAAGAAGAAAAAAGCGGGGAGATAAAAAAGGAGAAAGAGGGGACGAAAAAAGAGAAGGTGAAAGAAAAGGAAGAAAAGAAAGACAACAATAAGAATAAAGTAAAGGAAAAAAAGAGAAAGATGGGAAAAAAGAAAAGAGAGAAAGAAGGGAAAGGAGAAAATCGAGAAGATAGAGAAAGAGAAAGAAGGAAAGAAAAAAAATAGGAGAAAGATAGAGAAGAAAAAGGACGGAGAGAAAATGAGAACGAGAGAAAGAAAGAAAATGAGAACGAGAGAAATGAAGAAAATGAGAACGAGAGAAATGAAGAAAATGAGAACGAGAGAAATGAAGAAAATGAGAACGAGAGAAATGAAGAAAATGAGAACGAGAGAAATGAAGAAAATGAGTAAGAAAGGAAGAAAATGAGTAAGAAAGGAAGAAAATGAGTAAGAAAGGAAGAAAATGAGAAAGAACGAGATGGTGAAAAGACAAAGAAAACAAAACAGAAAAAACATGTTTCTGTGTTTCTCTGTCAGTGGCTTGGTACTTTAGCCCAAATCTTACGAGGGCGTGCTGAAAAGTTCTCTGTCAGACTAAGGCTCAAGATGAGATCAGGAAAATCAATGATTATTCTTTGCTTATTTCTTTTATTTTTCAACAAGAGAAAAAGCTCAAAATGCGAGATACAAAGTGTAGATGGCAACATTAGGCAGATGCCGAAGTTTAAATATATGTTAAGTGTTTTAACAAACGATGGAAAATGAGTCACCGAAATCCGAAGTACGCATTGAACTAGCGAAAGAAGTATTCCAAAAGTTAAGCAAGGTACTGGATGAGGAGAAAAATGGAGTCAACATAAAGGCTACTGAGAATTCCATGGACAGAGCGAGTAAGAACTTCTTAAAGAAAATGGCATCGGAAAGACCACATACTCAGAATCAGGAAAAGACTAAATTCTTTGTACACATAATGACGTAGGCAGAGGCTTGGAAAACTTAACCCTTACGGCGGGATACTGATGTCAAGAGAGATAAGGGAAGGCAGCGAGCCATTTACCTGAAGAGGTAAATTGTGTGAATGAGGGCTGGATACTTAACAAAATGACATTTTAAGAAGGGACGCGGCATATACAGGGTGACCCCCAAAAAACGGGAATTTTTAAAGTGCGTATTGCCAGACATGAGCAAGTGGCAACACTGCGAGACAGTGACCTTGAGCAAGTAAACATTTCGCCATTTAGAATTCAAGATGAAATTCACAGTAACCCAGCTGAGATGTTGCAGCAGTCAATGAGGAATCTCAACAGCAGATTTCAAAAATGCATTCGTACAGGAGGACGCCATCTACAGGACGTAATTTTTAAAAAATGAAAATTCTATCATTGTTTCTTAAATGGCATGTTTTAAGGTTTCAATTACTATGAAAAAAATATTTTTCTTCCATCAGTCTTGGTTAGTGATTGTTAAAAAGTTCCCTTTTTTGGGTCACCCTATAGAAAAAAAAATCGATTCTTATTGGGTGCCCCGTCATTACGAATTCTATAACCCATTACGGTCACAATGGTACGACATGTACTGCAGACATAACAGAACTGGTGTGTATTGGGTAACAGCCTGACGGAGCCCATCCTTCTTCAGGTAGGTTTTGAATTCAGAATTTTCCTTTTCCTATAATAGTTGCCACCTCAAGGTAAGATATCTCAGTCTGCACTGATATTTAACACAAAGATAGATTCATGCCTTTTCCAAGGTCATAGTGCAAACGAAAACAACAACAGGATGAGAAATGAACTAAGTTATTTAAATAAATAACATGTTCAGATCTAAATATTTGGGTTACTTTAAATGACTGTGTAGAATTCATCGTTAAATTTAAAGAATTTCATAACATTGAATCATTTTCCTTCTACGGAGAAAAAAAATAAACTATCCTTCCATCCTAGCTGTTAATTTTCCTATGCTAAGCTTTGAATGGTTACCAAATCGTAATCTGTTTTGACAGTAAATAAAACCCTAGAAATTCATTCCTCATTTTGTCTTGGAAGATGTAATCTCGAAATGCTCATATTGATTGAGAGACCTGAAAGATTTTTTTTCCATTGCTGTAACCTAGATTAGGCTTAATGACTACTTTTAGCAGCGAATACGAAATAAATACAAAAGAGCGAACATGGGACAAAGAGAACGTCAAATATCTGTCTCGTTAAAATGGAATCTCCACCTCTAACAAAGCAAAACAAAAACGCCTGCTTCATCAAAACACAGTATCAAACGTCAATATGGCTGCGCTTATGTTCATTTCCGCCATTATTAAATAAATTGAGTACAATAGCAGCAAAATGTCCAGGTCTTTTATTTGATGACTATGTGATTATATTTTTTATTTTCTCGAATACAAAAGACCACACAGTATCAATTACAATGATGGGGGCGATACGTTAGCAAAGACAAAAATTATCTGTCTATATTTCTGACATGAGGTATTGCAATTATTTACATTGTTCAGACTATTTTTCTCATCTTTATTGTCATATTCACGACGTTTCGGCTGATATACGCTCCGGTCTTCATGTGATTGGAATTTCGCACTGAACCATTTATTTCGTCCACCGGGGTAGATTATTCTAGTTCTACATGCCATACCACTTCTGGATGATTCATTTATCTCCCTTTAACGCAAGTCTCCAAAGGAAGATGGAAGAAAAAGCGAACAAGACGAAGAGGAACGAAGATGGGAACATGGAGAGAAACAAAGAAGATAGAAACAAGAAGGAGAGAAAAAAGAAGGAGAGAAAAAAGAAGGAGAGAAAAAAGAAGGAGAGAAAAAAGAAGGAGAGAAAAAAGAAGGAGAGAAAAAAGAAGGAGAGAAAAAAGAAGGAGAGAAAAAAGAGGAGGTAACAAGATGATAACAAGAAGAGGAAAAAGGTGCGAATATTGAGAGAGGGAAAGAAGAACAAGAAGAAGAGAGAACAAAAGGAGGAGGAAAGAAAAAGAGAATAATAGAAAAGAGAAAGAAAGAAGAGGAATAAAGAAGAGAGAAAGAAAGAAGAGGAATAAAGAAGAGAGGAATAAAGAAGAGAGAAAGAAAGAAGAGGAATAAAGAAGAGAGAAAGAAAGAAGAGGAATAAAGAAGAGCAAGAGGAATGAAGAGAGGAGGAGGAAAGAATAAGAAAAAAGAGGAGGAAAGAAGAAAAGAACAAGGAGAAGAGGAAAGAAGAAAAGAACAAGGAGAAGAGGAAAGAAGAAAAGAACAAGGAGAAGAGGAAAGAAGAAAAGAACAAGGAGAGGAGGAAAGAAGAAAAGAACAAGGAGAGGAGGAAATAAGAAAAGGACAAGGAGAGGAGGAAAGAAGAAAAGAACAAGAAGAGGAGGAAAGAAGAAAAGAACAAGAAGAGGAAAGAAGAAGAGAGGAGGAGGAAAAAAGAAAAGAACAAGAAGAGGAAAGAAGAAGAGAGGAGGAGGAAAAAAGAAAAGAACAAGAAGAGGAGGAAAGAAGAAAAGAACAAGAAGAGGAAAGACTAAGAAAGGAGGAGGAGGAGAGAAGAAGAGAGGAGGAGGAGGAGGAGAGAAAAAGAGAGGAGGAGGAGGAGGAGAGAAGAAGAGAGGAGGAGGAGGAGGAGGAGAGAAGAAGAGATGAGGAGGAGGAGGAGAGAAGAAGAGAGGAGGAGGAGGAGGAGAGAAGAAGAGAGGAGGAGGAGAAGAGAAGAAGAGAGGAGGAGGAGAAGAGAAGAAGAGATGAGAAGAAGAGATGAGGAGGAGGAGAGAAGAAGAGATGAGGAGGAGGAGAGAAGAAGAGATGAGGAGGAGGAGAGAAGAAGAGATGAGGAGGAGGAGAGAAGAAGAGATGAGGAGGAGGAGAGGAGGAAAGAAGAAAAGAACAAGAAGGAGAGGAGGAAAGAAGAAAAGAACAAGAAGGAGAGGTGGAAAGAAGAAAAGAACAAGAAGGAGAGGTGGAAAGAAGAAAAGAACAAGAAGGAGAGGAGGAAAGAAGAAAAGAACAAGAAGGAGAGGAGGAAAGAAGAAAAGAACAAGAAGGAGAGGAGGAAAGAAGAAAAGAACAAGAGAGGGAGGAGGAAAGAAGAAAAGAACAAGAGGGGGAGGAGTAAAGAAGAAAAGAACAAGAGGAGGAGGAAAGAAGAAAAGAACAAGAGGGGGATGAGGAAAGAAGAAAAGTACAAGAAGAGGAGGAATGGAGAAAAGAACAAGAGGAGGAGGAATGGAGAAAAGAACAAGAGGAGGAGGAATGGAGAAAAGAACAAGAGGAGGAGGAATGGAGAAAAGAACAAGAGGAGGAGGAATGGAGAAAAGAACAAGAGGAGGAGGAATGGAGAAAAGAACAAGAGGAGGAGGAATGGAGAAAAGAACAAGAGGAGGAGGAATGGAGAAAAGAACAAGAGGAGGAGGAATGGAGAAAAGAACAAGAGGAGGAGGAATGGAGAAAAGAACAAGAGGAGGAGGAAAGGAGAAAAGAACAAGAGGAGGAGGAAAGGAGAAAAGAACAAGAGGAGGAGGAAAGAAGTCCGAATAATGTAAATAGTGTACATAATACCTCATCTCAGAAATATAGACAGGTCCGTGTGCTAATTAAACTAAGAGTAGACATTAAAACCCCATTCCGTTGTAGATAGGCGGAAATGACTTAAGGACACATGGCACAGTGGATAATCGTTGTGATAAATATGGCAACAAAAATGAGGACAATAGACCGAATAATGTAAATAGTGTACATAATACCTCATCGCAGAAATATAGACAGAATTTCGACACAGCTCGCCAATGCCCACATCGGATGTTCTTTGAAATGTTCAAAATTACTGAGTTCTTTAAACATATAAGATGGGCAGAACGAAAGACGAAAGCTGGCGGCAAATAACCTTTACATGACGAGTTACAAGATCAAGCAACAATTAATGAATCATAAAAGAACCAATCAGACCTAAGTAATTACGCGAGAGTCAAAAGGTTATTGAAGGTCGTAAGTATTCAAGGAATTTGTTCAAAGTTATTCCAGGTTAATTATTCCTGAAAGATAAAAACGCTAATAATAAATTTGCCGCTTTTTTACTGGGCACCCTGTAGTTCCTCTGCACACTTCTTTCTGTCTTTGTGAGAGTTCATAGCACCCATACGACATTGAGAAACACTTCTTTCCATTGTAGCCTTTATTATCTTTGTGGGGATTTTATCTATGCTATGCGTCGTCTACGTGCGTGATAGGAATCACACTAGTGTTTATTTCCCTCCCTAAATGCGAGATGCGCTGTTAGTGTAATTTATCGATCAATGTTTTGTGAGACGGCTGGCAGATTACCGAAACTCAAAGAAGGGTGGTCGGAATAAGAAAACTGAGAACCGAGTTCTAGTTCCTGTCGAGTCCGTTACATTCACTTGCATGCAAAATCCTTTGCGAATTGTATGAATTAATCTCTTCCCCACCCCCAGATATTAATTAAATAGTAGGACTTGTATCTGAGGGAAAAAAATCAAAGTTATTCCCCCCAAAATTATTAATGCAATATTAACTCACATAAAAAGATTTTTTACAATAAAAAAATACGAGTCTGGGTTTGTCCATACGCCTCGAGGATTGAATTCAATTACTATATCAGCGTTTTAAATTCATTAGGCTATTATCTTTAGATGAAGAAGGTCGGAGATCACACCTTCTGAAATGTGATAACAGCAACAAAGATGAGGATATTAGTCTGTAAATTATGACAATAGCATAAAACTAGCTTTTGACGTTTTTTTTTATGTTTATTGGGTGTTTTTGTATGCTTTCTCTACAGAAAACAAAAACTAATTTTCGCTTCGTGATGCGCAGATTCTGGTACATAATCAGACACCAAGATAATATGTCTCTTTGAAAAAGTAATACACAGCCCCACTCAAAAAAGAAATACGCCTTACGGTTATATCACGTTGAAGCAATGATGTTAAGCAAAGACAAGCCTGCTCAGTACCTAAATGGGTGACCGCTTAGTGATTCCAAGTGCTGGGAACTTGAAGGTGGTGTAATTGATACTGCTAATTGTTAATCGGAGAGCCGAGTTCCAATTCCACTCGAACTTGTTATATTCACTTACACGCAAATCCCCTTGAGAAAGGTGTGAATACAGCTCTTCTCCATCAGCTATGGGTTAATTAGTAGAACTTGTATCAGCAAATCATTATAATCTAAAAAACAATTCTTAAAATCTAAGATAGTTTCTGGCTTTAAATAATCTGCAAAGGGTTGAAAACAAATCAATCGTTGTTCAGCTCGGTGACGTTGAAAATTTTTTTTTTTTTTTAGGTATTGAATGATTCCCTCGCAATATTCACCCAATATAAGGCCCATGAACAACTCAAGGTAGAAACTTACTGTATGGCGTTGCATGAGCGTAAGTGAAGGCAAGAATCGAGTTTATGAGGCTATGTAGGAATGATAACCGATAACCCTAGACTTGAAGATCTCAACTGATGGTTAATTAGTCGGATTTGTATCAATCCTTACTATCTAAAAAAATTATTACAATCTAAAAATATTTTCAGGACTAAATAACTTTAAAGCAAACCAATTAATCAAAAAAGAAAGAAATCCCTTTTCCACCACAAAAATAAAACATACAGTCTCCCTTTACCAAAAAAAATAAAAAAAAAAAAAAAAAATCCTCTCACTCGGAAGAAGAAATAAATTTAAATATATACTGTAATTTCTCATGAATAATACGCACCCCAACAAATGATCCAAACATTAAGAAATATATCTATCCTTATGTATAATAGACAACGATAAATTTTGTCAGGGAAAAAATAATTACGAAGACATTTTGTCGACCTTGACATTAAGAATAAAATGCAAACTAAGGGGTTAAAATGTTTTACTGCTGGTGGCAACAGGAAAAAAAAAAACAGAGTTGGAACTTATAAAATGGCTTGAGGAATCTTGGGATTCCGTTAGGGAGGATGTTATAGAGGGAGGTTTTTCAAGAAGTGTTGTTTCATGACAGCCATGGATGGCTCTGAAGATGACATCCTTTCTCAATAGAATGAAGAGGCTGAAGATAATATTGTGAATGATAATTTGTTTAATGACAATTCAAATATTGATTCTTTAATAGAAAATGATGATGAAAATTAAAAATTTCTATAAATTGTTAACTTAATATCCTCTTTTCTTCAAAATTGGCCTTTTTATAGATTTTATTTTTTTCACCAAATAAAAAATGCAGTTACTGATAAACAGATTTATTGACAAATAAAGTTACAATTATTATTGTTGGATTTAAAATGAAAATTGGGATAACAACTTTCTTGTTTTAGAACAACAAGTACGTATTTATTATTATAACTCAATAACGAAAAAATACTTTTGCTTAAATCTATTTATAACCTTTACTATCACCTGTAATTTATAGTAAAAAATACTTATTATTTTCGAGAAATTACGGTATAACACATCTTCGTCCAAAAAATGATATGTCCCCTTCCCAACCAACAAATAAAAACTCATTTAATCGATTCTTTTCTAGACAAGAATAATCTGTTCATAGATAAATAATACAAAATGGAGTTATTTTCTGTCCGTCGATGAAGTGGATGGCGTTATCAGCAAATGTTTTAATTTTGCTGATGACTTTGCTTTATTGGCAAAACATGCCGAAATTCAAGTAAATTTCCAGATTCGCTTTAGGGACAGAGAACACGTAATAAGTTAGGATCAGCAAATTGAACAACGCCAGTCTACTCAAACCTTCGGTCTCCATGACATGTTACTTCGTGCTAGCACAGTTACGGACGGTTTAGAAATAGATCCTCCTACAAAATTGCACTCAAAAAGCTTGGGT
The DNA here is from genome assembly GCA_963932145.1 of Acanthosepion lycidas. Taxonomy (NCBI): domain Eukaryota; kingdom Metazoa; phylum Mollusca; class Cephalopoda; order Sepiida; family Sepiidae; genus Acanthosepion; species Acanthosepion lycidas. The sequence continues at coordinate 6,219,283 of OZ010608.1, read as the reverse complement.
CAATGTATGGCATTGTTTCGAGGAATTTCCCAAAAGTACCGCGCTCTGTAATCGTATACAAAAACGATAATATCAACTAATGAAAAATCGATCATGGTGAGTTTGAAACCCAGGCTCCATATTAAAAAATATAAACGTTTTAGCCAGTCAGCCATAACTGTTACAGAATGCGAAGGCGGGGGCTAAAATGTTCAACGATTGGTCGGTGGGCGTGATATTCTGACAGTGATGGATTGCCTTTCTCTGGGTTTTGGATAGAATTCCAAAAAGGCGCGAATTTAAAAAAAAAAAAATGTAATTCTTTTACCCTCATCAAAAAAGAGAGTCATTTACCCAGACGCAAAATGCCACTATCGAATATTATCAAAATATAATCTACGCCCTGGTTTCTTCGCAATTTCACCTTTCCTGAAAGAATTACTACTTTTCAAAGCTAACATACACAACCACAATTATGTGTTTAAAAAAATCGAAAGAAAACAGTCAAATCCATCACCTCATGCCTTGAAGGAGTTACAGCACATTACGCGAATCCTACACCATAACAATCACAATCTAAACAATATTCATTACAGAAAAAATATTGAGTATTAATCGCTCACTTTACTTTTTATCAGGCTTTGAATTCGCACACTTTGTACCATCCATATGCATTGACTGACCTTTCAACTCCCTGATGAATATTCATGAACATTCTCAAATTTAGAAGCCTTGTTAAAAAATGACATCCTTGTTATTGTTTCTATAAACACGAGAACCATAATAAATCCTGCATTGTATTGATAAAGTTTTTCAGCGGACGAAACGCGTCGGTTAAGAATAATTTTTCTGGTTAGTTTTCAGTGTAACACCTGCTCTCAGTTCGCATTAAAAATTTGCAGAATCCTTACATTCATGCGTAATTGTACATGCTCCATTCGAATTTTGCTTGATAAATTTGATAAAATCCACCGTTTTGGAGTAATCGACTGAAAATTTGGGTTCATTCGCGTTGTTGGCGGCAGCCATTACGGGCGTTGTTTGCATGCATTCGCTGCGGAAAGCTAAACGCAGAAGACTACGGAAAGCTAAGTGTGGAACTAATCTTTCTTGTCTAAATTTGTCTCAATTATTGTGCGCAAGAACTATTTACGTAGACACGCTCAGTTTGCGCAATGATACCTACACTGATAGCCATTCTGCAGCGAATGTATGTAAACAACGCTAGTAATGGCTGACCTCGACGCGAATGACTCCGAAATTCTACTGTTGATAACTCCAATACGGTAGATATTATCAAATTTATCAAGCTAGATTCAAATGGAGAATGTACAATTACACATAAATCTAAGTATTCTCGAAATTCTTAATGCGAGCCGAGCGCGAATGTTCCAAAATTCACTTGAATGAAACAGAACTAATGCTTTTAATTTAATTATATAATTAAATTTGAATTTTTTCGCTTCGGTTTTTGAAACATGGTAATTCCTGTGTAGCGAAGAAACCATATTTTAAATCAGTTAATTTGTCATATTTATGCTCTGTAAGTTTACATTGAGCACTTTTTTGTAAAAATAAAAATATCAATAAGAACACCGAATTATTTCTCTTACTGTTCTTTCTTTTTATATATATATATATATATATATATATACGATTGTTTTACCAAACATGCTTAAATGAAAATATGCTGCGCATATATATATATATATATATATATATATACACACACACACACACAGATAGATAGAATTACTACTTTCCAAAGCCAACATACACAGCCACAATATGAAAAAAAATCAAAAGAAAACAGTTAAATCCATCAGCTCTTCCCTTTTGAAGATGGGCACCACATACGTCCATACCATATCATAATAATCTAATCACAATCTAAACAATATTGTTTAAATTAAATACTTGAATATAACTCGGTTCACTTTACTTTTTTGCCAGACTTTGAATTATGACACTTCATGTCTTCCATATTATTTGACTGATCTTTCAACTACCCAATGAACATTCTCAAATACAGAAACCCTGATAAACAAATGAAATCATCGCCTCTGAGTATATAAATACATGCAGCATAATAAATCCTATATTGTCTTCATAACGTTCCTCAGAGGAGAAAAAGGGTCAGCTAAGTATAAATTTTCTCTACTTGCTTCTTTGTATGTATGCATATATATCTGTTTTGAACAATAAAATTTATTAAAAAATTAAAATTTTCAAATACACTGTGTTGTATATTTTAATATTTTTTGTTTTCTTATCTTAATTAGGTTCCTCAACTAGTTTCGGTCAGCATGGCCATCATCAGGAGAAAAATCTCTACTTGTTACTAGCAGTAAACTACAGGAGTTAATGACCGTTTCTGAAGAAAGTGAATTTTATCTGTAGTTTTCATTTATTTTTATTGTTAATATTACATGAATGTAATGGATTTGACCTTGGGAGGGGTATGAACCCTCTTCTTCATCTTTAGCAGGACAGACAAGGTTGTATAGCTTAAGATGGCAACTTGTCTACCGCAGAAAGAAATGTCTACCTACTGCGGGAAAAAAATCTGACTCATCAGTCATGTATTGAAATATACATGATTGTCTAAGCGAGTATCACGCATAGCACATAAGTGACTGAATTTTGGTCAGTCCTTGTGTTGGTCAAACGGCCTGGTTTATGTTGTTTTTAAGATAGCGGATGGAAGATTCCCGACTTTAAGAATTCATTTTGACAGTTTTGTTGGTTGCTGGGAATGAGAAGAGTCTGTTAAGTGTATGTTATCTTTTAGTTCTTTCAAAGTGTGCGTGTGTGTGTGATTTGAGTGCGTGTATAAGTGTGAGACCTCAACATCTCTGCAAGCATGTGTGGATGAGAAATGTGATTAGGGCTTGATTTATGTGGTTATATATTAATTCTATTTATGCTGTTAAATTTGTGGCTAAGCCCGTTTGGACGAAATGTTTTGAGACACAAAATCCATTTGTCTTCATGTTCCTCTAGTATTTCTCTAAGATTATCTTTTCTGTCTATTTCTATTTTTTCAATTATAGTTAATTTTGCATGGCTTTAAAAATCATGTTTTTTCTAGGCAGAGATAATGTTTTACAGAAAATAATCTTTCGTGGGGAGCCGATTTCATCCGATTACAATAATTATCATATCTGTAGTGATATAGCCATTTAGATTTTCCCACATATTGTTTCTGGAATAGTGTACATTCTAATAGGAAAATTATGTTACGACTTCTATAGTTAGTGTTGTGGTAGATTTTGAAAGTATTAGGTTGGTGCAAAAATAATTTCGTTTTCTCACATAGTAACATATATTAGAAAACGAAATTATTTTTGCACCAACCTAATAGATTTAGTGACTGAGCTAGTGAACGAATTGACATGTCTAATGTGGTTATATATATATATATATATATATATATATATATATATATATATATATATATATTAGGTCAGTGCAAAAATAATGTCGTTTTCCCACATATGTTACTATGTGAGAAATCGACATTATATTTGCACGAACCTAATATATATATTTATATATATTACTGTGTTGCAACAGTTTGTCGTCATTGTCGTCTTGTACTTGAATTTACAGATCGGTCAAAAGTGAAAGCGGAAGGTCTGAAATGATGTGATCGTTAATGTCGCGTCGAAGTGCTTAATTGATTGGTGGTAGTTTAATTAAAGTTAATGATAGCTGGGACATTTTAGCCGTTAGCAAATTAGGTCTCTCCACTCCATGCTTGTCTTGTAATTACAGAAACCTTGGTGGAAGTAATGATTGTGCATCCAGGAACAGATTTCTCCGCTCTTACCCCATTAATTCAGAATCGGATAATTGTAGCTAGAGAACATCAATTTCTAAATATAACACTGAAGAAAATCTCGTAAATTTTTATTTAATTTTTGTTTTATCATGAGGATGAATTTCTAAATTTTCTTATAATGAAATCACCTTAAAAAAATCAGAATATTTATTGAAAGGTTTTTGTCACATCAGATACGTAGTTGATACGGCGTTGATGGTAGGAGCAAAACAAAATATTGTTGATCAGAGAAGAGCGAAGATAGCATTTCTAATAATCAACAACACAAAATTCATGAACATAACATCTGAGAGTATCTACAAAATCTGAAAATAAATTAGTTTTCCCAAATATTAGGATCTTCACCACAAGGTCCAAGACAAGCGTAGATATAATTAGGAAGACAAATAGATTCGACATGACATCAGAAGCCAGGGTTTATAAGATAAGGTGATAGCTATGTAAATAAAATTACATTGGATAGATGTCGGCGAGTCGTAAAGACTGCATCTAAACACAAGAGAGACATATACATGAGTGTATACACACAAACACACACACACATATATATATATATATTTATATATATATATGCACAGACACTTACGCACACTTATTTACATATGAACATGCAGGTACCATATGCACACGCACACACAGTCACAGATATGCATACATACATACACAGACATATGCAGACGCACAGACATGCACACACGAACACAGATACGGATATATATACACACGCACTCATACAAATATATATCTATGCACACACACACGAACACACATATATATGCACACACACAGACACTCACATACAGACATATGCACACATACGCATATATATATATGCACACACACACACATGTACAAGCATGACACACGGACAAAAAGCAGGACGCCCGTTGTCCTCGACCTGTGACGAGAAGCTTCATCAAGGTCGAGAGATGGCGGATCAGTGAGTTATCGTGAATGTGCTAGCATGTTATTTTCTTATTTCGTGTGTGTGCGTGTATCTATCTTTCTTTCTTTCTCTCCCTCTATACACACACGCACACACACATATATATATATATATATATAACAGAGAATGTCTGCGTGTATGTGTGATAACTTTTCACTCGAGATCCATCCAACAGATTTTGACCAAACTTGACAAATACATTGTACAATATGATAGAGTTTTAGCATAAAAATCGCCAATTTTCAAAAAAATCAATAATCCATAAAGCCGATCAAAATTGATAAATTCAACGTTTTTTTTCCTTCGATTTCGTTCAAACTCGATATGTAGGTTACTTACATCATGACGTGCTCAACAATACCTCATTTTTATTTCTACGTCACTGCGTTTAGCGAAAAACCACGAAAAATAAAAAATCGATTTTAATACAAATTAAACTCAACACGCCCTCAATTTTCAAGCCATCTAATACAAACTTCACTCAGTTGTAGCCAACATTAAGTTGATTCTGTAGTCCACCCATATAGTGAAAACCCGCGTAAATAGCGAAAAATAGCGGTTTTACTTATTTTTCGTTGATCTTTCAGCCAGTTTTCATCAAACTTAACAGTTGCTTTAAAAATAGATCATCCTTTACATCCCTGGTAGCACACTGACAAATTGAATTTCAAAAACTCCTAAATATTTGTAGTCTGAAGTGATGTTGCCTGTTTTACCCCTCCTCGCCCAACTTTGAGTGAATGAATACAGACTACTCCTGTTATATTAGTAACTGCATTAATTCAAAATGTTTTTTTAATTAAAGTACTTTAAATTAATTGAAGAAGATAGACTGTTACATGTAAACATGATACTGTTTTTGCTCCCTTCTATTTGAATGCTTTTTCTGATCGACCACCTGGGTATAGCTGCTGCTAGCGTGTGTATGTATATATATATATATATATATATATATATATATATATATATATATATATATATATATATGTGTGTGTGTGTGTGTGTGTGTGTGCGTGAGAGTAAAAAATCGGAAGTAACTAAATATATATGTGGAAAAAAAAAAAAAAAAAAAGGAAAATTCTTGAGAGTGCCGCTAACGAATGTCATGAAAATATAAATCTGTGACATCGATTTTTTCAAAAATCTCCTTACCTACAATATATACCGCTTTCCACAAGCCAGCATAGATGACGTTTTTAAAATGAAATGAGAACAATTAAATTCAAAACTTTCTATTATTTCAAATAAATAAATACAAATTTAATTACAAAGTAAAAGAAACAAAGTAATTTAAACTAATGCATTTTGATTAGTCCGACATTGTTTATTATCGCCATAAACGTCATATTTGGGAATCTAACTTGTATTAGTTTTTAAATCAGCGAACCGCTCTCAACGTAAAGATACAATTAAAAAGACGATACAAGTTTTCTTTATTAAGACTTTCGATTTCTACGCCGGTAGAAGTTAAGTTCGCGGTTTAAAAATGGATTTATTAAAACACCTATACCTAACTAAATATAGTAGTAAGAAAATAATAAATACTTTGCTTAAAATTACACATATTAATATTTCTAACATCTTAATGGATTTATTTTTACCCGGCATTTATATTAATTTAAACATTATTGTAGTGGATAGTTCGTCTATCCATCTCAGTCTCTTCACGTCCATCCAACTCAGCCTCTTTACATCTGTCGATTGATGTCTCCATATCTATCTAAATAGTTTAGTCTCAAACACGATTCATTCTCGCCGTGTCTTGTTTCTCACGCAAGAGTAAAAATATTTTTCATTGGAATTTCTGATAATTAAAATTTGTCATTTTTCTCTTTTGTCTAGGATTTTGGAATTCATCTTCCCGCTCCCAGAAACAAAATCAGTACCTTGTACCACTTCAGAAAACATGTGACACGTTCTCATATGCTGTTTAAAATAGATTAGAAAAAATGGCTATTATTATTGCCATATCTGTACTGGAGCTACACAATCTTTGCTTTCCATGTTTGATCGAATTCAGAATCGTTTATAGGGGATGACGTGTTTCCCCAATCTACAACCTCTTTCCGCACAGAGGCAAAGTCAGGAACCTATCACTACCCTTTCGCTATTTGCATGGCAACTATTCAGAGGAGTTCCACTCTTTAGTGCCATCGATTCTGTCCTTTTCAACTGAGACTCACTATTCTACATGTAAGGAGTCAAATCACCCATATTTCCTCCGTATTACATTCCTAAGAAAGTAAATTCACTCAACTTCGCCACCCCAAGAATTACTTCTTGGTGGAACAGACTCTTGCGTGAGTGCTTCTCTGAACACTACAATCTTAACCTCTTCAAGTCAAGGATCAGTCTATATTGTTTCTCTTTTACTTCTTTCTGCCTCAACTTACATCAAGTAACCCTCTACTTCGAGTGGCTCTTGAGCCTTGTATTGAGTAAACCTTAATAAAAAATACTGTTTTGACGTACTGATGAAAATTTGCAGATCGCCTGCAACAAGTCTAAGGCAGCTTGCAGCTTTATACAGACTGAACTGGCTCTTGCTTCTGCCTTTCCATTCAACTTTGACCTTAAAAAATTAAATGCAATGTCAATCATTATCTTCTATTTTCTTATTTCCTGTTCTTTTATGGTTCTCTCCCTCTTAATGTTTTTTTTTCTTACATTCTTTCTCATAGACTTCATTGCCTTGCTTTGGGTGAAATGATTAAAAAAATGAAATACCTTTAATATTGTTCAGTTTTTTATGACTTCAAATATTTATCATATTTTTTATAGCTTACCGGGCGTAACAACAAAATTGTCCAAATCGTGTAACAGCAAAAATGTCCAATTGTCAGATTAAAATTTGAACAGCTGTATCTTAGAAATGATTAATGATATCTTACTGCCATTCTCCAAGATTTTTATAACACCATTGGGCTCTACTTTGAAAATAAGAATGCATTTAGCTTTAAGTTGAAATGATGACCCCTCTTACTGTTGTTACCTCCTGATCCAGTTTTCCTCTCTACTGTTCCCTTTTTAAAACTTATTCACCATTCTCTTGATGGTTCTTGAATGGACTTTGAAGATGGAAGCTAGAGTACGAATGTTGGTACCTTTACTCAAGGCCCGAATGATCTCTTTCCTCTCATCATTGCTCAGTTGGGAAGACATAGTGGAGCTGACACAAAACGATTTTAGCATTTTCTCTTTCTAACTGGATAACTCAAATGACTTTTCAGTGATTCTTACGACAAATGGTGTCAAGATGGCTAAACCTTTTATCTGGATACCCGGAACAAAGAAACTCATTTTGTGGGATGCACAATTGTCCCATGCTGTTATACGGTTTGAACAATTTTTCTGCTACACCCGGTATGTTATATAGGACCTTTGCAATATCTACGAGTGTCCATTATTCATAACAATATGCGTGCTATACTGTTTAATAAGAGCTTTATGATAATATTGTATGATAAATGCCAAATTGATATATTATTCAGCAGAATTGGTCGGTATAAGTAATACCCTACAACGTAACAACTACCCTGGGTACATGGCAGCAGCCCCCAAAAACTGGGATAGGCGTATACAAGAGGAGGAGGAGGACAACAACACTCGGAAAACAGTCTGCCTGCCTTATGTGAAGGGGTTATCAGAGAAAATACAAAGGATCTGCGGTCCATATAACATCAGGACAACTTTCAAAAGCGTGACAACACTTCGCAGATATCTCTCTCGAGTGAGACCCCACATAGAGGAGAACATGACTAAAGACTGTATGTACGCTATCCCGTGCAGCTGCGGAAAGGAATATAAAGGAGAGACAGGCCGCCCCTTCAAGGTAAAGCTTCAAGAACACGAGAAAGCTGTAACGCGAGGGGGAAGTAGAAAAATCAGGCGTGGCTGACCACATATGGAGAGAGAAGGGAGATCACCGTCCCCTGTGGGATCATGTTGAGATCATAGACAGGGAACACCATTCGAAAATTCGTAAACTTAAGGAATCAGCACATATGCTAGGCCACAAAAATCTCCTGAGCCGACCAAGCATAGAAATAAATACAATATGGGAACCAGTAATAAGGAGTGCCAGAGAAAAGCAATGATAACAAAGTTTCAATATGAGCTCTGGTAAAAACATTCAATGATAACAGCAAAATTGCAATATGAGCACTGGTAAAAAATGGTTGCTGAAAACATTAGGTTTATAATACCCAGAAATTCATATCCAGATGTCCTCAAGGACACATGGCACAGTGGATAAAGGCGTTGGTTAGAGTGTGAGTTCAATACCCGGTTAAGGCAGTGGAGAACTTTCAGAGGGAAAATTAGCAGGAGATAACTGATAACTGACATCCATTAAAACATGGCACGTGGAACTAGAACAGTCTACCCCAGTGATCGAAATAAAGGGTTCAGTTCGAAATTCCAACCACCTGAAGAAGGCCGGAGCGTACAACGGCCGAAACGTTGTGATAAATATGGCGACAAAGATGATGATAATAGTCCGAATAATGTAAATACTGTACATAATATCTCATCTCAGAAATATAGACAGACTCCAAATGCTTATTCGACATGAAAGTGTTTTATTTAATATTAAATTCCATTCAATACAAGTGACATTCAAAGTATAGAGCTACTGTTAAAATCGCAATAATGAATGAGGTACGTGATAGGAATGGGAGAGAATGTAGTATGGTTATTTTCTAAGCTACGTTTAGATGTGGCACAAGGCTGAAAATATGGAGCACCTAGTGAGGATCGAACTCACTTTTTAGTCGTAACTGATCTAGCGAGACAAGCTTGCTAACCATTACACCACGCCGAGGTGCCCAGAGAGGGTAGTATGAGGATAACGGGGATAGATAACTGGCCCTTGAATTGAAGATCGAGCCGTCTGTTTGATATGGATAGGTTAGCGACGTTTTGTCCGTGGAAAAGAAGCTGCAGAGTCGTGAATAAGTTACCCCCCCCCAACAAATTGCGTAGACGATTTTAGAAGGCTACCGAATGACGATTAGGCAGAGTCGTTTCGACCAATGGACATATTACAGCAGTAATTTGCAACTGGTAGACCGCGGCACACCGGTGTGCGGTAAGAGGCTCGTAAGTGAGCCGCAACAATCTTTAAAGATTAATAATCATTTTCCAAAGGAGTTCAAAACACATGAAGTGTACATAGCAAAATTGCTTACATCACTTACATTATTCCGACTGTTATCCTCATCCTCATAGCCATTTTCACAACATTTCGGCCGTTGTACACTCCAGCCTTCTTCAGGTGATTGGAATTTCGAACCGAACCCTTTACTTCGTCCATCGGGGGGGGGTTGTTCTAGTTCTACGTGCCATGCCTCTTTCGGATGTTTCAGTTATTTCCCTTTAACTCAAATTTCCAAGTTTTGGTTCACCACGGCTGATATTAAAAACAAATCTTTGGGTTTTGTCGCTGGATCTAACCACTGAAACATGTGTTCGAGTTTTTGGATATTTGTTGTTGTTTCCTTAAAGAGGTTACAAACAGACAAATGTAGAACTCAAATGAAGGAAAAGCAACACGCGCGTAGATGAAAGAAAGAGAGGTTTAATGTAAAAGAGAATACACTACTGAAAGACAGGGAATCGGGTGGCAGGCTAGTAATTACCGAAGCAAGGATATTTGTCTTACCTTCCCGCGAGGCAGGATGTGGCATAAAGCCGTTTTTTAATGCGAGGTAAAATCCCCGTACTCCACGTAAAAACAACTAATTGCCGAAGCAAGGTTATTTACTTTACCCCCTAGGCAGGATGTGTCACAGGGTCGTTTTTAATGCAGGGTTACAAAATGGTCCCGTGGGCTCGGACAAAAATTCCCCGTAGACCCCGTAAAAACGCGGTTGGGTAGCTATCTGGAGACGAATCTCCAACTAATTGCCGAATCAAGGATATTTGCTAACCTCTCCCGAGGCAGGATGTGGCACAAGGCCGTTTTTAATGCGGGGTTACAAACCGAGCCCGTGTGATCGGACAAAAATTCCCCGCAGACCTCGTAAAAACGGGGTGGGGTAGCAGTCTACCACCATAGAGGAGATTCTGCCCTTTGGCATTGCCTCGTCTGTGTTCCTCTTTGCCCGGAGGCACAGAGTTCGACTCGTTTAGCTGGAGACGAATCTTCAACTAAATGCCGAAGCAATGATATTTGCCAACTGACCCACGCGGTCAGATGTGGTACAAGGCCGAATTTAACGTGGGGTATCCGAGTCCGTAGACTCAGTCAAAAATTCCCTGTAGACCCCGTAAAAAACGGAGTTGGGTAGCTGTCTGCAACCCCAGACAAGACGCTACCCTTCGGCGTAGCCTCGACTGGGTTCCTCTCTTCCGTTTCCTGTATGATCATGAGATTAAGCAACGTCGAGACCGGTCAGTAGTTAGATGGGTGACCGTTTTGGAATACCAAGTTCTGTAAGCTTTAATGTACGGCTGGTTTTATGGACAATGGCTCGGAATTAACAATCGGAGAGCGGAGTTCTAATTCTATTCGGCGCCGTTATATTCAGCCTATTCTTATAAGTTATGGTTTCATCGGTAGATTTCTTACAACCTAAAATATATTTTGGCTTTAAATAACCTGCAAAAGTAAGGGCGTAAAAAAATTCACTCACCAACACGTGTAAATGAGAAAATGAATAAGCACCTGGATAAACGAAATACCCTCAAGTACCTAACATAACCGTAACAAGCTGTTACTCTCTTTGTGAGCCTTGACTGTGGCTAGTCATTTCAACATACTTAAAAGGTAACTAATGGAAACATAATAATGATGTAAATAGTAAAAAAAAAAAAAAAAAAAAAAAAAAAAATAATAATTGACTAAATGACGACTATAAAATTTTATTTGAAAGTCAAACGACCGGAATGTATCGATGAAGGAATTATACTTTTTCTGTTGGTTCGTGATATAGCCGTTATAGAAATGAGATAATTTGACCTCACGTTAATTCTGGCGTCTTTCTTGATGGCTGTCAGACAAAATTATGTTGATCTATAAAAATCTTTTTAAAGGAAAAGAAACGTTTTTCCCGATTGACATGAACACATCCGCTTCAGATATGTGTGTATGTGTGTGTGTTTGAAAGGAAGCGTTAGATGTTTATACATAAAAAAAATGTTTTAAGTTATGGAAAGGACTTGGAAAATAAGTTTTTATTTCCGTATCTAAATCGACTATTCGTAATAAGTCTTACAAGTCCATCGTTAAAGCAATGATTCTATCGCAGATAGTTCAATAACTTTATTTTGGGAAACTAATTTTAACGTTGGGACGAGCAGGACTTCCTTTTATTTTAGGTGGGGAGCAATAAATACGAAATTATCAATCAAAACATTTTTTTATTAATTATATAAGCATTTATGGCTTATTAAATGCTGGAATTTTTTTATGATTCTTCAAATACATACGATATTGGTTAACGAGGTCATTCTGGTTATTGCGTAGTGGATTCAAATTATGTAAATCTATAAAAAAAAAAAAAAAAAAAAAAATTGAAAGAAAGAAAAAAAAAGAATCATCTCGCTAGACATATTCCCTCCCCAGAAACACGTAATGTGTTTTCCCTGGTTTCGACAGAAATTTTAAAAATAATATTAAGCTCAAGCCCTAGGTGCAATGGCAGAACATCTACTTGGTGGGGGGGGGGGTCATTAACCGCCTCCTGAGGGATCCCCCAAAAAGAAAGTGTCGAAGGGGCTTCAGCAATTTTTTCATGTTATTGTCGGTAAACACACTTTAAACTGATCTTGTGCCACATCCGGTTGCAGTGTGGGCGCACTAGTAAACACTCTCCCCCAACACATGCGCGCACGTGAGTGGTAACAAATAGACATTTTAACATATCATAATTGTTTTTCAGTGTGTTGAAATCCTCACAGTAGTTAGTATTGTTGAAGTTAGTGGTAACATTTTTTGCCGAGATTTGCAAACTAATCGATGAAAGTTGAATCAACTGATTTGTTTGGAAAACACTTTGAGAAAAACCCTAACTTTATGGTTTAATAATTTCTTTAATTTAATACGACTTCATGTTAAACATCATTTTAAGAAAAATATATTTTTTTTTCTTATTAACAGGGGAGAATAAATTCTTAGGCTTTCTTACTCTTGTGCATGCAACATACAACTGGCCATGTATAAATATTACATTCTAGAGCCAAATTCTAACTTCTTGAAGCGTTTGACTTTGTGATTTGTTTATAGTTCTCGCAAATGTAGGGGGCGAACTGGAATTTGTATTCTTGGATTCAGAAAAAGATACGCAATAAAAGTAATACTGCATTTTTATTAAACAAGTATTTTTTTATATTAATCAATAAATTGCTTTAATGATTAATATTGTAGGCTAAATAATAAAACTTTTGAATTTTTCCAAAAATAATGAATGAAAATTTACTGTTCTGAACTACGCACTCTAGTAACACCAACTGTATTTTTTTTATCCCTTTACCTGTTTGCACGTCTCCACAAAATTTGGTTTTAATCAGCGTTGTGATGTCTCCCTCTAATGAGGCTATTGTGGACTCTTCCACTTACATTGAAGTTAGTAGGAAATTTAATTTCGGGAGAGCAGTGATATAGACTGTTCAACTGTCGGAATCTCTACCAACGGCAGAGAAGAACCCGAACGAAGCTTTGCCGAAGGGGGGCTTAAATATTAACAGTAATAAAGACTGAACGTTGGTCAATCGATACACACTCCCAAGTGTAACACACTTCTGTTGTATTTGCTGTTCAATACACTATTTATCTGCAAACACTTGTTTTGGTATTTCTTAAACATTTACTTGGTCACAACAATCGGTCAATGTATGACTTTTTTTAGGTTTGATGGATGGACTAACGGAAACCTCAGAATATATCCTAAATTTTACCCCAAATTTCACGCACTGAAATTTTATCTACAATTCAGCAAATCAGGGTAAAGGGTTACAATGGCGATATAGATGGATTGAATGAATCGTTTTTTTACGGATTAGCAACGGTTTCCAGATTATTCAAAGCGAGAAAAAATATTTTTGGTTGCAGGAATTTTTATTTTTTGTGAGCGGGGGGAAAGAATGATGAAAGTTTTAGTAATTAACTCCTAACTGGTCGGGGAGAGAGGAGGTGGATTTGTACCAATCGCAAAGGTATTTTTGCGTTAATGAATATAATGAACTCGACTGGAATTGGAAATTCTCCACAGAACAATTCCGAGCCATTATTCATTACATTATCCGTGAATCCAAGATTGCAGCAGCTGATATTCCCAAGTGGTCACCCATCTTGGTACTGACCAGTTCCGACGTTTCGTAAACGGTTTTGAACTTTGTCAAAGCTGGAAAGTGAGGAATGTACAATTTCAACCCAGATGTGACAGCAATTTTTGGTAAATAAAAAAAAAAAATGAATAGTCTCGCGTTTGAACGGTTCGATGAGATCAAATTGACAGCTAATCTGAAAAATTACCTACAATCTGTTTACTGGGGCAAGAAATGGCTTGTTAATTTTAACGACTCTAAATCGAAACTGCTCTTTTTTAATTGTCTGAGGAAACTCTTTATTTTCCATCACTAAAGCTGATGCTAACCTCCAGGAGAGTGACTTATTGCGCCTTCTCGGACTAATGTTTTACGCAAATATGAAGTGGAAAGTTTATATAAATTAACTGCTCGGTCTGCTGCTAGGAACCATGTTTCCTTTTAATTTTTCTCACCAGAATCTGTCTTAGATATTTATAAGTCTACCATTTGCCTATGATTCGAATATTGCTGCCACATCTGGCCTGGTACTCCTGCTATATATTAAGAAATTCTTGATAAAAATCCAAGGTGTCTTAGTGGATTTATTGCCTTGCTTTGAGTAAAATGATTTAAGAAAATGAAAAGAACCATGGTAGAAAAGACTGGGCACTTTCTGCAGGGATAGAATAAACTGACTATCTTCCCAGCATCTTTGACAATGTATCCATTTAACTTGGGGTCTTTAATGAACATGAGTTATAATACACAGTTAAGGCGGCGGAGAACTTGGAGAGGGGAATTAACAGGAGGTAACTAACAAATGACATCCATTAAACATGGCACGTGGAACTAGAACAGTCTACAAAATAGTAGTGAGCAAAATAAAGGGTTCAGTTCGACATTCCAACAACCTGAAGAAGGCCGGAGCGTATAACGGCCGAAACATTGTAATAAATATGGCGACAAAGATGAGGACAATAGTCCGAATAATGTAAATAATTTCTCAGAAATATAGACAGTTGCAGATTATTATTCAAATAATCTTACATAATATTTTTTGCTTCTTACTAACTTCTTAGCAACTCTATTGGTCATGTGAAACTATTGTCTAATGCTAGTGAAATTTTATTTCAGATGGAACATCCTCCTTTGATATTGAATGCTAAGTAGACAAAAAACAGTATGTGCGACAATTTATTTTCTTTGCTTTGAATCAAGTTCAAAAAGTTGCCAGACTGGTCGAGACATTTGTGTTGTGTGCGGAGATGACTTCATTACCAACCGACGCATAATGAGGAAAGACGGCTCGAAGAATCTGACACTCACAGGTAATACGCAAGTCAAAAGGGAGACAGTGAGTAACCTCCAAAAGAGTGTGCGTGAAAGGAAGGATGGTAAACAGGGACAAAGTCAGACGGGTAAAGAGTGTAAATTTGCTTCTAACTACGCGGAACTGGAAGTTATGGGGAGTCATGATCATCCTCATGACGTGAGTAATCCTGGAACCCCACAATTTCAAGGAAGACGGCACGTAAAAAGAAGCAGAAGCATAAGAAGAATTTCGCCCTTCATTGAAATTTTGTTGTCAAGGCCATATTTGTATAACTGCATTCGATAAACAAAGAAATCCAATTTTCAGTTGAGATTTAGGATATCGAACGTTTCGCTTTTTTTTAAGTAGAAAATGACTGCTTGCAAAGTTTAAAAGGAGGAATTCTATGGAATCGAAGACATAAAAATTCCCCAACTCTCTGCACTTACTCCTTAGAAAACCATAGGTATCGCAAACTGACCCTGACCATTCTTTCTTTTTCTGTGCTGAGAGAAGTGTAGCACGTTGGAATCGGCTTCTAGAATTGCAGTGGAATTTTAAACTTATTTAAAAGATGTATATTATATTTTTATGACAAAGAATGAATTTAAAAAAAAAGAAAAGAAAAAGTTATTTAATTATCTTTTTTTCATGTTTAGCAAAGCATTTTGAAACACCCCGAGTCACTGAATTTATTGATGCCCCTCATCGAGGAAGTGTTTAATCTCGCAAGCTCAAATCTCTTTTGGGTTCGATCCACACTGGGTTGATCCACACTCGTGATATTGTTGTTGCTGTTATTTAGCGGAATAGCAACATCTATAGGAGGCATCTCGGTCTGATCCGACTGTAATGGTTAGCAAGTTTGTCTTGCTCAAACAATTACGATTGAGTAAGGAGTCCGATCCTCACTCGGTGCCCCATACTTTCGGCCTTGTGCCACATGTAAGCTACGCTTAGATAATCCTTATCAACATTTTATAGGTCATTTAATACCGGAATTTAGTTATTTTGGGTGCATTGATTTCTTTTAAAAAATTTATTGCATACAACCCCCCCGTTCCGACGTCCATACAACAATCTTATTTAGTAACCCGCTAGCTTGAGTGGCTCTCTTGGCCTTGTATTTAGTTTCATCCCAAGCAATGCCACCAAGTCAGAAGTTGGCAATTGACGTTGCATTTTTTTAAAAGATTGTGCTTGGCAGAGAAGCAAGAAATCGGAAGATATTTCCACATGTGAGAAGCACGAGAAAATAAATTATTAGAATAGACCGAAGTGTTGCATCTAAGCTAGTTCAATAGTAACAGTCAATCTAGTACTACGATTGAATTCATGTGACCGAAGTACCAGGGAGGAAAGCTCATTTTAACCAACTTCCATGAAAATATTGTAAGGCCTGGAGAGCAATGGGTTCCGCCAGGTTAAAAGCCCAAGAAACGCCTCCTGATGAGTACACCAAGAAACCATTTGCGGAGACGCAGGCTTTGGCACACGAACACGACAGTTTGAGGTGACTGGTGGACATCTCTGCAGGTCGGAGCCCCAACGATTCCTTCCGGGGTTAAGCGTGAAAGCCAAACGAAATCACGTCACGATTGCAAAAAGATGACTGAAGTTGAGATGCCAAGTCAGGATCGATTGCATTACAGAACCTTTATTGAACTGTGTTCATAATATCTAGATATATAGTAGGAGAACCAGGCCAAGATAATGCCACGAATACGCAAAAGGCTATTGGCTGTGAAAGAGAACGAAAAGATTTTAATGATTTCAATAAAATAACAGGTTTCAGGAAACAATATGGAAATTGGCGTGACATTTACATTTTTGAAGATTGTAGATGGCAAGTTGGTTGTTTTGTTTTGTTTTATAGCATATCGACTTCAGTGGATCATTTAATGCCAACAAAATTTTTGAAATAGATTCATAGCGATAGTTTGGTAAAAAAAAAAAAAAAAAAAAAAAAAAAAGAAAAAGGTGTATATGTATACATATAAATTTGAACCATTTTTCACTTACTCATATTTTTGATTACAATCAAACTTCTTTTAGGAAATTTACAATCTTGGATGGTTTTATTTTCCGCAAAAGTATTTTAAATTACTCACTTGGTTTGATTTGGTTTGGTTTGTTGTGTTTTAAGGCATACAAACTTCAATGGGTTATTCAATGCCGACAACTTTTTTTCCTGGTAATATTTTGTCAGAAATCTGTTTCTGGTAATAATTTTATCCTCAAAATTGTGTAACTGGTAATATTATTTTAAAACATGTATTGCTGGTAATATTTTTTTTTAAAAGTATTGCTGGTAATATTTTTTTTTCCAAAATATATTACTGGTTTATAGTTTATTTCTGGTAATAATTTTTACAAAGTAATCCTGGTATTAAAACCTATTTTTACACTTTTATAACGCTTTTTACCTCAGATTCGGGGTTAACTATTTGCCCATAGCTGGGACTCTAACAGGTGCTACCAGCCTGGGTCAGGGTGTGCCTGGGAACACCAGCAATTAAGGGGTGGTTCCACGCTCCTCAAAACCTCCTGATCAGAAGCTTTGCTGTTGGACGTAGTTTACCCAGGACGCGGATGTAGGTTATAATCATACCCAGGACGCAGATGTAGGTTATCGTCATACCCAGGACGCGGATGTAGTTTATCGTCATACCCAGGACGACTGATGGCAAGGAAGCAAGAAATTAGAAAGGAACCCTACAAGGGGGAATTGGGAGAAAAGAACAGAACTGACGGTTGCAGCTAGTTACTTCAACGGTAAAACGGTAAGACCTAGTTATCTTATTATACTTATTACATGATAAGACTAATCTTATAACACGATCAAATGTATGTAACCGAGGAAGCATGCCATGAAAATATTTGTACAAAAGATAGAGGGAAGACATGTCCCGTTCGTGAGAAAATGGCTGAAGTCGGGATGCCAGCTCAGGATCGATAATATAGCAGACACTTTACTGAATTTTGTCAAGAATCTGAGGATATGTTGTAGGAGAACCAGACTAGATGTGGCAATTATATTCAATGTATGGATGAATGATAGTTCTATAAATGTATAAGATGAATTCTGATAAAAAAAATGTTCAGAATTCCCTGTAGGTTAGCAAATCTATATACATCTAATTAAGGCCAGCAGGCACAACGATAACAACAACAAAGATGAGGACAATAGTCCGAATATAAATAGTGTAAATGACATTTTGAAAGCATCCGGGGTCCTAAGTATTGCTATTCCAGTTAGACCTGCTACTTAAGGCGGTGGATAGTGGTTTTAAATATCACTAAGTCGTCGTCATAAAAAGCAAGTACCCATGTATCATATATAGTATTATGTAAGCAAATATATGGATACAGATCCGACAGTATGAAGAAAAATATACGGAAAAACAAACAAAAATCCTAATATGTAATTTTGCTGTTTTAATGTTAATATATTATGTTTTATGAATATGTCCTGAAGATGGCCTATTAAACCGAAACGTCCGACGTTGACATTAACATTAAAACAACATAATTGCATATTATGATTTTTGTTTGTTTTTCCGTAATTTTTTCTTCATATAGTATTATATAAGTATATAATAAGTATCCATGTATTATATATAGTACTATATATAGTATTATATAAGTATTATACTGCTTAGCAATTGTTTAAAATACTATTCTATAACCCTTTATCGTTTAATGCAGTCTTACGACCACATCACGTTGAAACACCGATTCCCATACGATCACCAAAGTTAAGCATCATCGAGCCTGGTCAATACCTACATGGGTGACCGCTTGGAAAGACCAGGTGCCGTAAGCTTGGACGTACGGGTGGTGTAATGGATAACGGCTTCGAATTGGAAATCGGAGAGCCGAGTTTCAATTCCAGTCAAGTTCGTTATATTCACTTACGCGTAAATACACTTGGGAAAGGGTATGAATCTACCTCATCCCCCTGCTATGGGTTAATCAGTACGATTTGTATCAATAAATCATTATTATACCCAAAAATATTCTTACAACCTAAAAATATTTTCCGGCTTTAAATAACCTCTAAAAAGTCAGCAAGCATATTTATTAATCTTATTTTAAGGTTTAATTAATAAGACTTGTATCACTAAATAGACATTCTTACAATCTAAACATTTTCTGGCTTTAAATAACCTGCAAAGGCAACAAATCAGTTTCTGAATGAAATGCTGATTAGCTATACGAGCATGTCTCTTTAGATTTATTTACATTCTCTAGAATATAAATATATAGAAGCAACTGTGACCACAAAGTGAGGGATCAATTTATATACTGATTGTAATGTAGAATTGATCCCTCATTTTATATCTACGTCAAAATAAAATTCTGATTAGGTATAAATCCACTTCTTCACCTCCTCCCACTTATGGCTTAATTAGAAAGACTTGCATCACTAAACCATTCTTATCTCGAAAGAAAAATCTTACAATCTAAAAATATTTTCTGGCTTTAAATAACCCGCAAAGGTTTGATTGCCGTAGAAAACGAATCAATGTATCATATTTTCCATAGCACTGTATTCTCGGCATTCTGTTGCTTCAAGTTTCTTCTTCATCTGTAATGAGATTTACAAAAGTATTTGTTGTACTTAAAATTATTTAAGAAGATCAGTCTATTTTCGAAGCTGCTATTTCGTAAGAATTAACTTTTTTTTTGCGACTTCATAATTTTAACTGACGCGCTAATTACAAGCCGTGTCTTCGTTTGCGATCATTTACAGAAGAATTCTTTTTCCATAACGAGAAATATTGAAATATGCTGTTTTGAATACGGAAATCAATTTTAGTTCCTCAGCAACGTTTAAAATGTTAATAACTATAAAATTGAATCTTATTTCAATTCCTGGAAACGTTTCTGATTTTTTTTTTATGAGGAATGATTTTATTTCCCTTCGTATTTTTCACAAAATACGCCCTCTTCGTTTAAAGAGTAATAACAGGAAAAATGTGGAAGTCGTTAAAACTGTGTCAGCCGATTATTAGCAAATAAATGTCGACAAATTTATCCTGAAATAAATAATATTAACGTATGTAGATAATTTTTTAATGTAAAATAAACATAGAAAATTGCGCGCACACAAATATTAGATTATATATATATATATTATATATATATTTATATACACTACTATCAATACATATGTTTCTCGCGGGATGCAAAATTCTGAGTTTCAGGCAAGACCCGTTTTCAATCCGCACCTGACGATTGCATCATGCATGAAACTCAAGTTGTGTTACCGGAACAAAATGTATTTTTATTAGTAGTATAAATTGTAACTGTTACATAATTATTCCTTGAGCACTCTTATTACCACCACAAGCATTCAAAAGGGGCGATACAATATATATATATAAAATTTCACTTATATAACAAAAATATATCTGTAAAAGGGCAATATGAATAAAGACTAAAGGAAAACTCATCTCAGCTGACATTTGCCATCAGAGGACGAAACGCGTCGCTTAAGATAAGTTTCCTTTTATCTGTTGATCTCTCTTCCATCTATATATATATATATATATATATATATATATATATATATATATATATATATATATGTGTGTGTGTGTCGATCTGTGATTTGGTTTGGTTTGTTTTACGGCATATCAATGGGCTATTTAATGCCGACAAGTTTTTTTTTTTATTGCTGGTAATATTTATTTAAAAAAAACAACATATTGCTGATATTTTTTCCTGAAAAATGTATTGCTGGTAACATTTTTTTCCTTCAAAAATGTATTGACAGTATTGCAACCTATTTTTACACTTTCATATTGTTTTGAATCCAGTTTGGGGTTTAACTATTTGCCCATAACTAGGACCGTAACAGGTGCTACTACACAGAGTCAGGGTGGACCTGGGAACACCAGCAATTAAGAGGTGGTTCTACGCTCCTCAAAACCTGATTAGAGGCCTTGTTGTTGGATGTAGTTTATCGTCTTATCCTGGACACAGAAATGAAGTTATTTTTTTTACCCAAAAGATACAGAAATTAAGAAGGGTTTGAAACCAACTTCACTTTGTATAAATTATTTTTTTTTTTTAATAATTTTATTCCAAGCAAAGCAATAAAACCACTAAGACTCAAGGAGTTACTGAATGCGAAAGAATTTAAGAGAAAGAAGAGAGTGGTTCCACGCTCCTCAGAACCTCCTGATCAGAGACCTTACCGTTGGACGTAGTTTATCGTCTTACCCTGGACGCTGACTGTGTGTTAGGTGCATAATAGTACCCCCCCCCCAAAAAAAAAGAAAAAAGAATAAAAAAGTGAAGATAAACTACACAACAAAATCCAAATTTACCTCATATGGGGGCGTATAGATCTATTTCATCTAACAAGAAGTACGTTAGTCTTATTCAACCCCGGCGTATAGAGTGTGTTCGTGTCGGAAGTAGAAATTTAAAATTTAACTCTGACAAAGTTAAATTTTAAATTTCTTCTTTGCCCGAAGAGGTAATGGGAATTTCTTTATTTTCTCAAATGTCTCTGTGGTAAAGTTCTTTTATTCTTTGTGCTTGTAGATGCAGTAATTATTCCTTGATGGAAGCCTTTAGTGAATTTGGTGTAGTTTTGTACAGGATTTTTAACTATTGTGTCAACTAGGTCTCCTTTATCAATCCCGGTGACAAATTTTAAACCCAAGGTAGGTTTTTTTTTAATCGTTGTCTCTCAAGCAAGGTAATAAAGCCACTAAGAAGTAAGGAGTTACTGGGTGTTAGGGAATATGAAAAAATATTAAGTAGGGAGAGCAATAAAAGAACAGCAATTAAGACAAAAGATAACGATTGACATTTCATTTAATTTTAAAAAAAAATGACTGGAAAGCGAGAAGTCGGAAGAGAGTTCCATACACAAGTGCAAGAGAAGAAACTGTTAGCATAGAACTTACATCTAGCTATTTCAAATGTATAAGATCTTGTCGCCAATCCAGTACTGCACTTAAATTCATGGAGTCTAGATGCCATAGAAGGACGTTCATTTGAACAATTACCATGTAAATATTTATAGAAAAGGCAAACAGAGGTCACGTTACGGCGGCGGGAAAGTGACAGAAGCCGAGATGCCAGATCAGGAGCAATAATATTGCAGATTCTTTGTGTTTCATCAAATATCTCTAAATTCATGACAGAAGCGCCTGACCAGATACGGAGAGAAAAAGAATTAAGTACACAAGAGTAGAAAGGGGCAGAAAACTAGGATCATTGAATTTATTCAACCTTTACGAGCTTAAAACAATTAGGTTTCCTACTAGCTCCCACGTGGAGATGTTAATATTCCTCCTCTATATCCCTCGCTATCTGGATTACACAAAGAAATAGTGCTTACTATTAGGTACCCAACTGAAATAAAGTAAGTAGAAAAAGTACCTGTTGAAAACTTTATGTCGTTGATTTAGTCTTTGATACAGCGTTCGGGTCCCTACTGAAGAGCTGCCAAAAGATCAAAAACATTCAGCGACGCAACGCAACAGCTTTTAAGGCTATTTGTTGTAACCAAGTAAATGGTTAAGAAATAACAGAAGAGGTTGCAGATAAATTGTGTATTGAACAGTAAATACAACAGAAGAGTATTACACGACTTGGGAGTATGTGTCGGTTGACCAGCGCTTAATCTATACTACTGTTTCCCCGAGGCTTACTTTCCTACTAATTTTATCGTAAGTGGAAGAGTCCATGATAAATTCATTAGAGGGAGGACACAACAACACTATTTTAAAATATATTCTTGAGGGCACACAAATTAATGCTATAACAACGGGCATATTTATGAAAATTAGGGGAAAATTGGTCTCATGTTTTCCGTTGACTTAAGGTGGAGCAAGTATATGCAAATAAATAGCTGCATTTACTACAAGGAAAATAGGGGTTACTGAGCCGTGCAAGAACATTTTTATCATCAAAATCCAACTTTCACATTTCTTGACAAAATCAAAAAAAAAAAAAAAAAAAAAAAAGGATCTTTAATGTAATCTATCCTGACCAGGTATATCTACTTCAGTCACTTTCTCAACGACGTGACTTAGTTTCCCCCCTGTCTTTTCTACAAATATTTTCATGGCAACTACTTTGACAAACATTTTACCCTGGTGGCTAGACTACATGATTTTAAACGTGCTACTATTTTGGCATCTAGGTCCCACTCTTTTATATTAGGTTGGGGCAAAAATAATGTCGTTTTCTCACATATGTTACTATGTGAGAAAATGACATTATTTTTGCACCAACCTAATATTAAGACAGCTAAATGCAACCGTCACTTCCACTACAACAGGATCCTTTTCCGTACTTCCCGCCTATAGAACCCTCCCCCTTCCTTTTATTTACTTCACTGATAACTCCAATTTTCAAAAAATTAAGATACAACGTCAATTGCCATCTGTCTTATTGAATTCCGTTCATCTTTTGTTCTTTCCTCAATCCTTCATGTCAGTCTTCTCTTTCACTCTCTGAAACCTGTTTACTAGTGGCATTCACGCCTTGCTTGGGTTGAAAAGATTAAAAAATACACACACACACACACACACATATATATATATATATATATATATATATATACACACAAGTATAGGATTGGTGTATACGGAATAAATTCCAATAACCAAGAAATACTATTATTAAAAGAGTGCTCAATACAGAGTAGAACAAATATAATTATTTATCTAAAAATTATGACATAAATATGTTATAAAATCACTACAAAAATAGTCATTTTGTTTCAACACCTCCAGTGTCTTATCAAGTGATGATGTTGAATGTAGAATAAATGGTTATAAAAGTTTCAGATTAATTAACGATCCTTCGCAAGGAGAAAACGCTGTTACAAAAGCTAGAATGACCAATCGAAACACAAGTATAGGAGAATTCAATAAACTTGACAACGAAGTAAGGTTATAATAGCTATTAAGAGCTTTAAAGTTGGGGTTATGCTAAAATAAAATTTATTCGAACCAATAAGTATTAAAGCATATGATAAAATTTGATATTAAAATTAAAAACTACCCATTTTAAAATCTAAATTTAATCTCCCCCTCCCCCAATGTTGCGTATCATCTGTTATGTAACGGTGGTATGAACCACTATAACTAGCTCAGACAAAATATGACCAGCTGAGACAATCTATGACCGAGCGACAGACTCTCGGCGACTGTCGAACTCTCTGCATTAGCAGAGGGGAACCCGGACGAGGCTTTGCCGAAGGGCAAGGTTTCGTCCGGGGAGGTTGACAGGGCCTGAAACCGTCTAGGCGGGTTCAGAAAGGCCATATTTTTGGCCGAGCCTACGGGCTCGGGGATACCAACATTAAAATGGCCTTGTGCCACATTCGATCCTCGTGGGTGGATTGATAAATATAGAGACAATCTATGATAAGCTAAGATCATCTTGGACTAGCGGCCAGAGTGGAAACACTCGGGTTCCCACTTTAAAAACTGACCTTGTGTCACAAACTGACTCAGTCGTAGCGGGGGTTACCTTAGGTAAATCTCGAGATAAGGCGAATTAGCAGTAAATTACCTCTTCTAATACAGTTCTAAATTGGTTTGTTTTGTTTTACGGCATATCAACCTCAATGGTTACTTAATACCGAAAAGTTTTTTTATTGCTGGTAATATTTTTCCAAAAATGCTGGTAATATTTTATTTTCTTCAAAAATGTATTGTAGGTAATATTTTTTTGCAAAAAATTTATTGCTGGTATTAAAACCTATTTTTTCACTTTCATAGTGTTTTGACCTCAGTTTAGGGGTCAACTATTTGCCTACAGTTGGGACACCCAGCAGGTGCTTCCACATCGTCTCAGAGTGGACTCAGGAACACCAGCAACTAAGGGGTCGTCCCACAAAACTCAAAACCTCCCGGTCAGAGGCTCCGGTATTGATCGCAGTTTATTGAACGCGGATGTAGTTTTTCGTCTTACCCGGGACAGCCCAGATTGGTTTTTTAGTTAACCTAACAGGTGCTGAAAAGTTTTTGATTTGATCCAATCATTAAAATCTAAGAAAATAACTACAGATCAGAAATATTTGCGGCGGCTCTTGGTTTGGCCGTGAACTTTGCAGCTAACCCTCATAAAGCATCGTGGCCATTTAAAAGCGATTTAAATTTTATTTTCATTTTATTTGCAACAATATTTCGAACGAGTTGATTAAAAAATAATTTCTGGAAATGCTTTATCGCTATATGAGCGTTATTTCTAGAAAACGTTAATTTTAATACAATTTAGAAAAATATAGGTAAGGCAATGTGCCTGAAAGCTAAATAACACATTTTGAAACGATATTTCTGTGCCTGCCACGAAGTTTTACAAAAAAAAAAAAAAAATGTTTCTATTGAGAGCCTTTCTGCTAATCTAAGATGTAATGGAAAGTGATTTAAGCGCGGCTTGATCTATTATAACCCTGTATTGTTTAAGCTTAAAGGATGCAAAAGTAAGATGGTAAAAATGACATTTGTATATTCGTAAAATGTGTTCACATCTCCTGAAAATGAACTTAATCAAAATGTGTTCACATCTCCTGATATGAACTTGATCAAGAAGCACTTAAAACATCAATTTTTAAAAATAATTCTACAGTAAATTAATCTCTTAATGTAATAAAACTGTTCTTGTGTTGAGTAATAATGCACAATTACAACCCCTGGGACAAAATCTTCATCGCATTTTAATCTCGCATTGCTTAAAAAAAAAAAAAAAAACGAATAAAATTTGTTTTTTTCAGGCGTCTCTATAATGTCCGTGGATTTCTGAATCGGCTAATACGGTCCGTACCAAGAGCGAGAATTAAACTGGACAATTCATTTTAATAAGGACGAAGTCTAAATATCGAACAGTCACAAAACAGGGCCATATAACAGCCAATTCAACCTAACCCAACAACGCTGACCCCGTTTCATCAGCGTCGTTCAGATCTTGGGCCCCCTCCAGTCATAATAAACACTTTTACTCTAAACGACACTCCATGTTTTACATTTCTATTACGTTTCAAGTTCACTTCAGACTTACTATATATAATCCTTTAATCATTTCACTCCAAGCAAGGCGATAATGCCGCTAAGACGCAAGGGGTTACGGAGGAGGTGAAAGAGAATAGAAATACATCAGTGAGGAAAAAGGACAATAAGAGAATGGGAAGAGACTTTAATGAGGAAAAAACGACAATAAAAGGATAGATTTCTGGAAGACAGAAAATGGAGATTCACGTTGCATTTAAATTTTTAAAGAACGTATGTAGCAGGGAAGCAAGGAACAGGAATAGAGTTCCACGGGTGAGACGTGCGAGAAAAAAAAAGAAGAAAGAAATGAGAATAAAAAAGAATTTATCATATTATAATTCTGCTTGTTTATTAGTTCACACGTACGTCACTCGTTGCCATCGCCTCAGATAAACAATAGGCCATTTCTGTTTAATTGCGAGGAGAGACGGAAGATATATCAAAGGCGTTGTTTGATTTTAGGAAAAAAGAAAGAAAAAGAACAAAAAGGAAGACGGAGGGGGCAATAACACTCTCAACCCTTTAACGTCTGCTTCTGCGAAATGGAAAAATTACCAATTTAAAATCTTTTCATCACCGAAGTTAAGCAACATCGAGCCTAGTTAGTTCCTAGATAGATGACCGCTTGGGAATACCTGGTGCTGGAAGCTTGGAAGTGCGGATGGTGTAATGGATAACGAGCTCGGAATTGGAATAAGCAAGAAATTCATAACACTCATCTCACTATTCCTAACGTCTCATAAGTGTATTAACAGCAAATTTACTGCATTGTTGCGTGATCACTGAAGTTAAACAACACCGAGCATATTCATTTCGAAGATGTGTGACCACTTGAGAATGTCAGGTGCTGCATAATTGGAGATGCGAGTGGTGTAATTGGAAATCGGAGAGTCGAGTTCCAATTCCAGTCGAGTTCTCAGAATTTGAATTTATGATTATGTTAAAGTTGTTAAGCTTGAATAGTTGACGATAAAATGGGAATTGTCATGATTATTTTATACAGGTGGAACTCGCAAAGAGTATTTTATACAGGTAAAACTCGCAAAGAGTATTTTATACAGGTGAAACTCGCAAAGAGTATTTTATACAGGTGGAACTCGCAAAGAGTATTTTATACTCTTGAAACTAGAAACGAGTTAAATCATTAGCTTAATAATCTATTGTTCTCATCTGACATGAAATGGAAAGTATAAATTGAATCATTTGCTAGGTCAGCTGCTAAGATATTTGGTTCATTGTGAATTTATCTTACAAATCCCGGTTTGCCAATCACCCACGCCCAGAATATTATTGTCACATATAGTCTGGTGCGTCTGCTATATATGTAGAGCTCTTTGATAAAATCCAAAGAAAAATCAACAATATTTTGTATATGCAGCCATAAACCAATGTTTGATCTGCGAATTATGATGACTCAGATATAACGTTTTCTTCTCACTAAAATTATATTATATCGTTTTTGACGACATAAAAGACATTCTATTTCATCAGGACATATGCAGGAAAAGTAGGTTTCAGTGAATCTAAGCATGCTCCCGCCATTTACCTTGAGATCCTTGAAAAAAGTTCAAAGAAGAATCTACAATATCTGATCTGGCATCTCGGCTTCAGTCACTTTCCCATCGCTATAAGATTGCCTTCCTTTGTCTTTTCTATAGATTCTTTCATGGTACTTGTTCAAATGAACTCTTCGCTATGGTAGCTACATTATGGAATTTAAGCGCAATAGTAGAGTGTGGCGTCGAGATCTCATCAATTTACAGTTGTAATTAGACATAACCGTAAATTCTATACTAACAATTTTTTTTCTCTCACTTCCCTGTTGTGGAACTCTTCCGGATCCATACCATCCAACTTTAATATTTGAAAATTTAAATGCAACAGCAATCGCTATCTACTGTCTTCTTAATTACTCTTTTTGTTCGCGCTTATTAATAATGTTTCTGATTCTAATTCTCCCACACCCAGTAACCCATTGTTTCTTAGTGGCTTTACTGCCTTGCTTGGGGTGAATTCGATTAAAAAAAAATCTATGAGTGTTACAAAAAGCCTCACAGAAAACACATGGCAGAAACAATCATATCTGAAAAAATTAAAAACGGATATAAAGTTTGTTTTGATTCGTTAGATAGATTAAAACGATGACGAGACATACAAAACGTTTTCACAAATGTCAAATCCTTTCTTGCAAAGGAAAGAGATGTCCAATGACAAATTAGCAGTAATAAATGAATTAAATACAATCGAAGTTATAAACAAAATGGAATGTCTTAAAAAGAAAGAAATTGAAATTATTGTAAATGGTGATTATGCATAATTGAGATAAAAAAAAAGTTCTTTTATCGTACTTTTCTGTTTATCTATCTTGTAATGTAAAACGTTTGATTAAGCATTTTACACTTAATCGTGACACAAATGGAATTTAATGTCAGAATTTGTAACCTGTTTTTTAAGTTAATGATCGCTTGGTTTAGAGATAGGATGCAGTAAAAAAAACAACGCAACTGCTTTCATTGAGAGTTTCAATATTATAATACAAAAGTGAAAAAAGAAGAGAAAAGGGAAAAAAGAGAGAAGTGAAAAAAGAAGAGAAAAGGGAAAAAAGAGAGAAGTGAAAAAAGAAGAGAAAAGGGAAAAAAGAGAGAAGAGGGAAAAGAGAAGAGGGAAAAAAGAAGAGAAAAGAAAAGAAAAAGAGAAGAGAAAAAAGAAAAAAGAGAAAAAAGAAAAAAGAAAAAGAAAAGAGAAAAAAAAGAAAAGAGAAAAAAGAAAAAAGAAAAAGATAAAAAAAAAGAAAAAAGAAAAAGAGAAAAAAGAGAAAAAAGAAAAAAAAAGAGAGAAAAAAAAAGAGAGAAAAAAAAAAGAGAAAAAAAAAAGAGAAAAAAAAAAAAGAGAGAAAAAAAAGAGAAGAGAGAAAAAAAAGAGAAGAGAGAAAAAAAAAGAGAAAGAAAAAAGAGAAGAGAGAAAAAAAAGAGAAGAGAGAAAAAAAAAGAGGAGAGAAAAAAAAAGAGAAGAGAAAAAAAAAGAGAAGAGAAAAAAAAAGAGAAAAAGAGAAGAGAAAAAAGAGAAGAAAGAAAAAAGAGAAGAAAGAAAAAAGAGAAAAGCGAAAAAGAAAAAAGAGAGAAAAGCGAAAAAGAAAAAAGAGAGAAAAGCGAAAAAGAAAAAAGAGAGAAAAGCGAAAAAGAAAAAAGAGAGAAAAGCGAAAAAGAAAAAAAGAGAGAAAAGCGAAAAAGAAAAAAAAGAGAGAAAAGCGAAAAAGAAAAAAAGAGAGAAAAGCGAAAAAGAAAAAAAGAGAGAAAAGCGAAAAAGAAAAAAAGAGAGAAAAGCGAAAAAGAAAAAAAGAGAGAAAAGCGAAAAAGAAAAAAAGAGAGAAAAGCGAAAAAGAAAAAAAAGAGAAAAAAGAGAAAAAAAGAGAAGAAAAGAGAAAAAAGAAAAAAAGAGAAAAAAAAAGAGAAAAAAGAAGAAAAGAGAAAAAAGAAGAAAAGAGAAAAAAGAAGAAAAGAGAAAAAAGAAGAAAAGAGACAGAAAAAAAAGAAAGACAGAAAAAAAAGAAAGACAGAAAAAAAAGAAAGACAGAAAAAAAAGAAAGACAGAAAAAAAAGAAAGACAGAAAAAAAGAGAAAGACAGAAAAAAAAAAGAAAGACAGAAAAAAAAAGAAAGACAGAAAAAAAAAGAAAGACAGAAAAAAAGACAGAAAAAGGCAGAAAAGAAAGAGAGAGAAAAAGGACAGAAACGAAGGCAAAGAAAGAAAAAAAGAAAAAAGGAAAAATAAAATGTAAAAAAGACAAAAAAGGTACAACAATAGACATTTCTGTTAAATCGATTTCGATGAAAAAAATGAGAGCAACAAAATTTTTTCGCGTTCTGCTAACTTTTATTATATTCACGAAAACTGATTTCTTTTGTCAACCATCTTATTTTGATCTTGTGTCGAACGCTAAAGAATGGTTTGGCCAAAATGTTATAGATACAAATTTAATTTTCTGAACAAAACCAAGGAATAAAGGTGAAGTGAATTATCTCTTCATATGATGACCACATATGAATATAATTTTTCAGGTTATATGTACACTTAGGAAAATACAACATTTCTTTTATAAGTAGCTTATGATGGCGACCAGTTCTTTGGTCGTTTCATTTCTGTGTAACAATTCGGTACCCAAATTGTTTAAATGGTTGCTTAACTTTGTCATGCTTGAGTTTAATAAATTGAAAAATAAGTCATTTTGATGTAACTGAACAAAAAAATCAAAACAAAACTCTTTACATTATCTACACTTGTTATAGATTAGCACTAATATGTTCTCATAGAATAGTACATTAAAAGCTTCCAACGTTCAAAATGCTTATTTTATTTTGATTGAAACTGGCTTCTACAGTGTGTGCGTAAAGTCTACTGGATATGTAAAAATGACACGTCATGTTTTTCCTCAGTTTTAGTTCTATATCTATTTCGATGGGATGATCTATTATGCTTACTTGAATTATTTACAGTATTCGGACTATTATCCCCATTTTCATTGCCATATTCACAACGTTTCGGCCGTTGTACGCTCCGGCCTTCTTCAGGTAATTGGAATTTCGGAACAATCTCTTTATTTCGTCCGGAAGAGGCATGATACGTGTAACTAGAACAATCTACTCCGGTGAACGAAATAAAGAGTTCCGTACGAAATTCCAATCACCTGAAGAAGGCCGGAGCGTACAACGACCGAAACTTTGTGAATATGGCAATGAAGATGATGATAACTGTCCGAATAATGTAAATAATTCAAGTAAAGATTTAGTTCTTTTTTCCAGAATTTAGATTAACATATGAAAATTATCCTTGAGAAAATTCACAATTGAACAAGACTAAAATATTGAAATTTTATTTTAGATTCGACCAAAAATTTTACTTACCGTGAAATTCCGAAATTTTATGGCCGCCATTTTCTTCTGATCCGATACCTACCCATTATTCTTTGTATACCTTAAGTAGGTTATATGCAACGATAGTTTGCAGACAATTTAGTAACTCATATAACAAATTTAAGCTGCGCGAATGCGCATTGTGCTTTCAAAGAGAAACCAGACGCTACGTCAGGGTTTTGATTAAGTTTTCAATTTCGAAAATATTTATGGTAAATTTTGATTCATGGTAATTCAGCTGTCTTTGTTTTTCTCTCAAAACCAATGGAAGGCTTTTCCTCCAAATTCCAAGCAGCGTAGTTGGTGTCTACATGTAAGTTATTAGGTTAGTGCAAAAATAATATCGTTTTTTGACGTTAAAAAATACGTCAAAAAACGATATTTTTGCACCAACCTAATATTTAAGAGGGTCATTGGATTTGATTTTTCGTAGTCGACAAACATCTGCTGCAGGAATCCAAGTCTCTCCAGTCCAGAAAGTAAACAACGCAGAAGAATTTAGACAACCAACAGACAAGAATTGCTAAGAACAACAGAGTCGCTCCCACATCAAAGAAAAGTCTTCGACTGGTGTGCTTGATCTATTCTTCGCTGTTACCACGGATTTTGCTTTGAAAATAAATGGTACCAAATTATTCTTTGAAAAATATTCTGCGAAGTATTTCTTCATTTTATGTAGTTTTCTTTTCTGTGGACCTTGTGCAGCATTAGACATTTAATTTTAAAGAGAATTTACATACGTGTTATTGGCTATCATTTGGCACACAAACACTTAATTTGTGCCATTTATTTTTTGTGTGTTAACAATAAATTGATCGTCTGTTTTTTTTTAACTCGGCTCATGTCGTCTGTCTTTGTTGTGTGGCCATATAATCTAATGTTACCGCAAACATTTCTTGGTTCGTTTAACTATTTTTTCGTAGTTTTTTTTTTTACCAAAAATATCCTATACGTAAGGATAAGAGTTGTATAGAAATTGGAAGGTTTTATCCAGATTTATTTAACATTATTATGAAGAAAGCTACAGAAAAAAGAAGCTTTTTATGAATAATAAAAAAGTTGAAAATGCTAGATTTTTAAATCCCAGGTTGATTCCTGGAACACTGTATTAATTAGTAGAACTCTTGAATACAGAATAAAATTATATTAGTTAGAAAAACCAAAAATTAAACAAAGTTACTGTTATCTCTTTTTAGCTGATTTAGTGGACGTTAATATTGGAGTTGTTTAGGATTTTTTTTTTTTAAGTCTGAATACAATTATTTATGAACGAATTACTGATTTTAAAAGATGATTCAAGCAAGATATCGTTTTGACATCTGTAGTAAAAGACGAACGAGAAACAAAAAGCATTGTACTTACCCAGTCCAGTCGGATACCCAAAAATCTTGTAGAACGATATGGCAAGAAAATCAGGTTTGATGGCCTGTAAATCGAGATGAGACGTGCTCACAAAGGATGCTGCATCTAAACACGTAAACCAGGAATCCTCAGAGAAATCGCGTTGGAATGGAAACTTCTTCGATTTGACGTCGGCTATCCAGTCCAAAGGATATCTGTGTCCTGAGAAATTAGACTGCGCCGGATAGACAAATAAGGAATTCCCCCGGTTGGTGCTTCCGTCTTGAGATTGTAAGTAGCCATCGGAAACATCCGCCTGGTGCAACTGGTCAGTATTTAGGCAAATGACTTTGGCCCGTTTGTCGATAGCGATTTCTCTCATTCCTTGGACGGAAGTGTGATTGTCCAGGAGGTAACAAAAACAGCCGCCATCTGCTTCCGTTTGGTTTGATTCTTCGACATCCACAAAGGTAAACGTCTCAGCGAGAAGTTTCAGAGCAGCCGTACATCCTGATGTGAACACGACAGAATATTCGTCGGAATTTGTATTGAAAAACTCAAGAACCCTACAAAAAAATGCCAAATAAATGAAAAGAATGGCAAAAATATTCAAGTTATATTAACGGATTGATAATAAATATAAAATTAAATCATAACAGATATTTGCAATCTAACAGCCCACAGGAAATTAAAAAACAAAACAAAAAAAAAACAACAAAAAAAAACAAAACAAGAAACACAAAAGCAATCGGTATCGGCTCATCATTAAAACAAAAAAGTCTAATCAATGAAAACTATTTAAAGGGAATTAAATAAATATATCTATCTGCACCACTTTTAGGGAAGCCGGTCATATAAAAAAGACAATGCTTCTTGATTCTGTCTATCGACAGAAGACAGAATACACTCTTATTATTTTAAAGGGTAGACGGGTCCTACTAACCTTACTCTGCTTTAGTTTCATCTTTGTGTTGTATTTTTAGTTTGTTTTCTCAGTTCATTCCCTCCGCCCATCATTTCACGAATCACACAATTTTTATATATATTTGTAACAAAATGGATCTTATAGCCTTTCACATTTTTATGCCTTGGGGTGTGAAGATGCGGTATTGTGGTATATACAGGATTGTGTGGTGGTGGATGTGTTCTTGTGGTGTATGGGTAAACTGTAATGAATGAATAGTTCGTGAATCCGACTAACTAGGACAGCTAATGAAGACAAGCCCCTCACTTTTTCTCCCCTCTGCCTTGTGCTACAATTTCCTTAAACAACAGGGATAAATACACATATAAAAAGGACAAATAATGGCAAATGAATCCAGCGTGCCTTGCTCTTCTTAGCTTAAATAACAAAGGACAATCTAGCATTGAAAGAAAAACAGATTTAAATTATAGCTGAGTGCGTTTAGAATTTTTTCAATTTGATTTTATTGTAACTTCCTATTACTTAGTTTCAAAACAACTCAAGCAATTTTGAAAACGTTAAATGGCTAACATTTTCCGCTGCCATGAAGTGGAAAGATTATATCGAAACTGTCTATTAGAAAACACTAATTTACCTAACATTGTTCTGATACAGAAATGTTTATATATCATATGCTCCTCTCATATATATATATATATATATATATATATATATATATATATATATATATATGTGTGTGTGTGTATGTATGTATGTGTGTGTATGCATGTATAGGTACCTCCATGAGATGGCTAAAGAAAGAGCATTGCATGATGAAAAAAAAAAAAAAAACAAAAAAAACGACAAACTTAACGAAAACAAAATTTTATCGTCTAAATGTTTATGTTATTATTAAGAGGAAAGATTAAAGTCTTTTTGGGCTATTTTTTTAATAATTTTTAATAGTTTCTAGCACGTCCGAAATTTTCGTTAAAAATCTTTTTTTTTTTTGAGTCAGAAAAATTGACCATTTTTTTCCATTTTATAAAAAAAACTGGAAATCTCACTTTGAAATTCTTTTAATATCAATTATCATTTTTTCAAAACTTATTTTAAGAAAATCAGAAAATCAGAAATTATAATATTTATTTAAAATATTTTGAACCAAGCTTAACTTAGCTTCTGCACTGAAAAGGTGTAATTTGAAAATAAAACAAAGCAAGTTGTCGACGCACGGCAGAGAGAAAGGGAAATTTTAACGTTTTCCATACGAAATACGCCAGTAGCCAAGAGAGCTCAATTCATACTTGAAGAACAATGTATTTATAGCAGCAGCAGACACTGTTTTCAAAATTATCCTTTATATATATATATATATATATATATACACACACACTTGAGTGTGTCTGACTTATCGCCAGCGCGCGCGCGTGTGTATGTGTGTGTGGGGTCGTTGCCGAGTATTGAGGTACTCATTGACATTTACTTGTATGTGAAATGAATCTTATGTTGGACTGCTCTTCTCCAATTTGCACGAGAAGAAAACACCTTTGAGCATGAAAGCCTCGGTCCTATGATGGACCTGAAGCAACGTCCACAGCCACCGGTTTCAGGGGATGTAGAGGCCCTGGCTTTTCTTTGGCCTCTCCTCATCTCTTCTATTTATCTCCTGGTGTTTTTGTAGGATTTTCTTTCGTCTCCCAATTAACCGGATCGATTTTATATTGAATCATTTGCTTGGTCAGTTGCTGGGGATGGTGGTTCACGGTATCCTGATAGATAAGTTTTCTCGCCAGAATCAGTCTTACACTTGACTAAGACTACCAGCTACCCATGCATTGAATATTGCTGCTACATCTGGTCTAGTTCTATAAAATCCAAGGAAGTATCTGCAGTATTATTGGTTTTGACTTGTCATCTTGGCTTTAGTGACTTTCCAATCGTCATAATGTTGCCTTGCGATTGCCTTTTCTACAAATATTTTCATGGTTATTGTTCTGATATGCTTTCCTCTTTGGTACGTAGACTATGAATTTTATCGTACAACTAGACTGGCAGCAAGGTCTTATTATTTTACTGTTAAAATGGCTGCATATAACCGTAAGTTCTATGCTAATGGTTTCTTTTCTCGCATTTTTCGGTTGGGGAAATCTCTTCTGGCTTTTCAGTCAGATTTAATTTTCAAAAATGTAAATATGCTAATTGTTAACCTCCATCTTAATTCATGTCCTTTTATTCTTCCCTCTCCTTAATAACGTTTTCTTTTTCTCAAATTCTCTCACAGTAACCCCTAGCGTCTTAGTCGCTTTATTCCCTTGCTTGAGATGAAATGATAAAAATAGAAATTAACAACTTCGCCGTCAATTATTTCGGGGAAAAAATTCATTTTCACACGAAATTTTTTATTTGTTTTAATATAGTAACTAAGAAACTGAGGCATCTTGAAGTACCCGAGTGAGGACTAACACCTCTAACAGACGTATTAGTAGTTAATAGTTGGACTCGTTTCTAGCTCAGGACATAAAAAGAATCAAGATAGACGTCTGCAGGTGGTTTTTAAACGTTATGTTAGGGACGTGTTTATTCGTTCGTGTCTGAAAAATAGATTTTTGGTGTTAAAAAAAAAAGAAAAAAAGAAATAAACAAAGACCCCCCCATGAAAAACAAACAAACAAAAAACAAAAAATCCCCCCCCCAAAAAAAACCCCTGTAGATACATGTCTATGCAACTTTCTTACATACAAGCGAAAGTAAGATTAACAAAATTTAGTAAATGTCTATATTCCATCTGTCTAAAAATATAAAGCAAGTAATATATGTAGATAAATAATTTTGTTGCTTTATATGTCGGTATATCTTATTTTTGTCTCTTTTGCCATTAAACTATACATATCCAAAAATCTCCCCGCCCCGCTGAAAGAGTCTATTTCTCAAATTCAGCTGACATACGCCAACTATTCCAATGCTAGTAGCTTTTTTTCCACGTAAGTTAATCAGTCCAGTAAAAACTTGGTAACTGTCCTGTTAAAATATCAGCGGATATCAAATTATAAGCAATAGATTTCAAACCAAAAACGCCTTGTTTATTTTAGTGCCTCTGAGAATAAATAAATGATGCGAATTCTCTCTTTCTTGTTCTACTTTGTCTCGAAATTTTTTGCAGTTTTCTCTCCGACTCCATCTTGTCATCGGCGTGTCTTACGCTAAAATTCTGTCGACCGATAACAAATCCTGGTGTAGTTATTCTGTTTTCGAAATAATTTATCAAGATTTTCGCCATTTCTTTGTATTATTCTCGCTGAAATTAGGGCACCAATGCGTGATGTAGTAGTGAGTAGAGAGTTCGATACTCACTGGGTGCCCCATAATTTCGGCCTTGTGCCACATCTAAGCTACGCTTAGAAAATCATTGTGCACCTGGACGTGGTGTAATGGTTAGTAGGCTTAGAACAATTACGACTGAGTAGTGAGTTCGATCCTCACTGGGTGCCACATACTTTCGAAGTTGTGTCACATGGAAGCTACGCTTAGAAAATCCATCATATTCTTGAGGTCTTGATGCCTGATGTAGCTTATTGTCATATCAAGGACTAGCAATTAAGAGGTGGTTCCACGCGCCTCGAAACCTCCAATTTCCCGATCAGATGCCTGATGTAGCTTAATGTCATATCTAGTACCCGGATGCGCAAATTTACTCGGGAACTACAATCTCTGGTCGAATCTAACCCACTTTTTCCCCCCAAAAGAACATTTTAATGCCAACTTGCTCTCATCTTTAAAATTTCGAAGCGTGTATCACATTCTGAGTGAACCAAATTTAAGAAATATAAAATATAACATATTTCATTCTTTGTTTTCGTCGGTATGCGGACTGATGCTGTTCTTGGAAATTTTGATTTCTCATCATTTTTCCGCGGGCAAATTCTGAAAGGACCATGTAGAGGGACATAATCAAGTCGGATTCCACGTGTACCCGGGCGAGCTAAAGTGACAATAACTGATTCTACGATTCATTCTATCAGTTATTTTACCTTACAATCGTTTGCATATATGAATATCGACAATCTATTTATGTATATCTATACTCCTGGGAAAAAAGGAAGAAAATTCAACATTGATAGAAGATTAATGTTTTTTAATACAAAATAATATTATATTAAAACATTCTACTTGCCAGCGAGAGGTTGCATTCTAAAGAGGAATTATCGAATACGACTTTTCAAAAGACAATGTTCCTTCCAAAATTGCTAAGACCACCAGAAAGTGGCTTAAAAACAAATTCCACAGGTTCAAGTTGAGACATTGTCAGAGTTCAGATCCGAATCCAGAATTTCCTGTTTCAAGTAGAGACTTGGTCATGGTTCAGATTTCTCTCCAGAAGTTCCATATGTTCAAGTTTATGGTCGTCAAGGTACAGATTTGATTTGGTTTGTTTTACGGCATATCAACATCAATGGGTTATTTAATGCCGACAAGATTTTTTATTGCTAGTAATATTTTCGTTCAAAAATATATTGCTGGTAATATTTTTTTTTCCTTCGAAAATGTATTGCTGGTAATATATATTTTTTTGCAAATTTATTGCCGGTAATAATTTTT
The DNA here is from genome assembly GCA_963932145.1 of Acanthosepion lycidas. Lineage (NCBI taxonomy): Eukaryota > Metazoa > Mollusca > Cephalopoda > Sepiida > Sepiidae > Acanthosepion > Acanthosepion lycidas. The sequence goes on along the minus strand of OZ010608.1, from coordinate 6,181,173 downwards.
TACAAAAATGTATTGCTTGTATTAAAACCTATTTTTACACGTTCTGACCCCAGTATGGCGGTGGTAACTATTTGCCCATAACTATGACCTTAACAGCTGCTACCACCCCGGGTCAGAGTGGACCTGGGAACACCGGCAATTAAGACGTGGTTCCACGCGCCTTAAAAGTTCCTGATCAGCAGCTTTGCTGTCGGATGTAGTTTATCGTCATACCCAGGACATTATTTCTCTTTGTGATGTTTCACTTAAAGTTGGTATTTTTCTTAGTATTCTGTATCTTTTCTTTTTGTTCAATTTTCTAACATTAATTTTTTTAAATAGTTTCTTGCTGAAATTAAAAGCTTAATAAGAAAAGTCAATTGACTTTTCTTATTAAGCTTTTAATTTCTTTTTGTGACATTCTTAAAAGATAATTCTTGTGTTAGGCTATGAGCTTGCTGTTTCACCCTATATAATTCACTTGAACATTTCAATTCTCACGTGTTTCTTCTTTGTGGAACTCTATTCTAGGTTTTTGCTTCCCAGTCAACATTGATCTTCAAAAATGTAAATTCAATGTCATTCGTTATCATGTCTTCTTAAAACCCGTTCTTTTATTGTCCTCTTTCCTTAATAATGGTTTTTCTTTTTCTCAGAATCTTAGTGGCTTTATTGCCTTACTTTGGATGAAATGATAAAAACAGAGATTAAGAGGAAGTTGTGAGGAGTGTGGAACAACCTCTTAATTGCTAGTATCCTCAGGTTCAAACTAATCTGGTGTGGTAACACATGTTAGGGTCCCAGTTATGGGATAAGTGTTACCCCCACCCCAAACTGGGCTCAGAATACTATGAAAGAGTAAAAATAGGTTTTAATGACAGCAATATATTTTTGTAAAAATATTACCAAAGATGAATATTTGAAAACCAAAAAAAAATATTAGAGTGTAACCTGGATATAAGAGAAACTCGGATATAAGAGAGATTTTATTTGGTCCCAAATTAGAGCCATACTTAACTAAACAAAATAGACCAAGCCCGGATATAAGAGACTTCTTCTCCGGTCCTGACAACTCTCTTATATCCGGGTTACACTGTACCAGCAATACATTTTTGAAAATAAATATTGCCAGTAATAAATTTTTGGAAAAAAAAATTCAGCAAAGCATTTTTGGAAAAAAAATATTACCAGCAATAATAATCTTGTCGGCATTAAATAACCCATTGAGATGTTGATATGCCGCGAAACAAAAACCATTTTCCGGATTCTTGCTTCCCAGTTAACGTTGATTGTAAAAAATGTAAAACGCAATGTCACTCGTTACCTTCTAAAATTTTGCCTTTTTTCCTTAATAATGTTTTTCTTTTCCTCATATTCTTTCGCACTCAGTAAATCCTTGAGTTTTAGTGGCTTTATTGCCTTGCTTGGGGTAAAATTATTAAAAAAGACAATTTATATAAAGTGAAGTTGTCTTCAAACTCTTAATTTCTGTAGCTTTTGAGAAAAATAAAATTCATTCATGTAGCTTTTGAGAAAAATAAAATTCATTCATGTAGCTTTTGAGAAAAATAAAATTAATTCATGTAGCTTTTGAGAAAAATAAAATTCATTCATGTACCTTTTGAGTAAAAAAAAAAGTTCCATAGTTTTTAGTGAATGTCAGACATACCGTCCTTTCTTAATACACTTCTCAAATCTTGAAATTGTTCTTGTTTGTTCTTGCTATGCCCAATTCTTAATTTGCATATTTCTTTTACTAACAACAGACGATCATTTAGGAAAGATTATTTTTAAAAAATACTTCACCTAAAATATATATACGAATGTGTGCTTGTCTGACCAGAGGGGAGAGCACATACTTTTCTTTAAGATTTCTCGAATATTTAGGCCGGTATAAGAAAATAAATGAATATAGTGTTTAATAAAGAAATGGAGCGTCTACTTAAATATGGGTATCCTCTAAAAAATAATGTTAAAGTGCCGAAATCTGTCAGATTAATAAGTTAAAAAAAAATGTATTACTTAAGAACAAACTTTCTTGTTTCTTATAACTATAAACGTTATATTTAACGGATAAACGTGTTTTTTTTATTTTCATTTTATTAAATATTGAAAATAACAACCTGAGCTGAGAAGTCCTACTAATGAAGAATTGTGCCACCATCAAGAATTGAACCTACATCCCCCTTTTTTTCACACGGGCGTAACTACTTTTTCAGTCAATTTGTGCCTCGTTCAGTTCAGCCACGGAGCCTGACTGACAGAGCAAAAGTTGAATAAATCTATTAACGAAATATATATTTTTTCCTTTGGACACACATCTCAATCTGCTAACTTCAGTTTTGTACTCGAAACGTAAAGACTAGTTTTTAAATCTGTGTATATTTCTGAGATGAGATATTATGTACACTATTTATATTATTCGGACTATTGTCCTCATCTTTGTCGCCATATTTATTACAACATTTGGGCTGTTGTACGCTCCGGTCTTCTTCAGGTGGTTGGAATATCGAACTAAACCCTTTAATTTCGTTCCCTGGGCTGACCACATATGGAGAGAAGGGGGAGATCACCGCTCTCTGTGGGATCAGGTTGAGATCATAGTCAAACAACACCATTGGAAAATTCGTAAACTTAAGGAATCAGCACATAGGCTAGGCCACAAAAATCTCCTGAGTTGACCAAGCATAGAAATGAATACAATATGGGAACCAGTAATAAAAAGTGGCAGAGAAAAGCGATAATAACAACAAAATTAGGTTTATAATACCCAGAAATTCATACACAGATGTCCTTAAGGACACATAGCCCAGTGGATAAAAGCGTTAGTTAAATCCAGTGACAGGACTCAAAGAGTGTGAGTTCAATACCCGGTTAAGGCAGTGGAGAACTTGGAGAGGGGAAATAACAGGAGATAACTGACATCAATTAAACTCGGCACGTGTAACTAGAACAGTCTACTCCAGTGAGCGAAATAAACGGTTCAGTTCGACATTCTAACCATCTGAAGAAGGCCGATAAATATGGCGACAAAAATGAGGACAATAGTCCGAATAATGTAAATAGTGTATTTTTTAAATAACATTATTTCTTATTAAATTTTAAGCGGTACTTGTGTTGTCATTCCAGTTATTTTTTTAAGCAATGAAATTAATAGCAACTGCCCTAAACTGAGTCCTACAAACGAAAAATACTTCTGGAAAAGTAAATTTTATCCTAACTATCTCGCTTGTTGGCTATTGTGGCACGTGGTGGCTTCCTTACTTTGCTCGATTCATCACTAGCAGTAACGGAAGTAATCAATTGGAAACAATCGTAAATCCCAGGAATCATAAAATTGCTGACCAAGTCCTATTCGGTGTCTTCTCCATTCTTTCTTTTCTGCTGCCGCTACTTTCAAGGCCAGCTTAAAGGACTACTCACTACGTTTGGTGCAGAAGACCCTTAGCAGTACTAATTTGAAAGGGAGATTTCTCGTTCCACGTGGGAACAAGTGGAGAAATCCGTTTTCAAAATATCTGCTCAAGGGAAGAGATCATTTAACTGGGAGACCTGACTTTTTTTGCCTACACACTTTCGACCCTGAATAAAATCACAAAGTTATTTGTTCACTCAACTCTGTGCACAGTCGAGCACGCACGCACCCAGAGACACATATCGAACCGGGAAAATCCCAATAAACGAAGATGGTGACAAAAAAAATACGAGACGATTAAAATATATTTGTTTGAGTGACAGAACTAATTTTAACTCGATTTTTTTTTTAAGCATTTCACTCCAAGCAAGGCGGGAAGCCACTAGGACGCAATGGGTTACAGAAGATTTGAAGCAAGATCAGATAGGAGTGATAGAGGAAAGGATGAGGAGAAGGATAGTGGATAGATCAAGACACCTGGAGATATCGATCGACATTACATTTGAATTGTTGGAGATTATAGCTCTCAGGGAAACTGGAATAGGGAAGGGAGTTTTACAGGCGAGAGGTGCGAGACATGAAGCTATTGGAGTAGAAGAGACGGCTACATTTAGGAGTTTCGACAGTGAAAGGGTGAGAGCGGGATGCCAGTCAATTTAAAATCAAAGTTATCAATTTCCGTGAATTCCTAAACAAAATGCAATTAGTTGGTGTTAATTTTCCTAATTTAGGATTAAAAATCCTTAGCAGTTAAGTTAATTCAGAATTCATCTTTTCTGCAATTTTCATTAATTAGTTCCGAGTTGAAATTAATTCTGCAACCCATTCGTTTTCGTCTCTTTCATCTTTATTTTCATAATTAAAAAATAATCTTTAATGAGAAAATAAAAATGAAAGTAATCGTTGCTACTTAAGTGAGTGCTCTACCTTCCTAGTTTTATCTACCAATACAAGGCATCGCTAAAATATATGATGTACCAGTAGGGAAAATTGTATCTACCAATACAAGGCATCAGTAAAATATATGATGTACCAGCTGAGAAAATTGTATCTACCAATACAAGGCATCACTAAAATATAGGATGTACCAGTTGGGAAAATTCTCTACATTAAAATATGCATAAAAATTAGACAGAAAGAATATGATGGATAAATTGTCGCCGGCTTATATTTTGAATATCGGGCATGGGCGTTCATTTGTTTTTGAATTTATTGACTGCACATTATAATTGGGTCAGTTGGGCACCATGATTCAATTCACTCCGCCAGAAATTTGTAAACGACATGCTGCACGCTCCAATGCAAACATTTCAGAATGTTTGGGTGTCAATCTGAGGACAGTGCAGAGGATTTGGAAAAAGTTGAAGGACTAATTAAGATTACCAAAGTACAGCAGCTCGGAAAACTCATTTTGATCGTTCTGATAAGAAAAAAAAAACTCCCGAATTATGGTCGTCAGGGCCTACCTCAAGTACCTTGGGGAGGTAAGGCTGCCCTGAGTGGCTTCTGGAAGACACTATGACCTGCAACAGGACTCTGCACCATGTCTCACAAGTAGGGAGAACCCAGTCATGGATATCAGATAATTTTTGCGACCATATCACCTTTACATCTGATCACTTAACTCATCAGACTGTAACCCCCTTTGCTTATTGTGTGCGGGGAGGGGGGCGTAGTTGAGCAAGAGACCTTTTAACCCATTACCTGGCATGAGCCCCATTTGGGGATCTGTTAAAATTAAACTCACTGCTAAAAATGCGCATTAAAAAATTTGGCAGTTAATAAGATAAACTGAAGGCAAGGATTATGGCAGCATTGACTTGCTTAAACAAGGAGATCGTCCAAAAGAGATACAGGAGATTCGAAAGTCGTCTAGAGGCTCTAGTTGAAGCCAATGGCGATTTTAATGAATAAATCGACGCATTCGTATGTCAAGACATTTTTGTGTCGTTTTGCTAAATATCCGTTAAAGTGAGATGTCAGTGTTATTTTGATTTTTGCTTTTAATTAAACGGCAATTTATCCATCGCACCATGTATAAGGATTAATACAAACAAAATAAATTGTCTTTATTTAATGTACTATAATATACTAAACAAATACTATATAATAAAAAGAAACTAAAAGGAATTATTATTTTAACTAAAACTATCAGTGTGTGTAAACAGTTTGAACATCATTGAGAAATGCAATAAATAAATTTGGGGCATTGGATCCTATCATTTTCTAACAAATTAAATCTAGATGAGATTATAATGTTTGGATAACTATTATAACTCTTGCCCGTCTGAAGTTATTATGCAAATCACATAAACCTCCATGACTAGAACTTTGAACTATTTTTGTCAAAATTTAAAAGATTAATTTAGACGTCAAAACAAAGCTTGATTTTAGTTTGGTGTTCCTTAAATACGTGATCTACCTTCCGAGTTTGTCTGAACCATCAGGAGAACGCATCAGTAAAGTAAATGCTCTACGAGCTGAGAAAATTCTCTCCGTTCAAATATACATTATAAATATATTTGATGTAATAAGACAAGAAAAAGGAGGAATAGTCTTCAATTAATGTGCAGAGTGTCCCAAAAATCACGCAACAATTGGCAGAAAACGGACACTTGTGAAATAGCAAAAGAAATTCGGGAAACTTCGCATGACATTGTGGCGGACTTCACATTAATTTCAGTTTAGATTAGGAAACAAGGCTCACGGAAAAATGATAAGCAAAAGACATTGTTACACATAAAATATGTATTTAACAAGATGTACAATATCAAACAACGATGTGAAAGAAATCATGCATTTAAGTAAGAAAAGGTTGAATTAACCAAGAGTTGTCTTTCTTTAACTGTTATTTTAGTGTTTCAAAGTTCACTGGAAGAATGTTCATGAGAGTCTCTTGTAATGATTGTTCTTGAAAGATATTTCTGTGTAAGAAGAGTTTATGTGAGTGTGTACAAGGTGTGTTCAGCATGTGAGTGGTGTGTGTGAGTGAGTAAGTTGGCGCATGGTTTCAACTGTCGTGGATTCGTTTGGCAGTTACATTTCTCACTAATAAGATGAAAAATACCTCGGCTTAAATAAGCGAATGTAGGCTCCAAATCGCTGTGCAGGAAAAAATATTCTTCACGTGCAAACGATCTGATTGGTTGGCATCGACCAATCAACGAGCGAGCTTTGGGAAGACAAGAAAGCTTCTGTGATCCGCTTCTCCCAAAAGTGGACAAAATTGACTATTTAAAAATAGAGCGATTACAAAATTGTCCAATTACTGCAATTTGTAAATTGCCTATAGTAATGTAGTATTTAACTAATGAATGCTTGGCGTTGTATGTGATTTGTATTTTTGTCTGTATGTATGATCGTGTGTAATAGATCAGCAGATCATCATCATCCATAATTCGAACGATAACATTTCTTAGTAATTTATTTATCACAAATAGAAAACGGATTCGATTTGGTAAATAAATAGAAAATTTACAAGGTTATCAATGGTAATACGACTTTTCGAACACCCTGTACTATAGCATACTAAGTAAATAATACAAATTGATAAAAAATTAAAGAGAATTATTATTTTAATTAATGCTATCAGTGTCAGAAAGCAGTTTCAATATTATTCAAAAATTCATCACTTCCTGATGTGACATTGATCGCAAAATCTATGATCTGAGACACGCACTAGACTACTTATAACTCCCCACTCTTTTTTTCGTCGGTAATATTTCAACTAATTCTTATTGAAAACCCTTTTCTTCATAATATTCAATGCAATTCTATCGTAAATCAGTTATAATGCATTTCTATAATAAAATCGTATACGGCGCATTTATATGATATTTATATTATTTTCTTTCAGTAATGGCTGACCGATCTTATTCGAGTATGCCTATCTGCTAGGGCGGATAGCCAATCCCTATCGCAGACACCTGCTCAGGCAAATCTGTGCTTGTTCGACACTCACAGAACACACCCGTGATTTATATTGCAACTATGTTGAGTGGAATTTAGTTACAATTTCTGGGAGAGAGAGTGCATAATATGGCGTGATCGACAGTCTGAACAAGGCGAGTATGCGCAAACTCTCAGTCAACTTCATGCTAGCTCAACCATCGACGTCTGCCAAATAGTTCTGTCTCCCCAATTTGGCTCAGAAGTTTTGGGTCAAGCCATGGTATGGCCTTTATATCTTTCTACAAGCAGAAAAATTGACCATGGTGAGATTCGAACCGGAGTCTCCTGATCAGAAAGCGAACATCATTAACACTTGTATTAATATCTGAGCTCTAAAATGGTTGAACCGACAAAGAATACATATTTAATAATTAAGACCCGTTTCCCACTGAAGTGCCATGGTTGACTGATAATACATTCAGACAATACTGGCTTTTAGTTTTTTGTTTTTTTTTAATATCTCTAAACTGCTATGAATTGCAAGAATAGTACCGAGGATAGCAGAGTTGTTTCCCCTTGCTTCCTATCGCCGAATTTGAATTCAGTGGTTGTTCTTTGCCAAGACTGTCCACCATGAAGAAGAGTCCACTCTACCTTGATATTTAACCCACAGAAGGGAGAAAAGTGGGTGCTACTTAAGTATGTGATTATCCTCCGTGTTTGAACAACGCATCACTAAATTATGTAATCTACCAGTTGAGAAAATTCTCTACATTAAAATATATATTAAAAATTGATATTAAAAATAGATATATACTGAACAAGACAAAAAAGGACGAGTAGTCTTGAATATAGTATAATAATGTACTAAACAGATAATACCATATGATAAACAAATAAACTATGTTCCCTGTGTGCTACTTAAGTTACGCATGGAGACAACTTTATTTAAGGTAGATCACTTTACACTATTCACATTGTCCGGACTGTTGTCCTCATCTTTGTTGCCATATTCACGACGATTCTGTCGTTTTACCTCCCGGGCTTCTTCAGGTGATTGGAATTTCAAACTGAACACTTTATTTCGTCCACCTGGATAGAATGTTCTAGTTCCACGTGCCATGCCTCTTCCGGATGTATGAGTATCACTTATCTCTCTTAATTCAACTCTCCAAGAATTTGATCACCTCTGCTGTAGCCAGATATTGAACTCACAACTTTTTCGGTCAACTCACTGAATTCAACTAACGTTCCACAAGGACACATGACACAGTGGATAAAAGTTGGTTGATTTTGTTTGTCGGCATATCAACACCTGTATGGGTTATTTAATACTTTTAAATACAAGTATTTTCTATATAATATTCTACTTTCAGAGTAAAAGGATATCTTTTTAGATATCTATTTTGTAGTTCAGAAAATGTATTTTCATATGTTTGCAGTGTTGTATTGATTGTCATTTTGCTATTAATTTGACCATAGCTGGGACCCTAATAGGTGCTACCACCTCGGGTTAGATTGGACCTGGGAACAACAGTAATTAAAAGGTGATTTCATGCTCTTGAAAACCTCCACTTTCTCGATCAGAGGCCTTGGCGTTTATCGTCATACCCAGGACGACATATTTAACAAGAATCATGCACGTACATCACAGCAAATAGTAAAAATAAAAAAAAAAAGAAAAATTTTCTCATTTTTTTTTCCCTATTTTGCGCGCACATTCGTGCAATCCTTTCCTGTCGCTTTAAAGTTAAAGCCATCTACCCTTCGTTATATTTAAAACTAGCAGCCTTACTCAGCTGATCGATAAGGAAAAGCGTTCAATTAGTTTACATGTAACAGGGTCTATCTTCTTCAATTACTTTAAAGTACTTTCTTTAAATATTTTGAATTAATGCAGTTACTGATATATCAGAAGTAGTCTGTATTTATTCAATCGAAGTTAGCCGAGGACATAAAAGGATAAAACAGCAACATGAAGACCCACTTCAGACCACAATTATTTTGGACTTTTTGAAATTCAATTTGTCAATGTGCTACCAAGGATGTGAAAGAGGATACATTTATAAAGCAAATGTTAAGTTTGATGAAAATTGATTGAAAGATCAACGAAAAATAAACCAGTAAAAATCGCCATTTTTCGCTATTTACGCAGGTTTTCAATATATGAGTGGACTCAGTTATCAAGTTAAATGACTGTTAAACAATCAACTTATTGTTGGTTACAATTGAGTTAAGTTTGTATTAGATTGCTTGAAAATTGTGGGAGTTTTTAGTTTAAAATCTGTGTTGAAATCGATTTTTCGTTTTTCCCTAAACGCATTGGCGTATAAATAAAATTGAGGTATCATTGAGCTCATCATGATGTAAGTAAGCGACATGCCGAGTTTGAATGAAATCGAAGGGAAAAAAAGTTGAAAAAGTTTATCGATTTTTGATTGGCTTTATGGATTATTCCTTTTTTTTTTTTCAAAATTAGCGATTTTTTTACACAAAGAATCTATCAATTACTTTGTACAATGTATGTGCCAAGATTGGTCAACATCGGTTGAAAGTATCTCAAGTGAAAAGGTATCATACAGACAGACACACAGACATCCTCTGTTTTATATATAGAGAGATAAGGTTTCAGAATATATCGATTCTGACATATCAGAATGAATCGGTTCACTTTCCAAATATTTTCTGGACCCTTTATTTATTTTTAAAATAATTTCGTTTTTGAAACCATCATTGGATATATTAGTTTTTAAGTTATGGCTGCAACGATTCCGATTTAATTTCTCGTGTCGAAGTTTTGTTGGTCTTTAACTCTCCCATGAGACTGAAATCCAATGCCAAAGTCAGAACTGTTGATTTTAATAAACTTCAGCATGAGAATTCGTACGTAAGAAATTTTAATGTATGAGCAACCATGGTGAAAAGAGAATTAAACTGGGAGCGATCAAAACGATTTCCAGCTGGCGTTAATTATTTTAAAAGTTGGAAAATGGGTTGTGCCTCATCAGAACGTGAGGGATGATGGCTCTCCACAATCTCCTCTGTCATGCAACTCTTATTTACATTTATATATTTACCATCCTTCCTACTCCCCTTTCGAGTATCCATTTAAATAAGCTCGACAGGCAGGTAGACCGAACCTCTTCCTATCCCTTCCGATGACTTGTGAGTGTAAGATTTTCCAAGCCTTATTTCCCCCATAAGTCCGTGAAAATTGAACTGTCGTTCTAGTTCTGAATATAAATGTGCCTTTTGTTTCCATTTTATCTCATGCGCTTCTATATCTTCAACATCCTTCTGTAGAACCACGTGTGTTGCCTCCAGTCTCCTCTTCATCTGTAAGGATTTTCGTTACCAGAAAAAAAGTATTGATATTACATAGCAGTTTAGAATTCTTTTCTTTTTGCCTAAACGCATTTTCTTAGTACTTAGCTTCGTTCTCTGAAAGCAACGTTTGTTACAACCAGTTAGCAACAGCAGCAATAATTGGATAATCGACAGTTTTCAGCTCCTCGATATCTATGCTGATGACAACCATTTGCAAGCCTGATCGGTTCGATAAGGTCAAACTAGCAGCTGATCTAAAAAAAAAAAAAAAAGAAAAAAAAAGGCCTACAATCTGTTGTTAAATGGAGGAAGAAATGGCTTGTTAATTTTAATGCCTCCAAAACGAAACTGCTCTCTTTTACTCGGCTGAGAGAACCCTTTTTATCTTCCATCAGCATGGTCAATGCTAACCTCAAAGAGATTAAATTAGTGCGCCTTCTCGTACTAATGTTTCTCGCTGAAATCAAGTGGAAAGGTTATACTGAACGTGTTGCTAAATCTGCAGATTGGAGAATGGTGGAGTAATGGCTAGCGGCCCAGATTGAGGAATCAGTAGAGCCGAGTTCGAATTCCAGTCGAATCTATTAGAGTCACTTACTTGCTAATATCCTTGGGAAAGGTATGAATCCTTTTCTCTTCCCCAATAAATAGCAGGACAGACCGGGTTTTTTTTAGCCTTGCAAGAAATGGCAACCAAATCTGCCTCGTCAATCATGTATAGAAAGATACATGATCGCCTAAGCATGCATCACGCATGGCACATAACTGACTTCTCTATGGTACCTAGAATTTATGAATTTAAGTAGAGTACTAGATTGGTAGTAAGGTTTCATTATTTTACATTTGAAATGGCGTGATGTATCCTTAAGTTCGATGCTAATAGTTTCTTCCGTTGCAGTTCTTTCTTGTGGGACTCTTACGGCTTCTAAAAAGAATCTGCAATGTTATTGACCCATTACCTGGCATCTCATCCCGCGGCCACATTGTAGCTTCCTTGTGCATTTTCTATAAATATTTTCATGGGAATTCTTCTGATGAACTTTCCTCTGTTACCCAGACTTTATGAACTTAAGCGTAATATTAGATTGGCTAAAGGTAACCGTAAGTTCTATGTTAACAGTTTCTTCTCTCGTATTTATCACTTTCCAGTCAAGTTTATTGAAATGCGATGTTAATATTTATCTTCTGTCTTGTTCATTCTTGTTCTCTCTTTAATAGAATGTTTTTTCACATATTCTCTAACGCTCCCTGCTATATTCTATCTTTACAAGATACTAAAAATGGAACATTCCAACCATATTTGGGATGGAGCTGTCCAATCCTTACTTGACTCTCTTGAGAGAGTCCGAAAGGTGTCTCCGTATCCCTGTAGAAGATTATTTATTTTCCGGTCTACAATTCTTTTCTCAGAGACGAGACGTTGCGAGACTCTCGCTCTTCTATCGCTTTTATCATTCCTTGGTCTCACTATCTCTGATATCTACAACTGGGACCCACAATGCAACGTACACAAGGGTGAATCATTCCCATCATCTTCGTATTCTATTACTACGTTCCATTCGGAAAGTTTCTTCTCAAGAACTGGTTTTTTGGGGAAAAATTCCTGACAGGATGTTTTCCAAATCACTACGAACTTGACCTCTTTAGGCCTAGGACTAACAGTTATATTATTTTTTCAAATAACTTGGATCGATTTTAAATGTGAATTAAGTTTAAGCGTCTAATGATTTTTTCTTTTAGATTTAACAACATAAGTCTTTGGCAATTTCAACCATGGAAAGATTAACAATCAAACAATGTGTTAAAGTTATCGAAGCCTATTACGAATATGGACGTTCAAATTTATAAATATATGGCCCAATGATTCCGCTTGCAAAAAATGCACACCAGTGACCTTTTGTGGATGCAGTGGTTTTTCAAGAATTTTCCTTGGATTTTCATCAGCCCAAATGCAACAATTCTGATAATTAACGAATCCGCCAAGATGAAAATGGGCTTCATTACTAAAGAGGACTTTTAGCAAAAAATCTTCATCGGCTTGTCTTTGCGTGTGTACCCATGGACAGCGCTCCAAATGGTCAACAGGTTTCAGTTCCTGTGTTAATTTATATTTTGTAAGCGCGTAGAGAATTTTTTGTCAAAATTTGATGTAACGTTGTTGTGAAGAGGTTCAATTCCTGCGCGCGATGACGAATAGAGGTGTCTGGATTTTCGGCCACATTCTCGTGCAGTATTGTTTTCAGCTGAACGGCGTAAACGAGCACGTAATGGTTTTTTTTCCCCATCTGCCCCCGACCTAGTTTGTTTGAATTTACGAACAATTTTTCCAATTGCACTCTCGGTTGGTCGATTATGTTGACAAAAAAAAAGAAAAAAAAATTGTGAAGTGCGTGAAATGCATTTGTTTGAACGTCGATTTCCGCTCATTCAGTCATAAAGAGATAGAGGAGAGTGGTGACCACATCGGATGATGGTGGTGACCACATCGGATGATGGTGGTGGTGACCACATCGGATGATAGTGGTGGTGACCACATCGGATGATAGTGGTGGTGACCACATCGGATGATGATGGTGGTGACCACATCGGATGATGATGGTGGTGACCACATCGGATGATGGTGGTGGTGACCACATCGGATGATAGTGGTGGTGACCACAGCGTTGCAAAATGTGTTAACTGAATATATGATGGCGAAACAGTGGTTAGGTTTATAATAGAATCAATAGATATGTAATGGCCGAGTTATTTATATACTTGACTTTCTAAGTAAACATTAATCTTTTTTTAATGCTTGTCTCTTGGTCAGTGATTCTCAACTGCCGGTCCACATCACAAGAGTGTGCCGCGAAATAATGTCACGCCGTACATTTATATATATATATTGAAATTGTGGTACTGTCCGGTGAATGTCAGTTTCTGTGATACAGTGAAACAGTACTGTCTGCGAATGACATAATTTAGCTCTCGAAAATATATTTCAATTGAGCACTGTTGAGAGATAGGCCGATTCTATAAACAACAGCCATCTGCATTAATGCAAAGCTCTTCAGTAAAAGAAATTGGAGCACTCCGGTTGACTGGCATTTGTTTACATTCGTAAAAACAATACGCTCGATTTAATTGTTTCTCTCTGTCGAATGAAGATAGCTCAGTGGTAGAAACTCTGACTGATCGTTTGGGTTTCGATCCGGGCTTGAGGTATTCGGATGTTTAGTCGCACTGAGGAGTTGTGATACAGCGAAACAGTACTGTCTGCGTATGACATAATATATATATATATATATATATAGGGGGGGGGAGTATAAATGGTACAGCGTTAGTATTTGAATAAATGAATAACTATTAAAATTTTATCCTACATACGCTAAAAAGGCTTTATCAGTTTTATTGCAATTTTACGTTTGTCAACTTTAAATAATATAAAAAATAAGAAAGATTACACTCATCTGGAGAAATGAGGGTCAGCTTATCGCATATTCGACCAAACATTGAAAAAATCGCGAGACCCCACCACCAAAAAAAAAACACCCTAAAAAGGCGTAACAAATAGTTGAATAGAAACATTGAAATAAAGTAAGTTCATATGTGTTTTTTTAATCTATGGTTTTACGTCATAACAATTAAATGCATATATGCTTTAAAAATTTTGCGAAGTGTGCATTTTCATTTACTCCGCGGTTTGCCGTTGATTAAAAAGGTTAAGAAACACTTGCCTTAGCTTCTCATCAGTCTGTCAGAAGGCCAAAACGGGAGTCACCTAACAACGATATTGGTAAGCCCAGCTAACCGTTTACTTGCAGTTTGACACATCACATATACAGCATGTCCATAAAGTTCGTGTGCACTTTAAAAAATTATAACTTAATTTGTATTTGCAATAGAAATAATTTGTAAAAAAGATTAGAAAGAAGTAAATGTATATTTTTTAAGTTTTTATTGAAATTTTATTTAAGTTTCCACATGTCCTCCATCATTAGCAATACAAAGGGTAATACGATTTTGCAGTTCATGGAAAACATTTGCCAACTGACTTACAGTAATGGCTGAAATCACCTTAGTTATTTTAGCTATACTTAAAACTAGGTACATTAAAGTTTATAACATTTTTATTAGGCAATCCCTTCACAGATGAAAAAGAGACTTCACGCAAACTCCCGCGAAGATGCTTCCCATAATCGCTATAATCCCTATATATCCTAATAATCCACACCTCCCAAATCTTCTTACATGCATGACACCAACTCATTCAGTAACTTTCTACAATTTGGCCTTAATATGATTTTAAAAAGGCCACAAATGTAAGTACTAAAGAGCATTGAATTCTTATATAATATCATCTGCCTATGTGACAGTGAAAGCTGGATCATCTTCGATCCATTTGATTTGTTTACTGATCGGCATATCAACTCCTTGTAGGTCATTTAATGTCCAAATTTAATTTTCTTGAGAGCTTTAAAATTATACAAATGTGATATACATTATTCTCCTTTCGCAAGTGAATACATGGTAGGTGATACTCAGCTTTCGTGCATATAGATGTTTACGTGGACATAATTACTAGAGACAGTGATGTTTGTTTTATGTTTTAGTTTTGTTGAAGTTATATTTTGTAATACGGTTTGATTTACTGAAGAAATTGTATATTATATGGAGTAATATCATGAAAGTATTCTAATGGTTGTTTAGTTGACTCATTTTAGCGGCATATCAACACGTCTATGGGTTATTTAATGCCGGTATCTAAATATCTTGAATGTAACTGTATGCCTTCAACTAAATATATCTTGCACGCAATTGTATATCTTCAACTAAATATATTTTGAACCCAATTATATGCATTCACCTACAGTTAAAATGTATTGTTGGTCATTTTGTTTTAAAATTGTATTGGTCATTTTACTACAAATACAAAGTGCGATAGATTAATTGTCGTCTAAATTACGCAAAAACGAACACTAACACTACATTTTAACAGGTATATGTACCAAAATTACACACAAATATCTTGAAATACTAAAGATTAAATGTATTCAATAAAATCGCCATTGGTTTCAACAACGGCTTCCAGACGACTTAGGAATATTCTGCAATTCTTTTGTCTCCTTGTTTAAATTGGTGAATGCTGACAATGTTTGCCTTCAGTTCATCTTTGAGTCTATAGCTCAACTGCGCCCATGTTGAGCCTGAGGCCCTGTGGGAAGATGCAAGGAGGCATCACGTCGCCATCACTGCTGATCACGCCAAACAACTTCGTAATCACCATTAGAGTCATCCAACTCTTTCCGAATTCTTCTACACTGTGCTCAAATTGATACTCAAACACTCTGAAGTTTCCGTATTGAAGCTTTCCGGCGCGAATGCCAAGCAGTGCAGCATGCCGTTTACAAATATCTGGCGGAGTGAATTGTGCATTGCTGCTCTTTTTCTCTCAGATGGTGCACAGCAGGCCCTACTAAACTGTGCAGTCGACAAAAATCAAAAAACAAACGACGCCCATATGCGACATTAAAATATGAACTGGCGACAATTTGTCTATAGCACCTTGTAATTATTGGGGTCATTTTTTGTATAAAAACTTATTACTGGTATTTTTACTATAAAACTGTATTTTTTTTTCATATTGTTTTATTTGGGGGTTCGCTATTTACCCATAGCTAGGACCTTAACAAGTGCTACCACCCCGGGTCAGAACGAACCTGGGAGCAACTGCAAGAGGTGGTTCCATGCTCCTCAAAACCTCTAATGTCCCGATCAGAGGCCTTATCTTCATCTTATCGTCATACCCAGGACTATTTTGCTTAGATGAAGAAGCGTGATGCGATAGAAATATGGTTCTATAGAAAAATGCTATGAATAACAGACTGAATATAAGAGCAACGGCAAAGTTTTAGAGAAAACAAAAAAAAAAAGACAAGAACCCCCCCCCCCAAAAAAAAAACCCCCAAAAAAAACCTTTATACTATACTTAACAGCAGAAAGAAGCAGTTAAAACTTCTAAGGCACATATCGGAGAAAGATAGCTTAGCAAATTTGATGCTCACAAGACAGACTGAAGGCAAGAGGGACTGAGGAAAGCAGCGAGTAACCTACCTAACAAGCTTGTGTAAATGGATGACAGAACATGTTTTAGGAGAGATAACAAAAGTGAAACATTTACTAAAAATTACAAAGGGAAATTGTGGAGAGCCATGATGGGACTCGCATTTTAATCGCTGTGCTACATTAAGGCATCCTATAATTATTGCTATATGTTTAGAAACAAACGATGATTTCTTTAAGAATCTCTTACTGATGAAACAAAGTGTATTTTTTGCTTAACTGCGTTCACATCTGTGAATTATTGTATCATCCGGGCAATATTTGGATACATTGACTGCAAGGCGAAAGCATTTCTATAAAAGCTAATGACTAAAAGTAGAACAGGGGATTTTTTAACTTCTCTTTCTTTACTGGGTATCGATGCTGGAGAAATGCGCCCAGGGAAATCCTTGAAATCAATCCACTGACTTGGGTTTAAAATACGACAAGAATTAAGTTTGACGTGAGTGGATTTTCAAGCAAAGATAATGCAACTAGTTTGATATAATGGCATGGAATTCTGTTTCTTTGTTGGTTCGAAGAGCCAGTTGCAGTTGCGAGGAAAATGGAAAACATTTTTTTTTTTTTTTACTAACATGTAAATTTGAAGATTCGCTTTTCCTGACATCGGATATAGAGGGGAAGAATAAAACAAAATGGAAAGAATATTGCAAAAGGGAGAAGGCAAGCAATATGTAAATGAGAGAGACAGAGAGCAGAGTGAAGAGAGAGACAGAGAGACAGAGAGCAGAGTGAAGAGAGAGAGACAGAGTAGCAGAAAGAGAGAGAAGCGCAGAGAGAGAGAGAGAGAGAGAAGCGCAGAGAGAGAGAGAGAGAAGCTCAGAGAGAGAGAGAGAGAGAAGCTCAGAGAGAGAGAGAGAAGTGCAGAGAGAGAGAGAGAAGCTCAGAGAGAGAGAGAGAGAAGCGCAGAGAGAGAGAGAGAGAAGCGCAGAGAGAGAGAGAAGTGCAGAGAGAGAGAGAGAGAAGTGCAGAGAGAGAGAGAGAGAAGTGCAGAGAGAGAGAGAGAAGCGCAGAGAGAGAGAGAAGCGCAGAGAGAGAGAGAAGCGCAGAGAGAGAGAGAAGCGCAGAGAGTAGCAGAGAGAGAGAGAGAAGTGCAGAGAGTAGCAGAGAGAGAGAGAGAAGCGCAGAGAGTAGCAGAGAGAAAGTGAGAAGCGCAGAGAGTAGCAGAAAGAGAGAGAGAGAGAGAAAGTGAGAAGCGCAGAGAGTAGCAGAAAGAGAGAGAGAGAGAGAAAGTGAGAAGCGCAGAGAGTAGCAGAAAGAGAGAGAGAAGCGCAGAGAGTAGCAGAAAGAGAGAGAGAAGCGCAGAGAGTAGCAGAAAGAGAGAGAGAAGCGCAGAGAGTAGCAGAAAGAGAGAGAGAAGCGCAGAGAGTAGCAGAAAGAGAGAGAGAAGCGCAGAGAGTAGCAGAAAGAGAGAGAGAAGCGCAGAGAGTAGCAGAAAGAGAGAGAGAAGCGCAGAGAGTAGCAGAAAGAGAGAGAGAAGCGCAGAGAGTAGCAGAAAGAGAGAGAGAAGCGCAGAGAGTAGCAGAAAGAGAGAGAGAAGCGCAGAGAGTAGCAGAAAGAGAGAGAGAAGCGCAGAGAGTAGCAGAAAGAGAGAGAGAGAGAGAGAAGCGCAGAGAGTAGCAGAAAGAGAGAGAGAGAAGCGCAGAGAGTAGCAGAAAGAGAGAGAGAAGCGTAGAGAGTAGCAGAAAGAGAGAGAAGCGTAGAGAGTAGCAGAAAGAGAGAAGCGCAGAGAGTAGCAGAGAGAGAGAGAGAGTAGCGCAGTAGCGAGAGAGTAGCCGAGAAAGATAGAGAAAATATAGCGCAGAGATCACAGAGTGTATAGCGAATAGAAGAAAGAGAACGTATAATGAAGAGACAGTATATCGTAGAGAAAGAGAGAAAATATAGCACACAGGGGAATATAGAGCAAAGAGAGGAAGTGTATAGCGCAGAACGTAGAAAAAGAGAGTGTACGGAGAGAGAAAGACAGACAAAGAGTACCGAGCGAAGAGTGCACAGAGGCAGAGAACTACGAGAGAGAAAGAGTATAGCGTGGAAAATAATGACGCAGCGAGCACACAAGCACAAGAGAGAGAGAGAGAGAGAGAGAGAGAGAGAGATTATCGAGCATAGAGAAGAGAAATGCTAGAAACAGATATATATATTATAGTAATGAGAGCACAGAGAGAAAGAGAGAGAGAGAGAGAGAATATGAGAGACGGAGAAGGATAAAGTGAGACGGAGAGGAGAAGGATAAAGTGAGACGGAGAGGAGAAGGATAAAGTGAGACGGAGAGGAGAAGGATAAAGTGAGACGGAGAGGAGAAGGATAAAGTGAGACGGAGAGGAGAAGGATAAAGTGAGACGGAGAGGAGAAGGATAAAGTGAGACGGAGAGGAGAAGGATAAAGTGAGACGGAGAGGAGAGGGATAAAGAGAGACGGAGAGGGATAAAGAGAGACGGAGAGGGATAAAGAGAGACGGAGAGGGATAAAGAGAGACGGAGAGGGATAAAGAGAGACGCAGAGGAGAGGGATAAAAAGAGACGGAGAGGAGAGGGGTAAAAAGAGAGAGAGAGGAGAGGGATAAAGAGAGAGAGGAGAGGGATAAAGAGAGAGAGAGAGAAGAAGAGTGATTCTAAAATGGAGAAAAATATGGTGAAAGTTAAAATAGAAAGGAGAGAGAGGGAGAAATGAAAAAGGAAATCCAGCCATTTTTTAACCAACCGAACAGAATTGTGCTCATAGGAAGCGCAAGATAATAGAAAAAAAAAATCCCCCCAAAAAAATGAACAATAAAAAATCCTCGTTCTTAACATTTGTGTGGGCACTGAAAAATTATCGCCCTTCCTCAAATTTGACCAATTGAGCAAATCTCAGCGAAACCTAATCTGCCTGCTTTTGATGCTTGTCCAAAAACCAGGAGTGTCCAACGGAGAATAGCCTAGTGGGTGAAAGCGTTGGTTTGAAAATTTCATCTGAAAACTACCACAACTTCTACACAGAAACCATGGCTATCTACTTTATGTGGCCTCTCCCAGCAGGACGTAGGCGATCACGGCTCTCGACAACTTCTTGTCCATTGTAGCTTTTAATACATTTTATGTTGCCATTATTTCTCCTAAAGCCTATTCCACCATCCATTTACTCAAGCTCACTATGTCATACGTTGTTTTCCCGTCACACTTCCTTTCAATCTGTCCTGTGAGTATCAGTTTTTCAAGCCGTCTTTTCTCATTATGCCCTAGAAACCTCAACTGTCCCTTTCTGGGGTTAAGTAGGTTTTCTTTTTGTTTCCATTTTCCCCTGAAACTTCGTCTTTGCTCACATGTTCGGTAACCCCAGTATCTTTATGGAGAACCACATTTCTGTTGCTTCAAGTCTCTTTTTCATCTTGCGGGAGACTGTCCATCCCTCACTGCCACACAGGAGGACATACAGGGGGGCTGGACAAAATAATGGAAACACCTAGAATCTTCATATCATAATTTTGAAATTCCATTGAAACCATCAAACGTTCGTTATTTTTTTTTATTTTTTTATTTATTATTAATTTTTATTTTTATTTTTTTTACTAAAATTGTTGTTATTTTTTAGAATTACAAAAGTAATTTTAAGCAATACATGTTTTTACCTTATGTAAGACCGAAGAGCCACTCGAGTAGAGAATAAGTTCAGTTTAGTTTGATTTCTTTATGGCATATCAACTTCTTTATTTAACGCCGACAAGATTTCTAATTTGTTGCTCACACTGATAATATTTTTAATTTATATTTAGTGTTCATATCACTCAATAATATTACATTATTTTGTTTATATTTTCAGTGTATATATTTCTGATATAGACTTGGTAATCTCGATAATGTTTTTGTATCTGTTTGGTTTGGATTACGGCATATCAACCTCAATGGGATATTTAATGCCGACAAGATTTTTATTGCTGGTAATATTTTTTTTTCAAAAATATATTGTTGGTAATATTTTTTTTTAAATGTATTGCTGGTAAAATTTTTTACACAAAAGTATTGCTGTATTAAAAACTATTTTTATACTTTCATAGTGTTTTGACTCCTTTTATGGGAGTAAACTTTTTGCCCATAGTAGACATGTGCTACCACCTCGGGTTAGAGTGGACCTGGGAACACCAGCAATTAAGAGGTGGTTCCACGCTGCTCAAAACCTGATCAGAAACCTCGCTTTTGGATGTAGTTTATCGTCTTACCCTGGATGCGGATGTCTTACACAGGACGCAGATATAGTTTATCGTCTTACCCAGGACGCGGATATAGTTTATCGTCTTACCCAGGACGCGGATATAGTTTATCGTCTTACCCAGGACGCGGATATAGTTTACCGTCATACCCAGGACGGGGATATAGTTTATCGTCTTTCTCAGGACGCGGATCTAGTTTATCGTATTACCCGGGACTGAATAAGTTTAGATTATCACAATAAATAGCTATTGATCCTAGACTTGAAAAGGCTAAAATTGTAATGGGTGAATAAGTCTGGTGAGAAGACACAACCTTGTCTTATGCCCCTTTTTAATTCTGTGTATTTACAATAATATTAGTTGTAATAATGTCACGCGTCTGATTATAATCATGCTGATGGTGTTGATAGAAATGCTCTTTCACAAATCATGGACGTGTTTCTTATTCTCGACTGATTATTTTTTCTTTCTTTTTCTCGCCTGATTCTAATTTAAAGGGACACTACAAACCTGTGGGCAAGATGCTGCAAAAGTTTCAACGTCACATTCAATTAGTAAAACGTGCCGAGGACTCAAAATGGTC
Source organism: Acanthosepion lycidas (assembly GCA_963932145.1). Taxonomy (NCBI): domain Eukaryota; kingdom Metazoa; phylum Mollusca; class Cephalopoda; order Sepiida; family Sepiidae; genus Acanthosepion; species Acanthosepion lycidas. The sequence goes on along the minus strand of OZ010608.1, from coordinate 6,159,687 downwards.
CGATGATAAATTTCAGTGAGACAAAAAAGAAAAAAAATAGGAAAAATTATTCCCAGCACTTAAGCCTTTTACATTTTCTCGCTGAAGTAAACCGCTTCGGAGCCAAAAGAGACTTTGATATTTTTTTCCCTGTCCAACGTTAAAAGCCGACGCTTTCGGAAATAACAATACTTCAGAAAAATGAGACATGACAATAAGATTACCAACTCTATCAAATGAAATCCTGAGAATTGAACGAATCAAAAGCTACTTCGTTGAATTTAACAATGATAAAAAGTGAATGACTTCTCAATTTTTCTTTAGAAATTGAGTGTCTTATTTGTTCAAAGGGATAAATTCGGACTTTGTAACGAGGTAAGACCGAGAACAATAGCTGTCTTCAGAAATGTCTTCATGGAATTGTTATTTGAAATATTGATGCAGAGTCTTCATTTACTCAATTTAAGATTTTCTTAGGCTTTTGATGTTAAAGAAGACCACCTCTTTGAAGTTAAAGATCATTCTGGCGTGCATTGGGCATCACCATCTTTTTGTACACCTGCGAATCTTGGACATTCACAGCTGAACTACAGCATAGAATCTAAATATTAGAAATGAGACACTACAGGACCATCCTCGGCATCTAAGGTGACCGCGTCAAAAATGATGCAGTGCGTGACAAAATCAGTCAAGAGAAAAGGCCAGTTGGAAAAAGTCATAATTGAAATTGTATGGACATGTCACATGCGCCAACCATCTTTCCCGCCATCTTACAAAGGTACCATCTGAGGAAAAAAAAGAAGAGATAGTCAGAAGAAAAACGTGTTGGCAGCATCACTGAGTAGATCAGAAGATTATTCACAGAGATTCAGGCGTTGGCACACAACCGAGACATGTGGAGGGAGCTGGTCCGGTGATCAGCAATCCTTGAACTACATCACGTCATCATATCCGATCTCATGATGTATAATCATTTTTAAAAATCGAATTCACCCCAATCAAGGCAGTAAAGCCACTAAGACACAAGGGATTATTAGGAGTGGAAGAATTGGAACACAGAATCACTATTAATGAGCGAGGATAATAGAAGAGTAATCAGGAAGACAGCAGGAAGTGATTGACATTGCATTTAAGTTTTTGGCCATTAAAATTGACTAAAGCGTGGAGCCGGGAGAGAGTTCCACAGGCGAGAAGTGCGAGAAAAGAAACTGTTAGCATAGAATTTACGGCTAAATCTAGTCAGTTCAACTGTAAATTGATGATAGCACGTCGTTAGCCTAGTAGTGCGCCGAAATTCATGAAGTCTAGATGCCAAAGCAAATAACTCATCAGTACTAATAAGAAACGGCTCAGGGAAATGGTTTTTGCTTGAAACCGAGATGCCAGGTCAGGACCAATAACATTGCTGCTGATTCTTTAGATTTTATGAGAAGTGAATACTTTTTATGTTTAAAATTACCGCAATTCCCCATGTATAATACGTCTTCATCCATAATATGTACCCCTAAAATTATGCTGAAAGTGTGGGAAAATGCTTCTATTCACATATAATACACACCCCTTGTTTGTAAACAAACCCTATAAATTGTACCTCTCCAATTTTTTTTATGGTCAGCGTTTCCTAGTCTTATTTTAAAAATGGTTTTAAATTTAGAATAATATTCTAATTTAGTTTTATTATAATTCTGATTTTATTTTACATTTGTAAGTATTGTTAGGCATATATGGGGTCGCAGTCACCGAATGTTAGTGTCAAATTGTCGCATGTTTGTGGTGAGTATTCATTTCGCAGCTGAAATCAACCTATGAAACGGCAATTTTTTAAAGATTTTTCGTAGCTGTACATAATACGTACTCCTAATTTTGCTTCATATTTTTTTTAGAAAAAAAACATGCGTATTATACATGGGGAATCACGGTAGATAACTTTTTAATCAGATTAGCTTTTTATATGAGGTAGCTGTCATGATTACTTACGTACAGATCTCATTTTTTAAACAAATTCAGTGTAGTAAGCCTGCTCTCTGGATGTCTATAGTCTCGTAACTTCGTAACATTATTTCAACCCGAGATAGGCTCAAGGGGGTTACCGAGTGTGAGAGAATATGAAAAAAAAAAAAAATAAACATTACTAGGAGAGAGAAAACAATGAAAGAAGAGGAATTAAGACAGAAAATAACGATTGACATTGGATTTAATTTTTTGAAGATCAGAGCTGACTGGAAAGCTGTAAGAGAGTCCCACAATAGAGAAGTGCGTGAGAAGAAACTACTAACATAGAACTTAATGTTACATCGAGACATTTTAACTGTAAAATGATGATACTACCTCTAACCTGGCACTGAGCTAAGATTCATAGGTACCATAAGAGAAAGTTCATTCGAACAATTACCATGAAGCTAAGGTGCAGTAGGGGAAAAGTGACTGAAGCTGAGATACCAAATCAGGACCTATAAAAGTAGAGATGCTTCTTTGGATTTTATCAAGAATCTCTAAATACATAGCAGAAACACCAGACCAGATGTGAAAGAAATATTCACCATAAGGCCGAATGACTTACAAATATGTAAGATAAATTCTGGTATAAAAATTGTCTAGCACGATATAGGGAACTAAATTTCCTAACAGCAGATTTAGCAATTGATTCAATTTTTCCACTTTATTTATAAATTTTCTTTGCTTTATTATAGTAACGTGTTACAGACAAAAACGTACTAATAAACATGGTGTATTAGGTAAATAGATGAATGCATTCCAGAAAATATGCATAGACATTAACCCTTTGAGTCCAGGGTTCCTGAATAATTTTAACCCTTCTGCCTGAACTCCTGGGTAAAAATTCGCAAATAATTGGTATGTAATGTGTCACGGTAAATATAAAAATATAAGCATTATACTTAGCAAGGAGAGAGAGTATGATTGCATAATATTACGGCTTTTTTGATTGGCTCTTCAAAATAAGACAACCAATAACAAAACACGACGCAAGTGTTTAATCACCGTTCAATCGCTGGCTGCGCAGTAAGGTTATTTTTAAAGAGGTGGTCAAGGATCAAAGGGTTAAGATAATTTCAACATACATTAATTGGTTTTATGAATTCGTTATTGCTACAATTACCAGGTGCGTTCCAGAAGGTTTGGGTCTTTTAAGGAGAGACATTATTTTCACCGTACAAAATCCCATTCTCCTTCAAAGCAGGATCCTTTTACTTAAATACTCTTTGTTGTAACGCTCCAGCCTCACCGTGAAGGCCCCAAGGAAGACATAAAAAGTGAAGGTGTCCAGAAACCTTGTCACAGCCGTGTTTATTCTCTCAATGTCTTCAAAGATTCTTCAGTTTGAGTAATAACCGCAGGCATAGAGAGCAATATCTAGGTTGTAGGGAGGGTCAGAGACAGTTTTGATGACTATCAACCACCCCCTGCTGTCACCAACGCGTCTTTCCTCCTGTTCATCTGTGAGCACTCCGGGAATAAACTAGGAACACATTTTTGCCCATGTTCAAATAACTATGAAAAATTGTGTTACCACCCTGGGTCAGGGTGGACCTGAGAACCACAGCAATTCAGAGATGGTTCCATGCTCCTCAAACCTTCGAATCCTCCGATTCGAGGCTTTGAAGCCCGGATGTAGTGATTGAAATATTAATTTGAAACTCGAGATATGTTACTCAAAAGAGATCGTTGGGGAAAAATTGTTGAGTTATTCTAAAGTTAATTTTAAATTGAGTGAACATGTCTTTTATTTCAGCATTTCCGACTTCAACGTTTTTGGAATTTTAGAAAACTACGTTGTCTGACATTCGCCTTCCAATACGGCAACTTTGACTTGTGTACACAAATATTTCAAAGTACCTTCAGCATTTCGACTTGGCATTTGGATATGAAGTTATTGCACCGACAACACTTGGTTTATTTATTTTCAAATTCACACGTTTGATGACGCTATTAGTTCCAGACATATAGAACATTTAAAATAAATGGTAAAGAACAAAGCTGCAAAGTTTAAAAAAAATTAAGCCAATATTCAGACATTAATATTATTAATTGTGACATTTTAAACTTGACACGCAAAAAATTCTTCTGCTGTCTTTCACCAGCTTGAGATAGGGTCAGTGAAGTAGCTTTTTTTTCCTCAATACTGAAATGCATTTTATATTGGAATTAAAATATTTTTATACCACTTGGAATAAAGTTTGTTCTTTTTGTCGTGCTAGTCAATTTTTCTCGCCAGAATCTATCTTACCTATTTATAAATCTACCATTTAAATATTGCTGTCATATATGGTCTAGTAGTCTTGCAATATATTTAGCGATTCTTGATAAAATCCAAAGAAGAATCTGCAATGTTATTAGCCCTGACCTGGCATCTCGCCTTCAGTCACTTTCCCACTGCCGTAATTTAGCTTCCCTATGCCTTTTTATAAATACTTTCATGGTAATTGTTCTGATGAACTTTCCTATATTGTACCTAAACTTTATGAATTTAAGCGCAATACTAGATTTGTGGCGAGATCCTCATTTTACAGTTGAAATGACTAGATGTAACCGCAAGTTCTATACTAACAATTTCTTCTCTGGTACTCCTCGCTTTTGGAAATATCTTATGGATTCTTGTTTCCGAATCAACTATGAACTTCACAACTATAAATGTAATGTCAATCGTTATCGTCTTAATTCCTGTTCTTTTATTGGTGTCTCTCCTTAATACTTTTGCTCATATTTTCTCACACTCAGTACCCCCCCTTGAGTCTAGTTGACTTTATTGCCTTGCTTAGAGTGAAATGAGAGTAGGAGAGAGAGAGAGAGAGTGAGAGAGAGAGTAGGAGAGAGAGAGAGTAGGAGAGAGAGAGAGTAGGAGAGAGAGAGAGTAGGAGAGAGAGAGAGTAGGAGAGAGAGAGAGAGAGTAGGAGAGAGAGAGAGAGAGTAGGGGAGAGAGAGAGAGTAGGAGAGAGAGAGTAGGAGAGAGAGAGTAGGAGAGAGAGAGTAGGAGAGAGAGGGGGCAGAGAGAGAGGGGGCAGAGAGAGAGGGGGCAGAGAGAGAGGGGGCAGAGAGAGAGGGGGCAGAGAGAGAGGGGCAGAGAGAGAGAGGGGCAGAGAGAGAGGGGGGCAGAGAGAGAGAGAGAGAGAGAGAGAGAGAGAAAATGGCAGAGAGAGAGAGAGGGAAAAACACAGATAGAGTAAGATAGAGATATAAAGATATAGTGATAGATAAAGATAGATAATATTCACCATCAATAAAACGGTCCTCACACCCTCTAAATTTTCTTTAAAAAGTTGCGGATTAATTAAGATTAACAATCAGCGATGTAAACTGCTGTGGCTAGGAAATTAATTTCCACAAGAACAATCGGTTATTACTTAATTGCAGGATTTTCTGGTCTTTGAAAATAAAAAGAAAGAAAAAATCCCAAGAATCGCAAATGAATGAAATTGGGTTGAAAATGCAGGATAACGATCTAGGTCACAAAACTAAACGAAATCAAGTTGACATCTTTACTTCACGATATCTATCGGCCTCTCCATCTATACATCACAATTTATACCTCTAACCCCCTCTCCATCTATACCTCACTATCTATACCTCTAACCCCCTCTCCATCTATACCTCACGATCTTTACCTCTAACCCCCTCTCCATCTATACCTCACAATTTATACCTCTAATCCCCTCTCCATCTATACCTCACGATCTATACCTCTAAACCCCTCTCCATCTATACTTCTATCCTCTCTCCATCTATACCTCTCCATCCATACCTCTATCTCATGGCATCTATACCTCTCCATCTTTCCATCTATACCTCTATCTCTCTTTCTATCTGTTGTGTTGAAAATGCAGGATACCCAGTCTAGGTCAAACTAAACGGAATCAAGTTGACTTCTTTATTACAACTGCCACTCCCTTTTCCGTTTCGTGGGCATCAAAGTGAATTACTGGAATCGGAACAAATTCTTAGTCCACTATTAAAGTCAGTAATTAGTGTTACAATAAATATAAGAGACAATTAGGTGTGTGCCCTTAATTCACAACAAAACCCGTATTCGTATTGGAAATTTGTTACAAGCGACATAGTATCCTGGCCCCTGACTTTAAAACTATCATTTATTCTACTCCATGTAACGCTCCTTGCTTGGTTATTAGTTCCAATGAATTAAGAGATCAATAAATTACTTTAAGAATTCATCAAATCAAAAGCGACGTTCTTTGATAACGGAATACGCAATTTATCTGACAGTTGGATTTAAGTCACAGAAATAAGAATTACTTGGATTATTAAATAATGATGCAATGAATAAAAAATTATCAAATAAAATTCTTGCATTCTTTGTACCATCCTCATACTTGTTCATTAGTATACATCAAGTAATACTGAATTCGATGTGTATAGAAAGCATCCTGTATCCGAAATTCTAGATGAGAAGTGACTTATATTTACACTCGGACTACTGTTCAGTTATTACTCCCATGGTTTCTTCTGAGTCCGATTCCATACAAACCGACTCAGGGATTTAACTCACAATTACTATGCCGCCAAACTCACGAACCACCGCGTTCATCCTTTTAGATTAAATAAAGGGTCCAGTTCAAAAGTCACATCGAGTTTACTCACTTCGAAAAGAAGCTGAAGTCAGTCACAGGGCACGATGTCGAAGCTTTATGATAACAAGATGAAGATATTAATTTGATTGTAAATCAGGAGCTCCACTAAGCACCGAATTAGCCCAGAACATGACAGCATCTAATTCTTTTTCAAATTTCAGCTGGTACTTGAATCCGATAAAGATAATCCACAACTTTAATCGGATAAAGATAATTAGTAGCTTTGCGCCATCGTCGAGGAATGTGTTTGACGTGATATGCGCGTAAGAACCTGAAATTTGAATCAATCAACCTAATGACATTTCAAGAAGCAAAGAGAATTTACTTAGCGATGACAATCTTATTTCCAAATGTTACGCAACGTGTAATAGATTTCTGTTTTTTATCAATTCACTCCAAGCAAAGTGATAATGCCACTAAGATGAAAGTGGCCACTGCGTGTGAAAGAGAATGAAAGGAATTTAAAAAAGAACCAGAAAGGCAATCTTAAACAGAAAACGAGGGATAAAGCACCAATGCATTTCAAAAGACCGGAATGTCAACAGGACGGTAGGCAAAACAACTCCTACTCTCTCTCTCTCTCTCTCTATATATATATATATATATATATATATATATATATATATATATATATAGAGAGAGAGAGAGAGAGAGAGAGAGAGAAAGAGAGAGAGATCTATCCCTATCGATCCACCTATCTATATATCTATTGATCGATCTAACTATTTCTATCTCTATCGATCAATCTATCTATTTATATCTAACTCTCTATCTGTTCTGTCTAAAATGCAGGAGACCCAGTCTAGGTCAAACTAAACGGAATCACGTTGACTTCTTTATTACAACTGCCACTCCCTTTTCCGTTTCGTGGGCATCAAAGTGAATTACTGGAATCGGTACAAACTGTTAGACCACTGTTAAAGTCAGCAATTAGTATTTTTCAATGTTACAATAAATATAAGAGACAATTAGATGTGAACCCTTAATTTTAGCTCATAAAGTCCGTATTCCTACTGGAGATTTGTTACAAGATTTGTTAAGAACCTGAAATTTGAATCAATCCACCTAGTGATTTTCAATTTATTTAGCGATGCCAATCTTATTTTTAAATATTACACAACATGGAGTACATTTATTTGTAATTTTCTTTTATTAATTCACCCCAAGCAACGCGATAATGCCACTAAGACGCAAGGAATTCCTGGGAGTGAAAGAGAAAATCAAATAATTTAGAGGGAACCAGAAACGCAATCCTAAACGGAAAACAAGGGATAAAGCACCGATCCTATTAAAAAAACCGGAGCGTGAACCGGACAGTAGGCGAAGCTACTACTATTGAGGAAAAATAAATAAATAGTAAATAAAATTTTGGTATCTGTCTATATCTCTGAGACGAGGTATTATGATTACTTGTATTATTTACATTATTCGGACTTATCTTCATCTTCGTTGCCATATTCACAACGTTTCGGTGTCTATATCTCCGAGATGAGATATTATGATTACTAGCATTACTTAAATTATTCAGACTGTTATCCTCATCTTCATT
>OZ010608.1:6050450-6142950 GCA_963932145.1 Acanthosepion lycidas | reverse complement strand
ATGGGGGGAAATTCTACTGATATTTCTCGCCACGAGCTTATTTACTCATTAACTGAAGAATTAAAATACACCAGAAATTTCAAAACGAGCTCAATATACAGTCGTAATTGATGTAGCAAGACCATTTTGTTAACCCTTACACCACGTCAAGGAACCCTAAATTAAGTGTAGCTTCAATGTGGCACAAAGCCGAAAGCAAGGGAAACTCGGTGAGGATCAAACGTCGAAGCATCCGCCCCAACTAATTAATAGATAATAAGAAACCATTGATACACCTACAAAGCGTTTAATTCAATAACGAGTTGGTCAGACATTAGTTACAATGTTATCTTCATCTAGCTAATGCCTTATGTGGGATATATTTCTGCCGCACGCCGTGGGGTTTGTTTTTCAAATAAGGAAATTCGATGAATATATTTCAAGTGTACAAAAATGTTCAATCATAAAAAATAATGTCCGTCTTTAAAGAAGAAAAAAAAAATTTATTGAAAAGCAAAAATTTTTGTTTTCTTTCTTTCGTTCCATTTTTTTCCAAATATTTCAATATTTCCGCAATTACTTCGACGTTATACTCGACATTTTATCGCTCAGGAATTTACGGTTGGAATATTGCTGCATTATTACGAGCATTAGAATCTGTTCTTGCCTAAAATTTATAAAAAATATATATATAAAATCTTAAAATTGCAGGTAAGGCACACTGATTGAAATCATTTCCAATGCGCACACAGTTTTTCTATCTTGATAAACATAAGTCATTCGGTATCTCAGAGACACTGACAAACTTTATCGTTAATAGTCACATATGTAGAAGCCTAAAGACTTTTGATATATATATATATATATATATGTATGTATAAACAGAGAGAGAGAGAGGACATTGGAATCAACATCGCATAGTAACTGTTGGTTACACGCCTCCCGCGATCATTGGGCTGTAAACTCAAGATTACTTGAGACGTTAACATCTCTAAGATACAGTGTTGATTTATGTGTTCACACCGAATATATAGCATTATAAAAAAGTTGATGATCAATATACGTATAAAGAATAAAAAAATATGACATGCAGAGCTTTTAAATTTGAAAGAAAATATATCAACCGATCACAGGACCTTGGTTTCAATGTTTTGGTATCTTCATGCGATCCGGGCTAAATAATTTCCTAACGCTTTATTATTGCCTTAGGAAATTATTCATTGAAATGTTGCAACCAAGGTCGTGTGATCGACTGATCTAATTTTTTTAATGTTATATATATATATATATATATATATATATATATATATATATATATTCGGCTAATCTTTTAGTCATTATCTAAGATTATTTTTATTTGTTTTAACCGAATGCGTATATATATATATATATATATATATATATATATATATATACACACAATCCAAATAATAATAAAAACGAAAGAATATTAATATAGAGTTTGTCTGAAGAGTTTCATGTAATATTTTTTAATGTTATATATATATATATATATATATATATACTGCCTGCCAAATTATTATCGAGATAACTTTTTTTTCTGATATTTCAAAAACCCTCCAATCAATCCATACACAATTTTCACACAATGTTGGCAACACAGACCTGCGCAATCACTAAATTAGAAAAGTATAAGAATTTAGTGAAAAGATGGGTCGTAAAAGCAGTTTAAGTGATACTGAAAAGAAAACTATCACCTCAGAACTCTCAAAAGGTATATCTACCGTAGAAATTTCTAAAATGATAGGGATGTGTCATCAAGAAAAAAGTTCGCCGACCCTACACAAGTACGCAAAAGGGCAGATAAAGGCAGGCCGAAGGTTATTTAACGTCGTCTCATGGGGGATCCTACTGTCTAAAAGTACTCGGTGTCGGTATCTGAGGGAAATAGCAACAACAGTCAAATCTGTATCGAAGCCTCCGTTGACAAGAAATCACATTCCAAATCGTTTGAAATGGGCCGAGGACAATATGAAGATTGACTTCTCTGAAGTTTTGTTCACAGACAAAACTCGAGCAACACTTGATGGGCCAGATAAATGGTGCAAAGGCTGGGTAATGAACGGACAGAATCGCCATCAGCGTTTGAGACGCCAACAAGGCGGTGGAGGCATAATGATCTGGGTTGATATTATTGGACCCATGGAGAGTACCAGATGGCGTCAAAATGACTGCTGATGCATACATAGCGTTTATGAAGGAGCATCTTGAACCGTGGATGAAAAGGCAAAGACTTGCCTTCAGAAGGGCAATTGTTTTTATGCAAGACAATGCTCCCTCACACGCTGCTCACAAGACTACTGAATATTTGAAACAGTTAGGCTTCGATGGACCTCGAAAAATGAAGTGGTCAGCAAATTCTCCGGATTTGAAGCCAATCGAAAACCTTTGGAGCATCATGAAGCGAAGACTGTACGCCAACGGACGACAATTCAGGAGAAACGCTGAGTTGTGGGAAGCAATTCTTGACATATCTCGCGACATTACAGCAGATGACATCCTACAATTTACAAATTCTATGGATCGTAGACTTGAAGTGATTTAAAATCTGAGAAATCACATTCCCTATTAATTTGTTTAAAACAAATGCCTTTGTTTGTATCTGTTATTTTTTTGATTATCTTATTAGCTTCTTTTGATCATAAACATTCACGTGCGACATTAATAAACGTTTTGTTTGCTCAATTCTGGGAATTTTACTAAACCTTTCTAATAATTTGGCACTCTCAAATCACCGTGCTGATTATATATATATATATATATATATATATATATATAGGAATAAGCATAATTTAATGTATATTTATTTAATGTATATTTTAAAAAGCTGAAAAATAATGATCTGTTTCGTCCCATCCTTATCAAGTTTATTTCTGGGGTATAAAAAACAAACTATTAATGAAGGAAGGAAATTAAAATAAATTTCAATAAAGCTTAAGTCCAATAACATTCGAACCGAATAAGCATTCCCTCTGTTTACAAAGGGAAGGCCCACGGGATCTTATATGCAAGGACTCTAGAACCTTGAGAGGAAATGTGGAGTGAGACGTCGATAAGATAGAAAAAACGGTCCAGCCTAAAATCAAAGACAATTCCTACTATTTATAACAAGCACTGCAATAGAAGAGCCAGAAGTATTAATTAGTTGACTTTCCTGGTTTCCAGATTCAAAATCCTGGGGGGTAAGTGTTGCCTTTTTGGGTTACGAAACCGGTTGTTTTTTTAGCTTTTGAAAATATACCTAAAATGCCACATAAATTATGCTTATTCCTAGCTATCCTTAAATTTTGTACAACAAAAAACTTAGTTAAATGTGTGTGTGTGTGTATACACACGTCCTCATATGGCATCACGGCTTTAGTCACTTTCCCACCACCACAATGTAGATTCCCTGTGCCTTTTTTATAAAAAATTTCATGGCATTTGTTCTAATGAACTTTCCTTTATGGTACCTAGACTTTATGAATTTAAGCGCAGTACTAGATTGGAAGCTAGGTCTCATCATTTTACATTTGCAATGTCAAGATGTAAACAGAAGTTCTATGCTATTAGTTTCTTTTCTCGCTTGTGGAACTCTTCAGTCAAATTTGATCTTTATAAAAATTTAAATGCAATGTCAATCGTTATCCTCTTTTAATTATTGTTTTTTCTTGTATTTTTTCATCTTCTCTAACACTAAGTAACCTCATGCGTCTTAGTGACTTAATTGCCTTGCTTGGGGTGAAATGATATATAAAAAAAAGTACATTTCTAGATTTTGTTCTCTTTCTAGAAAATAAACATCTTTTCCCTAGCCGCCTTTATTTTTTTGTTAACTTTTTAATGTTTGAATAAATAGCTTGTCACATCAGGACGAAAATGGATTACAACTGCGGTATGTGGGCTGGAACTGCACAATCTTTCCTTTTCAATCTTGATAAAGCCCAAAATCTTCTACGTAACCTTGTAGGTGATGAATTATTTTTCTACCCAACAGCCACCTTCCCTACAGATGAAACTTATCAAGTCTCTTACTGGTCTATCGCTATTTCCATAGATAATGTTCAGACGATCTACATTCCTCAGTTTCACTCGCTCTAACCCTTACCGCTAAAACCAACCCATGCCAAATATACACTGAGGCGAAGCGTCTTCATTCTCTTTGTATTTCATAGGTAAGGAAGAAGATCCATTCAAAAAGCTTCCTACTGCGAACCGCATCCTTGTGGAACGGGCTTCCCGACCACTACATTTTTAGCTTGTTTAAATCCAGATTTAACCATTTTCTTTACCACATATCCTCCTACTTCTTAGCGTTTACAGAACAAACTTCTTCAGTAATTCTCTACCTCGAGTGGCTCTTGGGCCTAGTGTAGAGTGAACCCAACCACCAGCCCAAGAGAAGAGAAAAATAAAACAAAAAAAAAAAAAAAGAAAAAAGAAAGAAAAAAAAATTCCCAAAATCTGAACAAATGAGTAAAGACTAAGTAGGAATTTTTTAACAATCCTTCGGATACACACACAAGCATTACAATAGATACACGTTTATACAGCGTTTTATATGTCATTTAAATGCGCATGCGCACCAAAAAAAACGCATATTTGAAGTCATTCATTCGGACATAGTCGTTAAATTGTAAATTACCAAGAGAAACGTACAGAGAAGTTTCTCTTTGCATATTGTCACGTGTGATGTCGACTGATACAACTTCGCAAGAGGGAAAGGATTACCTACATCGGCTAGGTCAGAATGACTTCCAGGTGACACATCTTGAAAGGTTGCCGGAAGATGAGGTCGCAGAAGCAATAGCAGTGAAAGGAGCCAATCAGGGAGATTCCGCCTCAAGTCACATGATAATAACGTGGCAATTTTGCGATGCGGTATCCTCAGATGTAATCAGAGCACAATTGCGCACGAAACCAATCAGGGAAGATAACGACGACATTTTTAGAAACGATTAAATCGATTGAAAAATAAACAAACACATCAAGCGTCAAAGATAAAGAAACGCAATCAGGTAGAAATTAGGAAAAATAAATTAATGAGACTTACAATTTATTAATCTAGCAACCATTTCGAATATTTTACGTAAAAGATCTTACTCCAAACTCCCGTAATTAAATAAGTGTTTAAAACTTGCTAATGAAAGACAATTTAGCAGAAATTAAATACACTTATACAGCCCCCGCCCCCACAAAAAAGTAATCATACAATATCTGTCTATATTTTTGGCACAGTGGATAAAGGCGTTAGTTAGATCCAGTGACAGGACCCAAAGAGTGTGAGTTCAATGCCCGGTTAAGGCAGCGGAGAACTTTCAGAGGGAAAATTAACAGGAGATAACTGACATCCATTAAACATGGCACGTGGAACTAGAACAGTCTACCCCAGTGAGCGAAATAAAGGGTTAAGTTTGACATTCCAACCAACTGAAGAAGGCCGGAGCGTACAACGGCTGAAACGTTGTAATAAATATGGCAACAAAGATGGGGACAATAGTCCGAATAATGTAAATAGTGTACATAATCCCTCATCTCAGAAATATAGACAGATTTTAAAAAATGTTTTATACGGAAGTTAAGTATGCAATTCATTTCATTTGGTTTGGTTTGTTTAACGGCATATCGTAAATAATGTAATCATACAAATTTGAAAGTAAAATAATATATTTGACTTATGCCAATAATATGTTGTATTAAAAAAAAGAAATCCTAAATTTTTTCCAACAGAAGGCTCAAGAACCATTCAAGTTGGAGATGTACTAAATAAGATATGTGATATGAATTAGACACGAAAAAAAAAAATAGATACTACACTTTGAACGCAGGTGCTGACCAGGGAATGAAGAAAAGCATAAGTACCAATGTCTGCTGATCAGTGAATAAAGAATGTTTTCAAATAAGGAGAAGGATAATATTACCATTAGCATTAGGGATGAGGAGAACAGATACTACATGTTGATCCAAACCCGATGGTCAGAGAGTGAAAAAAGCGTAACCCGAGTATGACGAATGTTTCCTAATAAAGAAACTGTAAATCTTTACATTATTATTAGAGATCAGAACAGATACTACACTTTGATCCCAGCTGATGGCCAGGGAATGAAAAAAAAAAACAACAGCCTAAGTAGAATACCAATGTCTGCTGAACAGTGAATACAGAATGTTTTCTTACAGGAGAAGGTTAATATTACCATTGGCATTAGGGATGAGGAGAACAGATACTACATGTTGATCCAAGCCCGATGGACAGGGAGTAAGGAAAAAAGCGCTGGCTGCTTGGTCAATGAATGGCGAATGTTTCCTTATAAAGGAAACTGCAAATCCTGCCATTACTATTAGAGACGAGAAGAACAGATACTGTATTTTGATCTCAGCCAGGTGGCCAGGGAGTGAAGAAAATCCAAACTCGAGCAGCACTGGCTGCTCGATCAACGAATGCTGAATAATTCATTAAAAGGAAACGACTAATATTACAATTGATATTACTATTCAGCTCTAGAAATCAAATTATTAGGTTGGTGCAAAAATAATGACGTAATAACGTCGTTTTTTTGACGTTAAAAATACGTCAAAAAACGACATTATTACGTCATTGTTTTTGCACCAACCTAATAAAAATATTTGTTTTGACGTGATACTCAAATTAAAATTGAAATTAAAAGGAATGCAACTCGAGAAAGAACAGATCGAAATTTTCACATGAATATCATGCATGGCGCCAAATTCGTTCAGAAATATAAAATACCCCCCCCCCCCCCCAAAAAAAATCAATGCCTTTTTCTTTTTTTTTTTTTTTTAACACGTGTGGGAAGAAGTGATACACAAATAAGTTAATCACGTGCTGGGAAAACGGTGGGAGCATACTCTTGACTACTAAATGTGCGCACACATATCAGTCATAGATCGAGCAGCGGCGAAGAAACATGGCGGTGTCGAAGCTGCTCATTCGGGGTTGTCTTCTTTAGGACTAAGATAGGCTTGTCCGCAGCTGCATCAGTCCGCCAAATGCATCACGCATCTAAAGATAATGCTGTGAGTGAACGCACCACCAGGCATTGATTCCAGAAAATAAAGTCGGGAGATCTGTGCCCTTGTGATGAACCCCGCAGTGGCTGGCCACAGGTTCTGGTTGGTGTGTGGCTCTGAAAGCGGTCATAGACGAGAACAACAGCCAAACCTGTGGCGAGCTTGCTGAACGCGTCCAGGATCCTGATGAAACATTCAGACTTCAGCCCACCACCACTGCATAGGGAAAGGATACAAATTGAGCTCACACTGTTGGAAATCAACAATCAACGACGTGTGACAGCCTGTTTTTTGTTGCTTTCTCGACACCGTAACGTACTGATATTTGATCAAGTCCTCCCCGGTAACGAAAGTGGGTCTTACTTGACACTCCCAAGCCTGCCAGACATTGATTGTCACCACGGGCCAAATCATAACGGCAGGTCTTTAATCGCGGTTGTTGGAACCTGTACAACAGGCACTGAAGCAGAAGGAGCGAGTATTGTTCCACCATGGCAATGCCAGGCCTCATATGACACGCCCAGGAATGCCATACGGCGACATGGCTGGGAGACTCTGCCATCTTCCTCACTTCCTGAAACTTGCGTTAGCAGATTACCACCTATACCATTCCTTGGAAAATCACATTCGTGGAAATCCTTTTCAAATGAGACAGACATCCAAGAGTCAGTCACAGACTTTTTTTGCGTCCACGACCACTACTTTTTACCGCTACGTCATTGCACAGCTGGGGGCACGTTGGCAAAATATTCTGGATACCGATGGGGATCACTTTGAGAATTAATGGTATGTCAAATTTGCCGCATACCATTTTCCTAATAAATAAGAACGCGGCACAGAGCTTTTTGGTTACTTTGTAAAATACAGAGCAAGGGAATTTGGTGCTACAGAAGTGATATAAAAATAATGATCTTTAAAGAAGTTCATGCCTGAGCAAGACAATGAAAATTGTAAGCCTATTAGCATTTCAAACATAGCTTGCGAGTTAAGAGAATGAAGTAATATACAAAAAGAAATAAGCGATATTTTAACAGCATATTTTGAAAATCTAAAATAATTTACTATGACGTACCTTATCAGAAATAAACGACCATGAAAATCATTAAGCCTTTCGCACAACATTAATTGCGATAATTTCGCTGTTATCAATTTATGGCAGAGATAATGGAGAACTATGAATATAAGATGAACAATCAGGAAGTGAGGACATGGAGGATATACAACGATCAATACTTTGACTTGAAGAGATTGGCTTTGTAGCAAATCGATGAGGCATCCATACAGTAAACTGTTCCCCAAAAGCAGTTCTTAGGAAAAACTATGTGAATGCAATTTCCTCCTTACAGTTGAAATATGGGAGGGTGAGGGTGCTTCAACATTGTAGATGTAGCTTTGGCGAGTCTTAGCTGTAAATGTCGGACTAACGAAACTAAAACATTCGACTATCACCCGGTTTACACACCTTCCAATATTTTGAACAGGAGTTACGGTTTATTTCTTTTTTCCCTGTTTAGGATTAGGTTTGCGGTTCCTTCTAAAGTCTTCTCGTTATCTGTGATTCCCAGTATCTCCTCGCGTCTTAGTGGTATTATCGCCTTGCTTAGGATGAATTGGTTAGGAAAAAAAAAGGAACTGAGCATTTACCATGGTTATAGCGAGGCTTGTATGTTGAGCTTGTGGAAAAAAATGCTGCGTCACAGGAAGTATATGGAATGGAAATGGGCCATGGCCACAGTGGATAAAAGCGTTGCTTGAATTAATCCAATGACTTGACACAAACTGATATATCCATAAGAGGCATGGCACGTGGAATTAGAACGATCTGAGTGGACGAAATAAAGGGTTAAGTTCGAAATTTCAACGTATATCACCTGAAAAAGGCCGGAGCGTACAACAGCCGAAACGTCGTGAACATGCCAATAAGATGAGGACGATAGTCCGAACAATTAAATAGTGTAAATAATGATGTCGATATTGAACGTATTGCTGTGAAAT
The DNA here is from genome assembly GCA_963932145.1 of Acanthosepion lycidas. Lineage (NCBI taxonomy): Eukaryota > Metazoa > Mollusca > Cephalopoda > Sepiida > Sepiidae > Acanthosepion > Acanthosepion lycidas. The sequence continues at coordinate 6,133,947 of OZ010608.1, read as the reverse complement.
TAGAATTAAAATTACAATTGAAAAGAAGTAACCTCAGGAAAAACAGATCGTTATTTACATCTGAATGATGAGTATGTCGTTTAGAAGTATGTAAACGATCGATTGCATAAAAAAAATCTTAGATCAAGTGTTTGAAATGTGTGGGTGGGGGAGAGTAAAGCATGTAGACCGTAGCTATGGCTAACTCTTTTCGGATATAATGAACTGGCGCTACATAATAAAAGTACCAGATGACAGAAACAGCGTCACTTAGGGACGTTCAACAGTAACAACAGCTAAAATGGATATAACATGTAACTGAAAGAGAAAAGAACAATCAAGAAGTTAACATTCCACACTACTTCAAGCAAAAGGTTGGAAAGGAAATCCCCAGGAATACTGGAAGGTTCGATATCAGTTATTGGACCAGAGAAACCAATTTTCCTGAAAAACCGTTTTAATAGTAAGATTGTAGAAATTTCAGTCGAAAATAAAACCGACTGCTCGGTCATTAAATTCCAAATGTTTCACATAAGGAAACAGATGTTACCATGAGGCACGAGGAAACGGATACTACACATTGATCCCAGCCTGATGGCCAATGCATAAAAAAACAAAAAAACAAAAAAAAAAACACGAAACTCGGGTATCACTGGCTGCTTGCGCAATGGATGCTGAATGTTTCCTTATAAGGAAACGGTCAATATTACCATTAGAGATAATTAAAATACATACCATAATTCCTCATGTATAACACGCATTTTTTTCATTAAGAAATAAACAAAAGTTAGGGGTGCGTATTATGCACAGCTACAAAAAAAAATCTTTAAAAATACCGATTGATAGGTCGATTTCAGTTGCGAAATGATTACTCACCACAAACATACGATAATTTGAGACAACATTCGGCGATTGCGACCCCATAAGGATGTTAAATACAATCATATGTACCTAAAAATATTTGCAAATTTAAAATAAAATAATTATCATAAAACTAAATTAGAATATGTTTAAAACCATTTTTTTTTAATAAGAGTAGGAAACGCTGAGCGTAATGAAATTGGAGAGGTACAATTTATAGGGTTTGATTACCAAACAAGGGGTGCGTATTATGCGTGAACAGATGCATTTCCCCATATATTTAGCACAATTTTAGCGATGTCTATTATGGATGAAGGCGTATTATACACGGGGAATTACGGTACTATACATTGATACCATCCCATTGGCCAAGAAATGAAAAAAGCCTAACTTGAATAGCATTGGCTGCTCTGTCAACGAATGCCGAATGTTTCCTTATAAGGTAGTGGCTGATATTACCAGTAATATTCAACTCTAGAAATCAAATTAAAATGCTTCTGTTTTGTTATTCATCGCCGATTTGGTACATTTGTGATTTTCATAAATGAATAATTATTTTGTTGATAATTTTTTTCAAATAATTAAGTTGCTTAATTATTCAGATAAAACAATTTTCTACCCCGAGGAAATATTAAATTCTTTTTTCTTTAAATTGACTGAATGTTATTGGAGACAAAAATATGAATAAATTTGTAATGATTGAAAATTTACGGCAAGTCCAAAATTGTCGATTTTTACGAAACAACCAGTTAGAGTATGGAGCAAGTGAATTTAGTGTGAGAGAAGGGACATAAAACAACATCTTTGAAGAAATCTATCCCTGAGCAAAACAATGAAAATGGTAAATACCTTAGCATTTCAAACAAAGCATGCGAGTTAAAAGGAAGAAAATAATATATATAAAGTAAGCGAAGTTGATATTTTTAAATAGCATATTCTGAAAATGTAAAAATATAAAATAATTTACTATCACGTACCTTATCAAAAATAAAGAGTCATGAAAATCATTAAACCCGTTGCACACATTAATTACAATAATTTCGCTGATATCAATTTATGGCTGACACAAAACTATCAAAGAAACGACTGAGGAATGGTGAGGAAGCAAAGAATGGGTCTTGAACCGCACAATTCCGGGTATACACCCGGTCTGAATTTATTAAGCAAATCGTATAAACTTCAATAATTCAAATTTGGTTTGAAAACGAACTGCCAAATTTTAATCAACGGATGTCAAAATCAAGCCCGAGTTAAAATTTTAGGCAGTATCAATGTTTTATTGAAGTTATTTGATGTATCTGTATATATTTCTGAGATGAGGTATTACGTACATTATTTACATTATTTGGAATATTGTCCTCACCTTTGTCGCCATATTTATTACAGCGTTTCAGCCGTTGTACGCTCCTACCTTCTTCAGGTGGTTGGAATGTCGAATTGAACCCTCAAGGACACATGGAACAGTAGATAAAGGCGTTGATTAGATCCAGTGACAGGATCCAAAGAGTTCAATAACCGGTTAAGGCAGTAGAGAACTTTCAGGGGGGAATTAACAGGAGATAACTAACATCCATTAAAACATGGCACGTGGAACTAGAAACAGTCTACCCAAGTGAGCGAAACGAAGGGTTCAGTTCGACATTCCAACCACCTGAAGAAGGCCGGAGCGTAATAAATATGGCGACAAAGATCAGGATAATAGTCCGAATAATGTAAATAGTGTTCATAATACCTCATCTAAGAAATATAGACAGATACTGAAAGGCCGAAACGTTGTAATAAATATGGCGACAAAGATGAGGACAATAGTCCCAATAATGTAAATAGTGTTATTTGATGTATTCTAAAAAAATCTGCCGTCTGTGGTTATTAGGCAAAACGAAATAATCACATTTTACTTCAATAAAAACGTAAGAAAATCATCAAAAGTTATCAATAACTATAATAGAACAAATAAGAAACATAATTCTTTGAATTCTTTACATTTTAATATAGTGACACTTCCTCATAATAACAATTAGTAATTTATTATCCATTGATTTTGTTAATTTTTTTACTTCACCAGGTTCAATTTCCGACATGTTACTTTTAATTGCTTCTCATAGGTCCACTTTGTTATATTTTTGCCACCTTCATATAATTTCATCTTCACAATTAATCACAGATTTTCGATCGAATTCAGATCAGGACTTGATAGTGGCCATCCTTTTATCTTCTCTCCTGTAAATCTTTTATGCTCAAATAATTCACAGGTAAGCTTAGATATGAGGAGCATTGTTGTGCATAAATACACACTTCACTTTGAAACTGCGAAACGAGGACTTGTACCATGTAAAGAAAATCTTGCTCATAAAATCACAATAATTAGCACTGTTCAGTTTGAATCTTTCATCGATTTTGAATGGTCCAATAATGGTTTGATCGACAATTCCAGCCTATATCATAACATTACCGCCTACTTCTTGTCTTCTTTTAGCCACAGGCACGTCTGAATTGGCCCATTAAATTTCATTCAAGATTCGTCCGTAAAAATTAAGTCAATTTTCATGTATTTCTTGGCCTAATTTTGACGCTTTAAAATATTTGCTTTAGTGAGAGGAGGTTGCCTAAGTAGATTTTTTTTTTTACAGATCCAAATTCACGTTTTGTTGTCCTTCAAGTCTGGCCTTTTCAAAGATCTGACTGCTATGGTGGAGTAATGGACAGCTGCTCGGATTGCGGAATCGGAAAGTCGAGTTCGAATTCCAGTCGATTCCATTACATTCACTTATGTGCTAATATCCTTGGGAAAGGTATGAATCATCTTCTCCCCCAGCTATGGGTAAATATAAGGACTGACTGGGTTCTAAAGCATTGGATGACAATTGCTTTAGTATTAGGTTGGTGCAAAAATAATGACATAATAATGTCGTTTTTTGACGTATAACGTCAAAAAACGACATTATTACGTCATTATTTTTGCACCAACCTGATAGAAGGGCAACTCTGAATTCAAAAACATGCGGAGTGTCGTTTGGGGACCTTGTATAAAACCTTTATAAAAATGAATTAAACCTCCTCCACACGACACAGCCTGAAACCTCCTCCACACGACCTCCTCCACATATATAAAATACAGTGTTGTGGTAGGATCCACCTAATTTGCATAGTGGAGTACCGACCATATAAATATGGTTGGTACCGGGAAGAGAGTGAGAGGAATCGGAGAGATTCAACCAGAGACTCTGCCCGACGGCGACTCAGTCAACACATTCTCCAGGAACGGTCTTCCCGGGAATATACAAAAGACTATATGTAAATATTGTGTACACTTTCTTGTTTCAATACATTTTGTTCTAAGTACATTTTGCGTTGCATTATTATTCCATGCATTAGTCAAGTTTCAACATACAGTCACCAAACATCAGTCTCTAGGGTGGCGAGCGAATTTGAAGACGTCTGTTCAGGTACATTGGATTTTCTTTGGCACCCACAGAGCTGATCTGCAGTTTATAGTGCAACTATCTTGACTGGACGGGAGTTAGAATTTTGGGAGAGCGCGCATAACCTGGCGTAATCAGCAGTTTCAACAAGGCAAGTAAGCTCAAACGCTCGGACACGATGGCTTGTGACCTCGTGCTAGCACGACGATCGACAACTTCCGAATAGATGCAACTATCGAATTTCACTCACAAATCTTGGGCTAATCTGTGGTGTCGTTTTCATATGTTCCCTTACGGTCCGAACAATGTTAACATTGATAGTTTTATAGAAATGATTTTAACATTTTCATGTTTAACATTAAGATTAATTAAAATTTTATCTTTAATCTTAATCTGCAAAAACTTAAATGCAATGTTAATCACTATGTACTGTTCCCATGAATACAGTTGACCAGATTGTTCATTTCTGTCAAACTCTCTGCCTTGAGCAGAGAGGAACCCGGACGAGACTTTGCTGAACGGCAAAGTTTCGTCCGGGGAGGTAGACAGGCCCTGAACCCGTTTATGCGGCTTCGAAGGGAATAGTTTTGGTCGAGCCTACGAGCTCGGGGAACAACTTGTGCCACATACATCCCTCGTGTGTGTGTGTGTGTGGGGGGGGGTTAAATATAACCTTCCCGCTAATTAATTTTTCGAGTCCTAATTTTCCCATACGCTGTAAACTTCGTTTCTCAGTGCCTTTATTGTCTTGAAAGGCGTGATACTGATTAAAAAAAATGTATGTAAACGATTCAAATTAATCCTGTATGAAAATGAAATCAACTTGTTTATATGAAAGATTAAATCTTTTATACATGACACAGTCTAAATCCTTTCTATAGATGAGTTTAACCTCTCATATATAAAATGCTTTTAATCCTATCTAGTAATTATTTCCACATAGTTTTAGACCATCTTTGTAGTAATTATTTTCACAACCATTCAGAGATTGATATCAAGAAATGAGTTGAAATTTTAATGACGAAAGCTGATCTAGAAACGCTCGTCTCCATAGTCAACATTTTAAAGATAAACATCAGCTAGTAACTCGAAATTGAAGATTGTGTAATGCTCCACACGTACACACTAAAGAAAAGTGGATACGAACAGAAGGAAATGACACACCAGATAAGAATATTAAATGAATGTAGGAAAATAAGGGAGTGTATAAAAAAAATCGATATAAATAATGAAGAAAATTATAACGCGATTTTATAAGCCATGAATAATGGCAATAAAAAAGAAAAAGAAAATAAAATAAATCTCTCTCGGGGATCATATAGATTTTTGCAAACAGAATTAAATGGCTGAAATCATAGAAAAACAAAAACAATGGAATGGACAGTGTCCATAATTAAATACTTCGGATTCTTTCGAAACAGGACAAAAGAGGAAATCAAATCGTTGGCAGATTCGGAAATTAATAACCATGCATAAAAGATTTGCATCCTAAATATGTTGACAAGCTCGTCACAAGAATGAGAGAAATATTATATTAGCAAACTGCTCCAACCCATTCGCCAAAGAGAAAAAAAAAGAAAGAAATGAGAGCGGATGTGTTTAGGCTCAGCTATAAATGGAATAACTGAATGGTAACAAAGGGAAATTAAAAAAATAGAATGATGTCTGCTAAAATATATAAAACAGTTAACGTTAGAACAAACACATAATCAGAAGAAGGAGGTTTTAATAAACTGTTCTCATCCTGAACTAGAGATACTGATTGCTGCCACTGAACATATTTGTATCCATGAGTATCTAGTGGGTTTAAGTGTTTCGTGAATTTGATAACATAGCAATTCAGAGTTCAATCCCTGAGAGCGGTTCTTTTTTTTATTTTTATGTGCCGTATCCTTTTAGGACGTAGGTGATCAGGGCTCTCCACCTCCCTCTATCCCTTGCAGCTCTCAGCAAGTTCCTTCCCTCACCTTTCTCCCCCAGACCACGTTCCGTCATTCACTTGTTCAAGCTCGTCAGGTGTGTCATGCGCTGGTTTCCCTTGTCTCTCTTTCCCACTATTCGACCTGTGAGTATCAGATTCTCCAGGTCCTCCCTTCCTCATTAGGTGTCCCAGAAACTTCAGCTGCCTCTTTCTGATATTAAGTATAAGCGTTCTTGTTTGCAACCTCTGAGACCTCATCGCTGCTCATATGCTCGGTCCATGATATCCTTAGCATCCTTCTGTAGAACCACATCTCCATCACCCCGAGTCTCTTTTTCATCTTTGAGGGAATCGTTCAAAAATCAGTGGAAACAAGTCGAGCAGTAATTGAACAGCACAAAACAAGGACAAACTGAGATCTCCCTAAAAATGTGCAGTAGAATGAGAATAATTTACTCCAATAGATAAATAAAGGGTTCAGTTCGAAAGTTGCAAGGATCGACAGACACCGGAAGAAGGCCTGGGAGCGAAACTGCCGTGACCCTGTGTGAAGAAGTGTGCAGGCTGAGCTGTAAATGGAATAACTGAATGATAACAAAGAGAAATAAAAACAAAATAGTATGATGTCTGCTAAAACATAAAACAGTTAACGTGAGAACACACACACACAATCAGAAGGAGGAGGTTGCAATAAACCGTTCTCAACCACAACTGGAGATACCGATTGTTAGCACTGAACATATTTGTATCCATTAGACTGTAGCCTAGTGCTTAATGAATTTGATAACATAGCAATTCTGAATTCAACGCCGGAGTGCGGTAGTACACTTAGAATCAGTGGAAACAAGTCGAGAAACAACCGAACAGTACATAACAAGGGCAAATTGAGATCTCCCTAAACAAAGGCAGTAGAATGGGAATACTTTACTCCAGTAGATAAATAAAGGGTTCAATTCGAAAGTTACAAGGACCGACAGATGCCGGAAAAAAGCCTGGGATTAAAACTGCCGAGACAATGTGATAGCAAAGATGAGGATATTAGTCCAAATGAAAATAATTTAGATAGTGATAACTCCTCATCATAGAATTTCAAACAGGAATTAAAAAAAAACTTATAATTTAATCTATTCGAACTATTATAATTTTTATTATTACAGGTGTTATAAAAATTGACGTTTCAATCAAGTACCAACTGGCCATCTTCACTTTTTAGTTGATATGAGTGTTGTGTTATTTTGTCCCAATGATGCCAGTTTCTATTCACTCCTTTTCAATCGCTCTATATTCATTTAGTGCTTGATTTGAAGATTGAATTACACACCACGAGTACCTAAACAGCAACACGTGTTCAATCAGCGCCTATTAAATCAGGAACATTTTCCAGATCTTTGGAAATTTTGATTATGTGTTTGGTTTGGTTTGCTTTGGTTTGCTTCACGGCATATCAACCTCAATGGGTCATTTTATGCCGACTAGCTTTTTTTCCTGGTAATATTTTTGTTTTGTCAAAAATCTATTTCTGCTAATATTTTTCCTCAAAAATGTATAGCTGGTATTATTATTTTTTGGTAATAATTTTTTATAAAGTACTTCCGGCATTAAAACTCATTTCTACACTTTTATAATGCTTTTTACCTCAGTTTCGGGGCCAACCACCTGTTCATAGCTGGGACCCTAACAGGTGCCACCATCCCGGGTCAGAGTGGACCTGGGAACCCCAGCAATTAAGAGGTGGTTCCACGCTCCTCAAAACCTCCTGATCAGTGACTTTGCTGTTGGACGTAGTTTATCGTCTTACCCAGGATGCTTTTGATTATGTGAACATTGTTTGAATGAAAATTAATCAAAAGGACAATTTTACTAAATGATAATTATTCGAAATGCAAAATTCTTTATTGCAATAAAAATGTAAAAATTAAAAAAAAGAAAATACACAAATGATAATTATTTGAAATACTAATATCGTTAATAAAGAAAAGAATCCTTATAACCTTAAGTTATATAATACTGCACGCAAATAGTCAACTACTGGAGACTATTTCTTAAAGACTGACACTAATTCTTTTAAGTTTTCCATTTACGTCGAGCTATTTTCTTGGCGCTCATGATATTTTGGCAACCGGTTCTTATTTTTGCAATATGGATTTCTAGCAAGTCCAGTTTTCTTTTAAGAGCGTCTAAGAATTTCCATATTGTGGGATGATGGGATGACGCTTGCAGCAAAAAGGCCCTATGCTATCCTTTATAGTCAATATTAATTGTAGGTAAATCAGTATTGAATCTCTCGAAGCAAGACCACACAAGTATACCAAATAATTATCATTTAATTTAATTGTCCTTTCGACTAATTTTCATTCAAAGAATTTTTAATTTGAAGAAATGTTTTCCGAATAATTATTTTCGAACAATTTTTTCGATACGGATATTTTAGAACATTTTTTTTTTTCGATACGGACATTCCTGAAAAAAAAAAAAAAATACAAGAAAATGTACTCGCAAAGAGATTTAAGCTACCAGAGACTTACAGAACAATATAAAGGGTAGCAAAACTTAAGTCGATTGGAACGCTGAAGAATATTGAGAAGACTTGCTGTCACTTGTTCCTCATGAGTGGTTGCTAAACAACCTCTAGTGGTGTTCTTTATGTTCTAATTCATTTCAGCACGAAAGTAAACTATGATTCGCTACAAATTTGTCCTTTTGCTGCTATAATTAATTTGAAGCCATTTATTTAACATAACCGGTACGTAACGGGTAGATTGCTCGACAGTAATTTGCTCGAAAAATAATTTCTGGAACTATCAGTTGCTCGAAAGGCAGTTTCCACGAAGCCTGTGGTTAAAAAAATAAAACTACATTGTTTCTAATATTTTCTATAAGATAAAATAATACAACTTTATTGTAGTTAACTGAACAGTTAAAATTAAAGAACGAGTACATTTATATAGCAGATCTTAGTTTTTCTCTCGAAACCTGTGGTTAAAAAATAAATAAATAAATAAATAAAACACGTGCTAAGCATTTCCTTGTTTTGCACATTTCACATTCCATCACTAGGGTTCAAGTTCTCCAAAATTACTGAAATAGAAAACAAATATAGAAAAAAAAAAAAAAAATCAGGACTTCTAAAGTTGAGTGTTGTGGCTCCTTTTATATCCAGCTCCGTTGACGTGTCGTGAGACGTCGCAGTTTACGTGGTGCTTCGAGCTTCGAAATTACTTCGAGCAATCTGGCTTTCTAGCAATTGATAGTTCTAGAAATCATTTTTCGAGCAATTTACTTAGATCCCTTCACACAAAATGGTGACGTAGATCAGTCACTGCTTCATCCAGAGTTTTTGGCGTTTACAGTATATCCTGTGAGTTAAGTTCTCAAAGCAATCATGGCTCTCCACAACTTCCGGTCTTTTGTTGCAACTTTCAGCCTTTTAACATGTCTTCAGTTTCCTCTCTTGTCATCTATTCACACAAACTTGTTAAGTAGGCTATCATTTTCTTCTACTTGTCACGCATTCAGTATGACCTGCGAATGTTAAATTCTCTAAACCTTCTTTCCTTATTATATATCACAGAAATGTTTGTCAATGATTCTAAGTATACGTTTTCTTGTGTGTGTGTGTGTGTGTGTGTGTGTGTGTGTGTGTATATATATATAAGGTTGGTGCAAAAATAATGACGTAATAATGTCGTTTTTTGACGTTAAAAATACGTCAAAAAACGACATTATTACGTCATTATTTTTGCACCAACCTAATATATACGCATTTTTTTATATATTATATATGCGCAGTACTCATTAAAAAGCGCTCAATATCAGTAATAGAGCTAACAGTGATTGGACTATATATATATATATATATATATATATATATTAGTTTGATGTGTTTTTGTGACGTTAGGTTTCACACATTTGCGATCGTCCGGTTTATCTGACGATCGCAAATAGCGTGAGACCTAGTTCACAAACATATCAATCAAACGATATATATATATATATATATATATTACAAATATCGGGTTGGAACAAAAGCAACGTATTTCAACAGGTGGCGTTTGAACGTGATTTTGTTTCACACGGGACTCAAATTTAATCAAAATATGCATCTTCTGAAAAGATTTGTGCGCGGATTTTGTCCTAATCATGCTTGCCATACTAGTTTGACCTTGTACCATCAGATTACCAATTATTTTGATTGCGACAAAATTATCTTAAATGAAAAAAAAAAAAAAAAAAAATTCTCTAGAAGCCTTTAAAAACCACTTAGACCAGAATGATGTGACGTTCTGTAAAGATGGAATCCAGGAACTATGGCGAAAGTTAGGGGAACGAAATGACACATACGTCGATGAATAAATCTATGTTCAAAGTTCTTCATATTGTCTTTGAAATTCTCTATCAGAAAACGCTAGAAAATTTTGTTTCGCATCCACTAGAAATTGTGGAGGAAATCTCCACCCAAAATAACCTAGAGGCGTTTCGGGGCGAGGAAAAGAAGTAAAATCACTTTCTTAAGCTGCGAAATACTTTTAGCATCCCGCTAACACTTATCAATGTTGTATTTTGTACAAATCTGTGCAAAAAGTGGATCAAAGAGCTTACCCAGGTTCACACAGATTTTCAGGAAACCTAAACTTTTAATTGGTCAAAAAACACATAAAAGTGGGCGTTTCAAATCCACACACGTACAAGTCTTTTTCCAGCGCGTGACCAAGTCAAGTTTTCACGCTTCTTTTTCCATGGTCCTACCACGTGATTACATTAATTATAAATACCAGACAGGATTTGGTTCTCTCCGTCTTTCTTCAGACAGGCAAAGATACAGCCTCGCAGAAAGCTGACTGAAAGACCCACGCAATTCTCGACCTCAACTTCTAACCAAGAACAATTTATTTTTGAAGAACGACTTAGACTCACACCACTAAAACAAGTTTTACGAATATCACCTGAAGATACACCAAAACCAGTTTCTTAAAGGAACAAATTAAGATGTTAAGACTCGCCTAACAAACACAAAGTGTCACGAATCCATATTAGCGGTTTGGGAGAAAGACGCAGTCCTGTATTCAGCAACCAGATATAACATTGTTATCCTTTTTAACACATTTGAACTTTTCGAGTTATTACTTTATTTTCTTTGCATTACGGCCCGGCGACTGATTGATTTCGTCTACCTAAGATCAAATCACAACGTGGGTAGGTTAGACTAGAAATCAAAACAGTTACTTCGGTAACCAGACGTTGGAGGCGAGCTGGGAACAACAAGGCTGATACCGAATCTAACCAGATTCACATCCGAATCAGCAAAAGGTTAGAACGTCACATTTGGTGCCGCGACCAATACCAAGTCACATTGGTCGTCACAGAACAGGATAGGACGGCGACGGCGCGGAGACAGGCGGGGTGACGTCACAATTGGTGGCCGTGACCAGGATAGCACGGCGGACGCGACCAGGCAGACGTCACATTTGGCGCAGTGACCCCGGGGTGACGTCACACTGCTTTCGCTTGTTCCCGGTTTTCATGAATTTAAGCGTTCAGCTAGGCTGGCATCTCGCTCTCACCCTTTCACTGTCGAAACTGATAAATATAGCGGTCTCTTCTACTCCAATAGCTTCATGTCTCGCACTTCTCGCCTGTGGAACTCCTTCCCCTTTTCCTGTTTCTCTGATAGCTATAATCTCCAACTATTCAAATGTAATGTCAATCGACGTCTCCAGATGCCTTGATCTATCCCCTATCCTTCTCTTCATCCTTTCCTCTATCACTCCTCTTTGCTCTCGCTCCAACTGTCACTAACCCCTTGCGTGCTAGTGGCTTCCCGCCTTGCTTGGGGTTGAATGCTTGAAAAAGAAAAAAAAAAAACTACTTCATGTGTAACGTGGTATATAACGTCACGTGACTCCTGTAAGTATAAAAAGTTAGTAAAAATGTAACCAATTTTAGTTAGTAAGAAACAACAACCCAGGTAAGTACACTTCTTTTTCTCCCGGCTGAACAGTCAAATTCTCCACAAAATGATTAATAAGGATGTAATGAAAAAGCTGTAATAACATGATAAAAATAGGATAATTTTATGTTAATGATAGTGTTGATGTACTGATAATGTTGACGGCGATGATAATGCTGGCAGCAGAAAGCAAAGAATTACAGGAACAAGAAGGAAATACTGCAATAACACGCAAAATACAGAATTGCTATTAACGTTAATTATTAGAAAATTGATCTCGTTGATAATGGGAATCCTGATGAAGAGAGATGAAAACAATTAGTTTTTTTTTTTCTTTCTTAAATTTTCTTTCCTGTTAATTATTTTCTTTTTGTTTGTCAGTAAATTGTGATTATCCATTGACTGAAAATTGAAATTTGAAAACGATGATATGGAAATGGATATTCTTTAGGCACAATGAAATTGCAATCTTTCTTTATCTTTTTTTTTTTAACGTTTGTAATTGTTTCGCTGCTATGGAAAGTTGGTTTTAATTTCTTGCGATGTAAAGACATCGATAACGAAAACGGAATTTGAAAATTTTAATTCGATACACTGGATCGATCGAAAAATTAAATAAATAAAGACACAGAGAGAAGAAAAAAAAATGTTGTGTAGAAAGGCAACAGACCTTTACACTATTTGTTGAACATGGACTCCGCTAGGAGTAGAACTTCTCCACATACGAACGGTGTTCGTGAAGTGGGTCGCAATGCTCAGCGTATTATTTATTATTGTACTATTATTCAGTGTCTGCAATAGGGATTGGCTAGCCACCATTGTAGACGGGTATCCTTAAATACGAGTAGCCATATATATATATATATATATATATATATATATATATATATAAATAAAGTGTCAGCTGTCAATATACCTCATAACACCCTTGAGCGCTTGGCCTTGGAGCGGGTAGAATGGAGATAAACGTGTTTTAGTGGTCTCAGCAGTTTTCAATCTGCTTGTCTGAATAATCTTCAAGAATCGAGAGCAAGATCTAAAAGGTCAGCCAATCTAACAGTTATCGCATCTCACAATCCTTACTCTTGCTCCATATGTGGCCTCCTTTGTAAATCACTAAGTGTCTTAAGTACCACTTAAGATTATCGCATAAAATTTCATAACTGAATCAATTAAGTTGTCAGATTCTCATACGTCGAAACCAACGGGAGAGTTCATTATATAGTTTACTCTCCTGTCGTGAACGGTAAATGAGGGTCAGCATTGGATGGTGACTTTCGTTTTACTCTTATGCATGCTAGCAGGAGCTACTGTGGAGAAAATTGGGTAAAGGAAAGACTTATGTCATTTGGGCTTTCTTATGTCTGATACTAGCTCAGCCTTGCTGCGGGAGACAAAGCCACACTGACAGATGAAATTTTTTAAAGCAGGATTTTGATGGCGTTTCAGCTTCAGAGCTTGACGGAGCTGATCACTGTGCTTCAGTCTGCTTTATTCAAAACCCATTTAGCTTAATGAAACATGGCTTACGCAACTCCTTTCGCTTTGATACTTGGGCTTCTCAGGTTTTCAGATCAAGGATGAGACGTTTCAATTTGGTCTTTGTAACGTAAGAGTGGACGTTCAACTGCACACACACGCACACACACACACATATATATATATATATATATATATATATGTGTGTGTGTGTGTAGAAATATAGCTTCAAAGTATGCAATATTTATAGGATAAAGTGCTCAATATCAGAGATAGAGCGTATGTAAATATAAATATAAAAGTGAACATTGAAGTCAACACTCAGAGGCGACAAGCTGTTTCATGCTAGACGCAATCGTCAGGCTTAACCGCTAGCTCTTAGTAAATATTCTCTTTTTGCTATCTCTCCTAAACCTCGTTCTGCCATCTATTTACACAATCTCGTTCCCCTGTCCCTCTTGACTTCAATAAGTCCTAATAAGGGATAAGGATTATAGTGCTTATCTCTTTTTTACTCGGATGAAAATCTAGTACGTCATAAATATATTTAAAATCAAAGTTCCCGAATTGAATATATGATTTCATGTTTTTCATAAGGGGTTTCCAGAATCATAGGAACATTATTTCAATTAGTCTTATATTTTCTACATGTATTGTTTACAAGTATAAATATTAGTTAAGATAATTTTTTTCCACTTAATATGAACACAAATAGCACTTTGTTCAGACAAATGGCAAACCTATTAAACAAGTCGATAGCTTTGTGTTCTATGTTAGGTTGGGTCAAAATTTATCTTTGTTTTTTTTATTCAATTTCACGTCGTACTCACAACTTAAAGTATTATAAGTTTGAGATTAAATTATTTAAGTTTCAAGTTTTATACGCCTGTCAGAATCATTTTGAAAACTGGATATATTATGCAGGTTTAAATTAACAAACGTATAATATAATCAGGGTTAGTAAATAGTTGAAGCATATTTAATTAAAGAACTCGACAAAAAAGCATTTTCTTGCAAAAAAAAAAAAAAAAAAAAAAAAAATTAAAATTAATAAAATTGACTAATATTCTCTACCAGACTGTGGGAAGTTGCACTGGGATTATAAGATATATATATATATATATATATATATATATATATGAGAGAGAGAGAGAGTTTCATGCTAGATGTAATCGTCAGGCCTGACGATTGCATATAGCATGAAACAGACTGTCGCCTCTAAGTGTTGACTTCTATGTTCACTTTTATATTTACACACGCTCTATCTCTGATATTGAGCACTTTATTCTATAAATATAGCACATCTTAAGACGATATATCCGTGTAAATGAAATATATCGAGGTCTTTTTTGTGAATCATTTCTAATATTTCTCTATTACTAGGATCCACTTGGATTATATAACGGATTTTTACTATATATATATATATATATATATATATATGTCCGGTACCTTGGAAAATGCTCAATATCACTGATATATTATAGCTAGCATATTTAGTTGAAAGGATATAAGTTTGCAGCCCTGGGTTTGACGTTTTTGCGATCATAAGCCAAGCCACCAAATAAAAGGCTCAAGAACCACTCAAAGATGTATGATTTGATTGAAACGTTTTCTACGTCTTGCTTATCAACTTTTTGCAGGTTAATTAAAACCAGAAAATGTTTTTAGGTTGTAAGAATTTGTTTAGGGGGATAATAGTAATACAAATATTACTAATTATTATTATTAAAGATTGATGATCACAAAAGCGTGAAACCCAGGGTAACAAACTCAAATCCATACAGCTGTGTGTGTGCGTATATATATTATATGCGCGGTACTTATTAGAAAGTGCTCAATATCAGAGAGATAGAGTTTGTCTGACGATCGCTAAATTGTGAAACCCAGAGTCACAAGCTCACATCTATCCAACCATATATATATATATATATATATATATATATATATATATATATATGTGTGTGTGGAGATATATATATATATATATATATATATATATATATATATATAAATAAATGATTTTGCCATATAAATTGACAAATGCCTATTTGTAAAAATTTAGCATACGTATTCCTAATATTCTTTTATATTTATATTTCTCATTAAATATGGCGTCTCGAAAAAAAGTGATCAAATTGTCACATTGGAAATGACTGGTATGAATAATTCTGAGCTAATAAAACAATTGAGTGTTTGTAGAAAAACCAATGTTCAGGTGTAGAAAAAAGTTTCAAGCGGAAAAAAAAACAAGCTTAGCAAATCTAATTCCGGAAAGAAGCCGTTTGGTTCGAGCCAGGAGCTTTAGCCGCCAAGACCAAGATGAAGAGACTCACATGAAGAAGAATGAGTAAGATGGCAAAAGGACACGATATTTTGGATAGATTTCTGAGGAGGATCTTGAAAGAGAACCTAGGGGTAAAATAGAACATATATATATATAGATTATATATATTTATATATATATATATAGATTATATATATATATATATATATATATATATATATATATATATATATATATATATATATATATATATTAGACTATATACATATATAGAAAATATATATATATACATATATTAGACTATACATATATTAGACTATATACATATATAGAATATATATTAGACTATATACATATATAGAATATATATTAGACTATATACATATATAGAATATATATTAGACTATATACATATATAGAATATATATATATATTAGACTATATACATATATAGAATATATATATATATATATATATATATATATATATATTAGACTATATACATATATAGAATATATATATATATTAGACTATATACATATATAGAATATATATATATATTAGACTATATACATATATAGAATATATATATATATTAGACTATATACATATATAGAATATATATATATATTAGACTATATACATATATAGAATATATATATTAGACTATATACATATATAGAATATATATATAGACTATATACATATATAGAATATATATATATATTAGACTATATACATATATAGAATATATATATATATTAGACTATATACATATATAGAATATATATATATATTAGACTATATACATATATAGAATATATATATATATTAGACTATATACATATATAGAATATATATATATATTAGACTATATACATATATAGAATATATATATATATTAGACTATATACATATATAGAATATATATATATATTAGACTATATACATATATAGAATATATATATATATTAGACTATATACATATATAGAATATATATATATATTAGACTATATACATATATAGAATATATATATATATTAGACTATATACATATATAGAATATATATATATATATATTAGACTATATACATATATAGAATATATATATATATATATATATATATTAGACTATATACATATATAGAATATATATATTAGACTATATACATATATAGAATATATATATTAGACTATATACATATATAGAATATATATATATATATATATATATATATATTAGACTATATACATATATATATATACATATAAGAAAGACTATGAAACAGCCCTAAAAGATAGCGGATTCCCAGCAATACTCACATACTCACCACAGAATACAAAAAAGGCCAACAGAAGAAGAAATATCATATGTTTCAACCAACCGTACAGCAAGAACGTAAAAACAAATGTAGGGAAAATATTCTTCAAACTCTTACACAAACACTTCCCAGAATCAAGCACCTTACACAAGATATTCAACAAAAACACAGTAAAAATCAGCTACAGCTGCACCGAGAGCATGGCACAAATAATAAAAAAGCACAATAGGAAAATTATCAACAAACCACACGAACAAATTAAACCCACGTGCAACTGCAGAATAAAGAACGAATGTCCCTTAAACGGAAATTGTTTACAAAACGACGTAATATACCAAGCCACGATAAAATCACCAGATAATGAAGAAAAAGTATACATAGGAGTAACTGGAGGACCCTGGAAACAAAGAAATTATACACACAAAACATCTTTCACAAATAGTAAATATGCAAACAGTACAATGCTTTCTAAGTATATCTGGGAAATTAAAAACAAAACGAACATCACACCAAAAATATCTTGGAAGATAAGGAAAAAATCATCAGCCTACAATAACCAATCAAAAACTTGCAAACTTTGCTCGGAGGAAAAGATAGCTATCATTACTTTCCCCGACCAAAATAAATTGTTAAACAAAAGATCCGAACTCATCTCAAAATGCAGACATGAAAATAAATTTTTACTACGTAACCTAAAAAATTAAAAACGGAAAAAATAAAATAAAAACAATTAACTATACTAATAAACAAAATAACAAAATAACAAAAAAAAAATAAAATAAAAAAAATAATAGAAATAAAACATAAAAAAATACTATGTTACTTAAAAATCGATAACCGAAAAGAGAAAATAAACAAGTAAAATAAATTAACCTAAATTCATCCAAGTAAATAAATAAACAAACCAATCCGAAATAAAGATAATCAAACTGTTCCCGCCAAAATAATACTTAGAATGAACTACAACAATCAACCACAAAACTGAACAAATAGCTTTAATTAAATTCCCAAACCAAAACAAAACTGTTAAATAATTGATATAAACAAATTTTTACTACGTTAATAAATAAATAAATAAAATAAGAAACAAAAATAAAAACAAGCAATATAATTTGACCTAAATAGATAAACAAACGCCTTCCGGTAAAAATAACCGCCATAACAGAATACCCACAATGCACCACTAACCCGTATATATATAAATAGCCGAGAAAAATAACAGCACATGTGGCCTGACGATTGCATATAGCATGAAACAGACTGTCGCCTTTAAGTGTTGACTTTTATGTTCACTTTTATATTTACACCCGCTCTATCTCTGATATTGAGCACTTTATTCCATAAATATAGCACACCTTAAGACTATATATATATATATATATTAGACTATATATATATATATATATATATTAGACTATATATATATATATTAGACTATATATATATATATATATATATATATTAGACTATATATATATATTAGACTATATATATATATATATATATATATTAGACTATATATATATATATTAGACTATATATATATATATATATATTAGACTATATATATATATATTAGACTATATATATATATATTAGACTATATATATATATATTAGACTATATATATATATATTAGACTATATATATATATATATTAGACTATATATATATATATATATTAGACTATATATATATATATTAGACTATATATATATATATTAGACTATATATATATATATATATTAGACTATATATATATATATATATTAGACTATATATATATATATATATTAGACTATATATATATATATATTAGACTATATATATATATATATTAGACTATATATATATATATATTAGACTATATATATATATATATTAGACTATATATATATATATATATATTAGACTATATATTAGACTATATATATACATATATATATATTAGACTATATATATACATATATATATATTAGACTATATATATACATATATATATATTAGACTATATATACATATACTATACAGAATACATATATTAGACTATACATACACATACTATATAGAATACATATATTAGACTATACACATACTATATAGAATACATATATTAGACTATACACATACTATATAGAATACATATATTAGACTATACACATACTATATAGCATATATATATATATATATATATATATATATATATATATATAGTGCATTGTGGCTAAAAGCTCTATTGTATTATCCTAGTGGCTATTGAGCATTCGAATGCCTTTATAAATTACTTATTTCATAGTGTTAACTTTTTTTACTCGTTATTAACTGTGACATTTCCATAGAGCCATTTACTATTTGTTGTCTATCATTCTAATTGTACATATCTGAATTATAATTTGGTAATTTATTTACTTAATTTGTTTACATATTTAGATATGTTCGTATTCGTTTTTAGTTTTCGAATTTTAAGTAGTAAACATTTGTTTTCGTGTTTTTATTTTTAGATGTATTCTTGTCGTTTATTTCGTAATTTTTGTTTATCTGCCAAGTTAATTATAGCTATTTTATACATGCACACAAAAGTGGCTACTGGAAGATTTTCGGCTCGACCCACAAAGTAATCTACCTTTATAAGGATGTTAAATTTAAAATGATATATTTACTCAATTAATTTTCGTCTAGAATCATGACTACAAATGTTTCGCAAACAGTAAATAGATGGAAATGCTGCTTGATAAATGTTGCCCTGCTGTCAGAATCTTCATATTATATATATATATAAGTTTTCACTGACAGCTTTTAACACACTGTAAATTAAAATCCGATGAAAGACCCGTCAGAGAACTTATTTCTGGTTGAAAACACGATACCTAATACAGTTCAACATTGAAAAATATGAAAATATTTTGCCAGCATTTCATTGGCTGAAAAACTAAGTTAAATGCATACACCTATCTTAGCTTCTTTCATAGGGAGTAGCCTAAAAAAAAAAAAAAAAAAAAAAAAAAAAAAAAAAAAAAAAAGACACTTAACGTCATATCCTGTCTTTACACCGCCGCCGACAAAAGCGTTTACTGTTACTTGAGAGTGATGAATTATTATCCATCCTCCTCCCCCTTTGACCCTAAGAGGAAATATTACAAAGCCTCTCGCGATTTCCAAATCAACGGCAACATCCCTTTGAAAGACCGGTTCACGCAACATAACCGAAGTCGACAAGGCTTACTGCTTGCGAATACCAATTGCTGTAAGCGTGGATGTGCAGGTGGTGTAACGGATAATGATTCAAAATTATTAAATTCGAGAGCCGAGTTCCAGTTCGTTGTATTCATTATATGCGCTTAAGTGCAAATACCCTTGGGAAAGGGTATAAACCCACTTCTCCCCCAGCTATGGGTTAATTAGTGAATCATTATCTAAAAAAAAAAATAAATAAATAAATAAATAAAAATAAAATTCTTATAATCTATAATTTTGTGGGTTTAAATAACCTGCAAAGAGTTAATAATCTGTAAAAAAAAAAAATCCATGGAAAATATAGAGCTACATTCCTTTATTCCACCAATTCAGATCATTATATCCAAGACCCCCACTGCCTTGTACAGAAGGGTGGAGAATCCTCATTCCATTCGTATTACCTTACTAAGAAGTTCCACCCGAAAAAGCGTCTCCCTATGAGCTGCTGGTCTATTGAACATACTCATGAGGATTATTCTTTGATCACACCAATCTTTCAAGTTCATGGTTAACCTTTATCTATCCTGCATATCCTCATAATCTAGACTTTTACCCTCTTCACTTACACCCATAAAACAACTTCATTTATTAAAACTCTAGCTTGAATGGCTCTTAGGCCTTATATTGGATTAGCAAGAATATTCTTAAAAAGTCAGCTGTCACATTTCATTCACTTATCACATTAGTAAGGAGAAACCGACAAAGTGTGTAAACTGCTCTCTTGAGTAGTTTGTAACACATTATTTATCGCCTCTCAGTTGCGTTTCTGCCTTTGGGCAGAGTGTGATCAGAGGCGGCTCCATCAAAAGACAGAGTCGCAAGTGAGGAAAATTATACTGAGAGATGCCCAGCCCTGGAGAACAACAGCCCGATTTCACGCCCTCTCAATTGCACCAGAGAGAGGGATCGGTGCTCGCACCGAGGCCAGCGCAACCGACCGTTGCGGGGGCTTCGGGCAATTTTTGTTCCTGGCCCGGGTGTACGCGCTCGGGTTCCCACCTTAAAAAAAAAGACCTGGTGTCACAACTGGTCTTGGTGGGTAGACAGAGTAAATACTTGGTAAGGAAGAACCGAACGCTAAACATAAAAAGAAAACATTTTTTTTGCTTAAATCGTATCACCCGAGCAAGGCGATCAAAACTATTAAAACCTAAAGATTTACTCGAGTAGAAAATTTTACTGAAGAGAAACGACACTAAAAAGAACAAGATTCAAGTAGAGAGAAGATGACGATTGACTGTACATGAAAACTTTTGTAGTTGACAGGAAAGCAAGAAACCGGGAAAGTGTTCAATTTACGATAAATGCGACAGAAAGAAATGTTAGTATTGAACTTGCAGATACATCAAGCAATCTCAACAGTAAAATAATGAGACATGGCTACCAATCTAGTGCAAGGCTTACATTCAAGAATCCAATTTGCCAAAGAGTAAAGCGATATTTCTGTGAAATACAGAAACGTGGCACGATGCCAAAAGGGGCATTGGGAAGGTCGTTGATTTTTTGTTTTTAATAATGTTTTTTAACATATTTTTTAACGTCAAAATCGACATTATTAAGTTATTATTTTTGCACCAACCTAATAATTCAACTTAGCCAAAATCACTGCTCCAAACGTACAACCAAAACATCACATTCAACCAAAACATCACATTCTTACTTACCATTCTTACTACAGCCACCATAATACCACAGAGTCTCGATGAAGACCTAACTAGTACACTTATCTAAAAAGAGGAAAGCAATATTTATTTTGTTTTAATGCAAAAATGTGGCATAAGTCTAAAAGTGGGGATAGGGGAAGGCTGGTTTTCAATATGTCGTATTTTAAACTTAGTTAGCCACGATTACGGACACAAACATACCAGAGTATTCCTTATACCAAAACACATTCTTACCATTCTTACTACAGCCAACATAATACCTCAAAGTCTCAATATAGTCCTAGAGAAAAGTAATATTAATTTTGTTGTAATACAAAAATGTGGCACAAGGCAAAAAGGAGGGATAGGAGAAGGTTGGTCTTCAATCTTATCTTAAATTTAGCTTGCCACGATTACTAACCCAAACATACCACAATATCCCTTATACCAAAACGGAACAGTCTTACCATTCTTACTATACCCACCATAATACCTAAAGTCTCTATGTAGTCCTATCTTGTCCCCATATGTACAATGTGTCTTGGAGGGGAGAATAAAAATATCTATATACATTTACGTCGTTCCTACTGCTGTCCTCATTTTTATTGCCATATTCACGATGTTTCGGCCGATGTACGTTTGAACTCTCTTCAGGTGATTGCAATTTCAAAGCGAACTATTTCGTTCACAGGGTTAGACAGTCATATTTTCACGTACCATTTCTCTTCTGGGTGTCTAAATTATCCCCCTTTAACTCAACTTTCCAAGTTTTTGTTCACTACTGCAGTAGCCAGGTATTGAAATCACAACTCTTTGGATCACTGGATCCAACCAACGCTTTTGTCGTGAATATGGCAATAAAGACGAAGAGAGCAGTCCGAACAATGTAAATAATTACAATGACTCATCTCAGAAATACAGCAAAAATAATAACATTTAAAATTGAAACCCCAACATATATTTACAATGAATACAATTTATATACAAGAAATTCAACAAAATAGTAATAAAAAAAGGACCAACAATCCTTAAATATAGCAGAAAAATTAGTTAAGTGGACGAAATTAATGCAGGATTAGGTAATTAATAAGAATCATTCGATCAGTCACTGATTCAAAAACACACTCATCTAAACACAAAAACAAATATAAAATAAACGAAAACCGCCTGAGAACTAACATTTGTCACCTAACGGAAGAGGGAAGGGGGATTTAGAATAAAGAGAATGGAGACAAAAATAAAAGACAATGTGTATACATCCCCTATCTAACTTGAAAGAAAATAAGGATATGAAACAAACCTAAACTATTCTATTTTGTTGTTCTTCTGTCTTATAATAAAAGTTAGCTAGCCACGATTATTGACCTAAACACATCACTGTATTCTTTACACCAAAACAATACAACCATTCTTGTTACAGCCACCATAATACCACTGAGTCTCTATGAAGTCTTGATTCCAATATGTACGAATTGTCAGTTAGAAATAAAAATAACTTTCAAAAATTAAACCCCAATTAATATTTACAATGATTACTATTTTATATACAAGAAACTAAACAGTATATTGTTAGTAATAAAAAAAGACCAACAATCCTTAATTGTGGCACAGAAATCAATTAACTGGATGAAATTAATATTAGACTATGTAATCAGCAACAATCATTCGGCCAAACACTCAAACACACACTCACTCAGAAAGAAAAACAAATACGAAATCCACACTCGATAAACGAAAAGCGTCCCGCATCTACCAGAGAACTGACATCTCTGTAACTTTACGAGGAGAGGGGAGAGGGATTAAAAGCTAAAGAAAGTCGGGGACAGAAATAAAAGAAGCCAATGAGCATACATCCCCTAGGTGAGTTGATGGAAGAAACTAAGGATATAAAACAAAGTACCCTATTCTGGGCAGGGGTTA
Source organism: Acanthosepion lycidas (assembly GCA_963932145.1). Lineage (NCBI taxonomy): Eukaryota > Metazoa > Mollusca > Cephalopoda > Sepiida > Sepiidae > Acanthosepion > Acanthosepion lycidas. The sequence continues at coordinate 6,109,931 of OZ010608.1, read as the reverse complement.
CATATCAAGTCAGTTCTTTCTATTCGACACAGACGCGCGCAAAAAAAAAAAAAAAAAAAAAAAAAAAAAAATCACCCACCTTTTGCCAAATTCACAACAAGGAAATCAGTTACTATAAACATATTTACAGAAAAGGCACAGGGAAGCTCCGTGGGAAACGGATTAAAGCAGAGATCTGTCTATAGCTCTGAAATGAGATATTATGATTATTTACATTATTCGGACTGTTATCCTCATTTTCATTGGCATATTCAAAACGTTACGGCTGTTGTACGCTCCGGCCTTCTTCATGTGATTGGAAGTTTTCTTCACTATCTGTCTATATCTCCGAGATAAGCTATTATCATTATTTATTATTCGAAATGTTATCCTCATCTTCATTGCCATATTCAAAATGTTTCACAACCGGGGTAGATTGTTCTAGTTCCACGTGCCATGCCTCTTCCGGATGTCTCAGTTATTTCCTTTTAACTCTCTAAGTTTTTTTTGTTCACCACTGCTGTAAACTAGAATTGAGCTCACAACTCTTTGGGTCTAGTCGCTTGATCTAACTAAATTCTCTATCCAGTGGGCCATGTGTCCAATCACCTGAAGAAGGCCAGAGCATACAACAGCCTTCTTTTGATTTTGTACCCAACAACAGTAAGAAAGATCATTACAAGTCGACTTTCTTTTATACATAACACCTTTTTATTAAAATATCCCCTTTGTGATATGCGATGTAACTTTTGACACCCAATTACAAATACTTTCATGTTTCAACTCGTCAAAGGCCTACTTCTCAAACTTAGAGGGCGTCCACCATTTGCACAAAAGGTCACAGGTAACAAGTCCGATAAAACTACCGCTAGGCGCCTCTACTAACTACCAAGAAAATCTGTCAGTAAACTTTCTGAGATTCCCCCCCTTCTTTTCAAATTGTCTTTTAATGATGAAATTCGTTCCTCGCAGATTTGGTTTTGCGGTTAAGCAATGCAGGAGATCGGCCGACTTGTATAGAAACGCTGGTCTGAAAATCCGCTAATTCTATCGGTCTGTGTGCTTTTCTCTGTAACCAATCAAATAATATCAAGCCTGAACAGATGTGAACACACTATTGGGAAGATAAGACACGTCTTCCAGAAAGGATTCTGCACAAAAAGCCTGAATAGAAAGTTACGTTCTATTGAGTAGCAGGTGTCTTTATATCATCTGATGACGCAGTTTTTGTTAGCTAGGAGCAGGACTGAATAGAAAATGTCAAATCGGTAGCGGAGATTTTGTTATTTGGCACCTCAACACGTTCGATTTTACGATCAGCTTAAATATAAAAGCGAGAAGCTTGGTGATTTAGTCTCGGACATGTGGGCAATATTCTCCTCGTTTTCCTCATTGTTTGAGAATATATTGGTGGTCGATGGTGATAGTTTCATCCTTTGAAAGTGTTTCGACAAATTCACTATCACCATCTTCAGAATTAAGGTAGCATAGTCAATTTTGTTCTAAGATGGCCTTACCCAGGTTTGCATGCACATTTAAAAGAACGTCATTTGCATGAAAGTAAAACTGTCTTCACTAAACTTTTTACATAATTCGGACTATTGTCCTCATATTTGACGCCATATTTATTACAATGTTACGGCCGTTGTACGCTCCGTCCTTTCATAAGGTGGTTGGAATGTCGAAGTGAATCCTTTATTTCGCTCACTGGGGTAGACTGTTCTAGTTCCACGTGTCATAATTTTAATGGATGTCAGTTGTCCTCAAGGATAGATGGCACAGTGGATAAAGGCGTTAGTTAGATCCAGTGATAGAAACCAAAGAGTGTGAGTTCAATATCCGGCTAATGCAGTGTAGAACTTGGAGAGGGGAATTAACAGGAGATAACTGACAACTGATATCCATTAAAAACATGGCACGTGGAACTAGAACAGTCTACCCCAGTGAGCGGAATAAAGGGTTCAGTTTGACATTCCAACCACCTGATGAAGGCCGGAGCGTACAGCGGCCGAAACGTTGTAATAAATATGGCAACAAAGATGACAATAGTCCGAATAATGCAAATAGTGTACACAATACTTCACCTCAGAAATACAGACAGATACTGAAAGGCCGAAACGTTGTAATAAATATGGCGACAAAGATGAGGACAATAGTAAATAGTATACATAATACTTCATTCTACTCTTGAGAATTCTTCAAACGTTCTGTCCAGCGTTCACTGCCATATAGAAGGATAGATATTTTATAGCACTTTTACACTGTGCCTAACGGAATTTTCTCGTTTGTTCATACTTTTTGTCAGGTATTTTTCCTGTCTTAATACTTTGTTTGGCTTCTGGAAGGCAGCTTCGCTATTCCAAGCACATTCGGATTTCTGTAACAACTTTCATTATGTGTTATATGATATTTCAATTTTTGTACTTGATTGATTTTGAGGTTATATTCTGTGCTAATAGGAATATATACTTGAGAAACACGGTGGATAAAATAAGTAAAGGTTTTATTGTAAAAACCAGTACAATAAGAATAAAGCTAACAGTTAAGCACACGATCGTCGCAAGTCAATCCAGTAGTGAGTGCTACTATTGGAAGGTCGGTAGTTCTCGCGTAAGTCTGAGTCGTACTTAACAGATCCCAGCTAGAGTATCTAGCAACTGCCCCATGCAGTCACATGTGGCACAAGGCCGAATTTAATGTGGGATTCCGAGCCCGTAGGCTAGGCCAAAAAAAAAAAAAAAAAAAAAAAATCCCTGTAAGCTCCGCATAAACAGGATCGGGTCTGTCTACCTCCCCGAACGAGAGACTGCCCTTCGCCTGAGCCTCGTCTGGGTTCCTCTCTGCTCAGAGGCAGAGAGTTCGACTAGCCAGCTGAAAAGATTTCAGACTTTGTAGTCCGTTGACTTACAGATACCTTTACGTCGTTACTACCTATAATGTAGTCACTCATACAAACGATTCTCAATGATCCGTCTTGAGACTCTAGGGATCACATTTTCTCTAATATGTACTGTTGGTATTAGTGGTGTCTGAGGATTTCTGTACCGATAGTGCGTCGAACTGGGCGGGCGTCGGTTCAAGTTCGGCGCCCAGAAACTGATCTACGATGTAGGAGCGTCCATTTGACCATTGCTGACAGCCTCAAAGCATCGTCGATATATCATGTTCAATAAGCGCATTAATTTACCGACATGACTATCCATCTTATGTTGAGCCCACAAGAAAGAGCTCTTAAATGGCTCTAATTAAATCAACAGAACACACGTGGTTACGTGGCATGACAAGCATGAACTGGACTCTTTCACTGATGCAGGCGGGCATAGTTGCCTGAAACTTAGATGCTGATCTCAGATTGCATTATACAATGTTTACACAACTTCGGTGATAGCCAAACAATTTTGGTATACAATTTCAGGATACATATATATATATATATATATATATATATATATGTGTGTGTGTGTGTGAACTTCAGCTTTTATCTGGGTTTTATAAAAAAACAAGTACAAAACTATATTTCGTATTGTGGGATTATACGCCATTCGAGGGTTGTTCATTATATTATAAATAAATATTTATATGATAGTATCTTCTTATTTTCACTTATTTACCTTGTTTGGATTGTTGTCCTCATCTTTATTGTCATACTTACGACGTTTCGGCCGTTGTACGCTCCGGCCTTCTTCAGGTGATATACGTTGGAATTTCGAACCAAAACCTTTAACACATGACACATGGCCCAGTGTATATATAAAAGCGTTGGTTGAAGCAATCCAGTGACTTCACCCAAAGATCTGTGAGTTCAATACCTGGTCACGGCAGAGATGAACTTGGGGAGTTGAGTTACTAAAGCGAAATAACTGAAACTGAGATATCTAGAAAAGGCATGGCACGTGGAACTAGAACAATGTATCCCAGTGGACAAAATATACAATGGCCAGAAACGTCGTGAATATGACAATAAAGATGAGGACAATAGTCCGAACAATGTAGATAGTTAAAATACCTAATCTCAGAAATATGAACAGTACAGTGGAACCTCAGTTTACGAATGTAGTTCGTTCCTGAAGGCCGTTCGTAAACCGAAATATTCGTAAACCAAAACTATTATTCCAATAAGGATCAATGTAGAGAAAAAGTCACAGAACAATAAAATTGGAAAAGAAAACCACAACACACGAATGTATACAACATGGCGGTCGACCCAGAAATTATTTCGTTCGTGTTAAATCGGTTCGGCTATGTTGTTCGAGAACCGAAATTTTGTTCGAGAACCGAGGTATTTTCATCTCGAATTTTCCGTTCGAAAAACGATTTGTTCGACATGTGAGACGTCCGAGAACTGAGGTTCTTCTGTATTATGTTCCGTGTTCTTTTAGGACGTAGGCGATCATGGCTCGCCACAATTTCCTGTCTTTTATAACAGTATAGTTACTGATGTCGGGATTTCAAGAACGGCTGTTTGGCGAAAGGGTAGGCAGAAAACTATAATGGCAACTACTGGCATTTAAAGCGAAACTCAGCGAAAGAAGAAAGAAATGATAACGAATTCTTACTTGTTGCTGGTGTAATCTCGCGGTGGCAATCATCTGTGTAAAAAAATGCAACAAAAAACACTATATGTTGCCTACAAGTAATTGTTCTTGTAGAAGTAACGTTGGGGAAATAAAGAGTTAAGACTCATTAACAGTTTCGGTAACACATCCAGCCAGCTTCGAAAGAGAGAGGACGGTTGCAACAAAGGAAGAAAACATACGGCTACTACGGCCTCTGGCTAACTATTTTCCATTTTATATCTCTCTTCGAACACACATGTAAATTTTGACTCCCCTTCAATCAGATGGCGCCAACTGGAACTCATTTCAATAAATTTTCTGTGAAGATTAAATACAGGATGTCCATAAAGTTCGTGTGCACTTAGAAAAATTATAACTTTATTTGCGATAGAAATAATTTGTAAAAAGGATTAGAAAGAAGTAAATCTATATTTTTTAAGGTTTTATTGAAATTTTATTTAAGTTTCCACATGTCCTCCATCATTAGCAATACAAAGGGTAATACGATTTTGCAGTTCACTGAAAACATTTGCCAACTGACTTACAGTAATGCCTGAAATCACATTAGTTATTTTAGCTATACTTAAAACTAGGTACATTAAACTTTATAACATTTTTTACAGATTATTTCTATCGCAAATACAAATAAAGTTATAAATTTTTTAAAGTGCACACTAACTTTATGGACATCCTGTATAATGAAAGATATTTTTGTGAAAACTACAGTTGAATTCCCTCATTTCTCCCCTTCCCACTGAGTTTCACTAAGGGCACAAAGTTTCTATACTGAATATTATTTTTCAATTTTCAGTATATAATAAACCGCCATGTGTCCTAAGAAACAAACTCAATAAAAAAGTAAAGATGTTTTAAAGTCTGTCTGTATTTCTGAGATGAGTTATTTACACTATATACATTTGGACTATTGTCCGAATCCTTGTCATTAACACGCCGCTCCGACCATTTTGCCACTCCCCATCGCCTTCATCAGATCTATGTCAATCCGAGTAACCTACAGGGAATTCCGAACTTTATTTACTCTACGTGTGTAAACTGCCCTCGTGACACTGCCCACGTCTAGTAATGTCTTCTTTTTTTGAAATTTTTTTTTTACTGCTGTTCATGAATTGCTCTCCCTCTTTCCACCGAGTTCAAGTACACACTACCCGGGCTAGGGATTGAACTCACTATTTATTGACTGATTAAAACAATTTTGGTAATAGCGAGAGTGGAGGTGAAATGATAGAAAATTTTTAAAAGAAATTGAAGGACCCCCCACCAAACAAAAAAAAAAAAAGAAAAAAAAAAAAGGAAAATCTATGAAAAACCTTAAAGAAAATTACAAGGAACTCCAGTCAGTATGTGTACGTTGAAAAACCCGTTCCCATACGATCACCAAAGATAAACAACGTCGAGCTTGGCCAGTACCTGGAAGGGTGACCACTTGGAAATACTATGTATTGTAAACTTGGATGTGACTTCCAATTCCGGTTGGGTTCGTTATATTCACCAACACCTTGGGAATGGTATGAATCCACCTCTTCTCCTCCAAGCTATGGATTAATTAGTAAAACTTGTATTACTAAACCATTATTATCTCAAAGAATTCTTACAATCTTAAAATATTTTCTGCTTCTAATAAGCTGCAAAGGGTTGATAAGCCGTAAAGAAAACAATCAATAAAGCATAAAATTTAATTGAGCACCAAATATTTAGAAATATATTTATATAACTAGAAAAAATGGTAACAGAAGAAGTTAAGCATTAGTAATATTGGCTCATCGTCATCAGACCTTTGGCAGATTCAAGCGCCGAGAGCACCTAAGGGCCGAAGAAAGAGACAACCCCCTCGAGCATGATCTGTTGGGGGGGGGCTGTCGGGTATTCCGGCATTGTCATGGCCGTTCAATATTGGTTAAATACAGTTAAGCAACGCACCACCCCCTTTAAGTACACATCATAAATTAAAAAACCCAAAACTGGTTGAAGTACATGAAAAGTGATTTATCCGTGAGTCAGTCAGTTATGTGCCATACACCCTTAGGCGATCACGAATATTTCAATACATGACTGACGAGGCAGATATTTCCCACAGAAGGTTGCAATTTTTCTTTCTGTGTTAGACCAGCTGCCAGGTCTGTTCTATTTATACCTTTCCCAAGGGTATTAGCACGTAAGTGAATGTAATGTATTCGACTGGAATTCGAACTCGGCTCTCAGATCCCTCAACCCGAGCCGCTATCCATTACTCCACCGTGCCTCCATTTATCATAGTAAATGTAATGCTTGATTAGATGGACCTGATAAGAAAGTTTGGTCCTTCATGAGAAGGATCAACAAAGACAATTTTAAAGACAACAGCAACGATGCAGAGTAAACATTTCAGATATTATTATGGGTACTAACATTATTAGTCCCTTAAAATTTGTTACTCTCAAGTGTAGATAATTATTCTAAATTTTTTGGATAAGACGTTTTTGTATAGTACAGGTCACACTTAATAAGCATCGACTTGAAGAGTATACTCAGGCCAGTTTATGTCATGGTTTTTTTTTTATAGGTTCCTCTGGATGTCTGCGATATTCTGGTGTGTGGAGGATTAAATGATGACGGACGAATTTTTATGGCGGATTTGTAAATTGTTACGAATGAATGGGTCGTGAAGCGGAATAGTTAGGTATAAGATAGTGACGACCAGCTTCAACTATTTACCCCCTTTTTTGGCCTTGTGCCACAATTACTGTATTTTCGAGCAATAAATCTAGAGTATACTCAGGCCAAACAATGCCCCTTCACATTCTGAAAAGATCGTTATTTTCCATCTTGCTATAAAAGGTTTTAAATACACCAAACTAATGGAAATCTCCTCAGACTTTTCAGAAATTAATCCAATAAAAAACGTGTGGAATATATATATATATATATATATATATATATATATAAAATCAAACAGTAAAAGGATAAATATGAGAAAGGAAAACATTTAGACTAATAAATCCGTGGAAAGTATTCACATGTTTTAAACAAATGTTCAGCTAATTCAAGGCTCAAGAGCTACTCAAGGTATAGGGTTACTGAATGAGGTGTGTAGTATGAAAGAGTAGGAAGTAAGGATTATGCGGGTATGGAATAGAGGAAACGATTGAATATTCATAGCGGAAACATCTGTGACAAGGAAGCAGTTATTAGAGGAAAAGCAGAGTTGACCTTCCTCATTAGAATTGGAATATGGAGAGAATGGAAATTGTTCGATTCCGTGGACGTACCACGCTGGGTCTTAGGTACTGTCGGAAAAAGAGTAACGAACTTACAATCACAGTGACTGTTACAGGAGGGAGTATGAAAAGAAAAAAAAAACAAACAAAAAAAACCACCTGCCTACCTTGATCATGCAATTTTGGGGAATATTGTGACTTACGTTGGTCACATGTCACATTTTCCTATCTTATTAAAAGCAGCCTTTTTTTTTTCTATTTTTTTTGAGAATTTTTTTATGCTTTTTCCATTGGAGTCACTATTTCTTTCTCTTTCAATTGCCATGGATGGGCCGAATTAATAGAATGTTGCTTTTTGGGTCCGTTACTGCTTTATCTACTAAAGTCTTATTCTTTTACTCTCTCTTACCCTTCCCCACTGAGGATAACTACAAAGGGTCTGAACTGTTGGAATTACAGAATATTTGACAAAGAGAACACGATAGAACAATGACAGAAAGTAATTTTAAAATCTGAAGATTTATGAAGCTTCGGAAGTCAGTGGTTGTAAAAAAAAAAAAAAAAAATACGATGACAATGAATAATCAAGTATTTGATTGAATTGTGTTTCACAGCTTTGCAGGTTATTTAAAGCCAGATAATAGTTTTAAATTTTAATATATTTTGGAGGAGATAATGATTTACTGATATAAGTCCTACTAATTAGCCCATACTTGAGGGAGAGGTGGATTCATGTCTTTCCCAAGCGTATTTGCACATAAGTGGATATAAAGAACCCGACTGGAATTGGAACTCGGCTGTCCGATTTCCAGTTTTACCATCCTTCTCCTGCCCTAATCCGCCATCGATTCACTCAAGCTCGCCAAGTATGATGTGCATTGCTTTCCTCTGTCTTACTTTCAATATATCATGTGAGTATCAAATTTTCCAACCGCCCCTTTCTCAATATTTCGTTTGATTTTGATATCCCCAATCTGTAATTTACATGTTGTGTTGTCCCTTTTGCTAACTTATTAATTCAGCTATATATATATATATATATATATATATATATATATATATAATACACTTTAAAAAAATCTTTATATATAAAGTTGTAGTGTCTATGTTTGTTATTGAACTCCTTTTAGGTTTCAGGAGTTAAACCCCCATAAAAATATATATATTGAAACTACATAACCCAGGGTACTTGGATAAGTATATTTCACTTTGATCAAAAGGAGGCCCCGTAGAAGGGCATCCCCCACTGATATTTTTTCTTTTTGATTTTAATTAGATTTAAATTTTAAGTGAATGACTCCTATCCGAAATATAGGAGAAAGCCAGAAGATGGAGATCACATCGCCTAGATCATTGAATAATATTAAAATGCATCATTTTTCTCCACAAATTATAACAATGATTTAGAATCAATCATTTTCTTACAAAAATAAATGTGAGAGACGCATCAAGGTGCCGGTAATTCGGCTAGTTTATACATAAAACATTTAATTCTACTTAATTTGCTTACTTAATGACATTTATCAGTTTCAAAAAAAGTTATCAGTATAGAACTACTTCGATTATCCTGACATGTAATGAAGAGAAAAACTGCAATTATCCGAACTGAATACGTTGTAATATTTAATCTCATTCAAGCGTTTTGAAAATTTAGAAAAGTATACATTTTTGTCGGAATTTCTGGCATGAGGAGATGTCATTATTTACATTATCGTTCTTATATTGCCTGGACTTCATCTGATATCGAACTGCGTAACCTACAACAAATTCTGAACTAAATCCTTTAAGACCAGAGTTTCTCCAACATGGAGGATATCGCCCACCAGTGGGCAATTTCATCTGTTGGGATGGTGATGAGCAATTGAACAAAACATGGTGGGTGATTTTGTGTATTAAAAAGCTATTTCAACATACTGTTTGAAATAAAATATTTAAATGGAGATATGCAAATAACCTCTATAAAACAACAATAACAATAAAAAAAAGGTAAATAAATTGGAATAACAAGTTCACGTTCCTAGATAGGATATAAATATCTCCGTAAACAAGGTATTTTGTATAATTTTGGGAAGATTCATTAAATAATTCTTCGGACGAAACAATATGGAAGACCAAAAACAAAACAACAAAAAAGAAAAAAAATTAACTGAATTTTTATTAATCGCAATTAGTGTATATTTTATAATTGTAATTAATTTTATAATTATGAACTTTTCTCAAAAAATGCAACGCTAATCCTAAAGATAACTGATCATAAAACTAAATTATATTCATAGTTTTCAATGGTCAAGTTTATTTTCGTTTGTTCTTTAACGTAGCAGTAGCACAAGTCAGCGTTATTTGTTATCTCTGTTCATTTATACTATATCATGATGTCACTTTATGAACCAGTAACACACATTTACCAAACAATTTCAGTACGCCTTTGAATATTTACTATACAGGTGGGGTAAGTGAGCGATGATACAAAAATTGGTTGGGAACCCTGCTTTAGACTGTTCTCGTACCACTGGTCATGCTTCGGAAGATCTCTAGCTTTTTATTTTTACTGTTCAGTTATTGCTCATCCTGTTTCCACCTAGTCCAATTACACACTGCTCGGTCCAAGGATTGTGCTCACAATTACTATATCACCAAGTTCTTGAACCAACACTTTAATCTAGTCGAATATTGTCCTGTGGGACAACTATATGTGGAGAATTTGGAGATACTTAAACCTAAACTGCCTGCTGATGCGTGCTGTTTGTAATGCTTGACTGCAGTCACAGAGGCTTTTCTTTTTGTTAAAGCTGCTGTTGAAGCCTTGCTGCCATTTATCTTTCTTTATTAACGGCTCCCATACCGTGTGTAGTTCTATGCTAACCATACTAAGAAGGTCCCCATCGCTTAGTATATACTAAGCGATGGGGGAGCAGGTTTTACGTCTAATTATCTAGTTTATTTTCCTTGTTCAGTAAATTCACCTCATTTAACAGGGGCTGGCGACTATCCTTTTTCCGTTCATACATGATCAGCCATGTCTGATTTCATTGTCTCACACTTTACTACGGCTTTTCGATGCCCCCGCCTTATTATTAGGGGGCGGCTTGATTCATCTTTACATTGTTTGCCACATCAGTTCTCAAGTAGGCATCTACGCAGACGACAACAGTAAATCCGTCATTGCTGACAAAATTAACCTGACTGTTGGTCGGGAAAAGGACCCCCAATCTGTGGTTGACTAGGGTAGGAAATGTCTTTTAAACTTTAATGCCTCCAAAACGAAACTGCTCTCATTTACCCACCATAGAGAAATCTCCCTGCCTCCTATCAACATAGTTGATGCTCAACTCTACGAGAGCGTCTCTCTGCACCTTCTTGGTCTCACATTTTCCACTGAGCTGATGTGGAACAACTATATTGAATCAATAGCTCCATCTACCGCAAGGAAAGTTGGTTCTCTGTGTCGTGCAGGAAGGTTTTTCTCGTTCATCCTTCAAATCTATTATTCGTCTTTGAACGGAGATTTTTTTTAAGCGTTTCACCCCAAGCAAGGCGGGAAGCTACTAGGACGCAAGGGGTTACAGAAAATTTAGAGCAAGATCAGATAGGAGTGATAGAGGAAAGGATGAGGAAGAGGGTAGTGGAAAGATCAAGGCAACTGGAGATGTCGATTGACATTACACTTGAATAGCTGGAGATTATAGCTCTCAGGGAAACTGGAATAGGGAAGGGAGTTCCACAGGCGAGAGGTGCGAGACATGAAGCTATTGGAGTAGAAGAGACGGCTACATTTAGGAGTTTTGACAGTGAAGGCGTGAGAGCGGGATGCCAGCCTCGTAAGGCGCTTGAACTCGAAGTCTGGGAACCAGCGAATGCAGCTCCTCGGAGCAATTGCCATGAAAGTATTTGTAAAACAGACAGAGAGGTGACGGCGCGTCTGTGAGAAAGTGACTATAGACGAGATGCCAGAGTAGGGCCAATTATATTGCATATCCGCCTCTGGAACCTATCAAGAACCCCAAGGCAAACAGAAGGGGCTCCAGACCATATATGGCAGCAATACTCCATGGAAAGGCGAATTGTTGATTTGTAGATTATATGCTTGTCGGCATATGCGCGCATGATTTTTTGATCGAGATATGTCCACTTTACATCTTTTCAAGATTGGACAAATATCTTCGCTGCGTAACTGCGTGTGAATTCTCATCTTTGCTCGTGTTGCTTGCCAGTAGAAAAGACTAGGCAAATACGGCCTCAGGATTAAACCAGAAACATTCGTCACTTCAACCCTCTCATTTAATCAATAGAGGAAGCCAGTTCTCTTTTAGAGATCATTTTAACATTTATAAGAATCTATTTGGCAAAGCATATTGAATTTTCTTAGGTGGATTCGCTGGATTGGCTTAGTTGGCAAATGCGAGGATTGACTCGTCAAGGGCTTCATATAATACTTAAGTTACGATAATGAGAAATGCTTCAGACATGTATACACACACACATACATATGTGTGTGTGTGTAAAATATTAATCATTTTTTGATGTTCAGCACACGGATTCGATGTACAAGCTGAAAATTGTTTAATTTGGGAATTGTACTAAACATGACCCTATAAAGGCCTTGAAAATCCTTCCTCACATAAAGGACACTTGAACCAAGAAAAATGTGATTCTACAGAAGGATGCTGAGGATTATCAAGCAATGAAGAATCTTTAGCATCAGAAAATAGAAAAAAAAGACATGAAACAACGTGCGTCTTCTCATTGTATTTATTCAACCTCCATAACGAGGTGATTCAAATAGAAGTCTCAAAAGGGTTTACTTTTGACGGACAGTCTTACCATATGTAGATTACGCTGTGGAGCTGGCAGATACAGAAGGAAAACTCCAGAAACTTCCAGACAAGATGTTAAAAAAAATGATAACCGCCAATTATACGACAGACTGTATGGTCTTTCGCAAAAAGGGTAGCGTAAAATGCTAGCTACACATTGGAGATGTCAAAATGAAGCAAGTGCAGACATTGAACTATCTAGGATGTGTTATAACAGACAACAGAAAAGGCAACATAGAAAACCAAAAATCTCATTGGAATAGCGGAAGATGTCTACTGAACGATACACGAAGAGAAAGGAAAGCTTTTTTTGGAAACTTGTTTAACTTCACAACTCCTTATGGCTCATTTAATGACTAAATTTAATTTGCTTAGGAACTTTGAAATAATAAAAAAAAAATGATATGTTATTGTGCTTTCGCAATTGAATACATGGTAGAGGATTAGTCTGTTAATTTTGTTTAGCAGCATATCAACATCTTTACGAGTTATTTAATGCCGGAATCTAAATATTTTAAACGCAATTTTATGACTTCAACTAAATATATTTTCAATGCAATTGTATGCCTTCAACTACAGATAAAATTTATAGTTGCTCATTTTAATGTAAAAATGTATTGTTGGTCATTTATTTATATAAAATGTATTTCTGGTATTTTTACTATGAAAATGTATTTTTCCACTTTCATAGTGTTTTGTTTGGGGTGGGGAATGGTCACTATTTGCCCATAGCTGGAACCCTAACAGGTGTTATCACTCCGAACAAAGTGAATCTAGAAACAGCAATTAAGAGGTGATTCCACGCTCCTCAAAACCTCCAGTCGTTCGATCTGATGTCTTGATGACGGATGTAGTTTATCGTTATACTTAGGACAACATTGGAAACCAAACAAAAAACATCGCGAAACTGTTGTGCAACATCGCAAGTCATATATGACAGGAAATGCTCGTCAATTTGCTTACAGATGCGTAAGAGACTTTAAAGAACACTGGTTCTACTAAGAAATACTAAGCAACGGTGCTTCTAAGAAATACAAAGCAACGGTGCTTCTAAGAAATACAAAAGCAACGGTGCTTCTAAGAAATACAAAAGCAACGGTGCTTCTACTAAGAAATACTAAGAAAACAATGGACAAAGCATGTGACCAACGAGGACGGTTTTAGGAAAACTAGAACAACGAGTAAAATTATTCTCCAAGTCAGAAAGAGAGGAAATTTCTGGAAGACAGGAAAGAAGTCTTAGAGAATTCAATACAGACAAGGCGTACTGAACACAACAGAATCAGTTGGAAACAGAGTGCAATCTAATTAACGAATTAGTGTGATTGCATAGCAATGCAAAGACAAAAGGGATATAATATAAAGCAACAGAAGATGGGAATTTGTAGAGACCATGATCGGTCAAGAGATGAAAAGGTAAGACGGAGCGTATGTGCTCGTGTATAAGGGACCCTCCGCCGCTAAATTATTTTGTATAAATTTTAACCTCTCTAAAAAAAATACCAGTCTATAGTGCAACCCGTGACGAAGATGCATGCATTTTAAACACTTGAAAAAAATTATCTGTGTATAACGCGAAGCCCTATTTTTGGCGTAGAAAAACTGATTGATGGATTTGTTTTACCAGCATATCAACCACTGTAGGTCATTTAATGCTGAAACTGGATTTTTATTCAGGAATATTTCAGCACATTTCAAGTGTTTGTGGGGTTTTAAAATTGTTTTCAAAATATCAAGTTATTTTGTTCAAGAGTAATTTAAAACAAATTGTATCGTTTAACACGCTTGTTCTATTTGATATAGAAGTTGGGAGCATTTTATTTTCTTCGGATATCCTATTATTTGGGCATTAGGCACATTTTTGAAGAATATGTTAGATTTCGAGTTTGGTAATAGTTGCTACGTATTTTTGTGCTGCTTACATTCTATCAAGATATGTGAGAAATTGGTTGCAATGAGTACACCAAGGCCTAGTTTCTGTTTGGAGCATTTCTGTGTGTTTCCAATTCTTATTCTGTTGTGCACTCTTTCTAGTCCGCGATCAGCTAATGACTCTATATCGTAAAAGAAAAAAAACATATCCGCAAAATACTAGAATATATACGATATAAAAGAAGCATATGGTCGAAAAGAAAGGTTAAAGGTCAAAAGACTATTAAAGCAATAAAAAAAACCTCAGCAGACTGTATAGAGTTGTAATCGTTCAGATCCTCAAGGGGCATCGTGTATAGTATATAGATGGCAACATAAGATAGGAAGTTGGGAAGAGCCATAACCACCTACGTCCTATATAACAATCATTCGAAATGTATTAGGTTGGTGCAAAAATGACGTAATAATGTCGTTTTTTGACGTATTTTTTAACGTCAAAAACGACATTATTACGTCATTATTTTTGCACCAACCTAATATGTTGGTGTATTCAATGAATTAAGCCTATTGTCGTAATTGACTAGGAGTAAAAGCCCCGCCTTTTAATTATCAGTTTTGAAAAAGTAAACACGCACACAAATTGAATTATTGGTATTTTAAAGCGAAACTCAATTTTTCCACTGACATCAAGTAGAACGCTTGTCTCAATTGTTAGGTCTCCTGCAAGGATCTTAGTTTCCTGTGTATTGGAAATTGTCGGGATTTCAAGTCCGATTGTTAGTGGAAAGGAAAGGTAAAAAAAATCTATAATTGCAATTATTAGCATTTAAAGCGAAACTCAGCGAAAGAAGGAAATAAATGATAAAGAATTCTTACTTATTACTGGCGTAATCTCGTGGTACCAGTTGTTTGTGTCAAATTGCAACAAAAAACACTGTATGTTGCCTACAAGTAGAAGTAACGATAGAAAATAAAGAGTTAGAACTTATTAACAGTTTTGGTAACATGTCCGGTGAGTTTTGAAAGAAGGAGCATGGTTGCAACGAAGGAAGAAAAATACTGCTACTGCCTTTAGTCAACTATTTTTGTATTTTTATATCTCTCTTCGAACACAAATTTTGACTTCCCTACAATCAGACTGGAACACATTTCTATAAATTTTCTGTGAAGACGAAATAATGTAATGAAAGATATTTTCGTCAAGATTACAGTTGAATTCCATCATTTCTCCCCTTCCACTGTGTTTCGCTAAGATAAGTGCACAAAGTTACGACAAATAAGGCCCGAGAGTCTTGGCAAAGGTCATCCTTCTTTGAACATTGTGAACTGGCGCTAAAGAATCACAAATAACTGTACAAAATAACAGAAACGACAACACTTGAGGACTTCCAACAGCAGTAACGACTAAATTAGATTGCACATGTAACGGGAAGAGAAAATAATGATATAATTAAGAACAAAAGGCTAGGAAGGAAATTCCCATTAATACCGGAAAGAGATAACAGATACAGTTATATTTAGAAAACAGTTTTCTCCAAAAAAAAAAAAAAAAAACTTAAAAAAAAAAAATATTTTATAAATTTTAACCGAAAACAGTAATAAAACAGAAATAAAGTGTTTGGACTTCTTAACGATTTCAGCAACACATCCAGTCAGAAAGAAATAACAAGGTCCTAACGAACGCAGAAAAATACTGTCACGGCCTTTATGCTGTTATATTTTAGCATTTTATAGATCTCTCTTCGAAGGCATATGCAAATTTTGACTATTTCCATCAGATGGGTTCGACTGGAACTCATTTCTATAAATCTTCTGTGAAGACGAAAAAATATTCTTTCATTATATTTCTGTCAAGATTCCACTTGAATTCCTTCATTTCTCTACAAGAGTTTTGCTAAGTTCACAAAGTTTCTACAAGACATGGCACAGTGGAATAATGGATAACATCTCCGGATTGAGGAATCGGAGAGCCGTGTTCAGATTTCACTCGTATCCTTTACATTCACTTAGGTGCTAATACCTTTGGAAAAGGATTGAATCATCTTCTCCCCCCCCACCCTCAGCTATGAGTAAATAGCGGGACAGACCAGGTCCTATAGCCTTGGATGGTAACTGCTATACCGCAGAAAGAAATGACAACCTACTGCGGGAAAAAATCAGCCTCGTCAGTCATGTATCGAAAGATACATGTTCGCCTAAGCGTGTATCACGCATGACGCATAACTGACTGACTGTAGAGGATCTTAATTCCTTTTTTGTTGAAATTGCTAGGTGTAACCCCTATGTTGTATCTTTATAGTTGCCATTATAGTTTCCCTTTCCCCAAACAGCCGGACTTGAAATCCCGACAAAATTTAACGTTCATTTAATTTTGCATTACCAAACATATAGGATTTTTTTCAATTATATAAATTTAATGCCAGTTTATCACTGCCATTTATTATTATTATTATTATAATTATTATTATTATTCTGCTGCTTCTTCTTATTATTATTTCCTTTGATTTCTGGCGTTTACACATTTCTTTCCGGGTCCCGCCCAGGGACCTAAGGTTAGAAATGGCATCATGACACACACACACAAAAATCATGATATTTTAGTCTGACAAAAGTCTATATATGTAGGAGACTTTCTGAGGATCGAATTGCCTTCAAAATCGACCAGAATGGGAATGGTAATATTAGCAGTTTCTTTTTAATCGAAATCCCACAGTGGGGAATGCTAAGAGAGGGTAAGGAATAAGAACCTTAGTAGATAAAGGGTTAACAAACCCAAGAAGCAACTTTCTATTACTTCGGCGCAACCAAGGCAATCGACAAAGGGAGAAAGAGTATACACTATCTTAAAGGTTCAAGATTAGAAAATTGCACCAGATTGTCGGTTACGAACTCGGGTAGGATTTCCCGCCAAGGTCTGGTAAATTTTTCCCCTTTAGAAAAAACTACCGTATAGATATTAGGTTGGTGCAAAAATAATGACGTAATAATGTCGTTTTTTGACCTATTTTTAACGTCAAAAAACGACATTATTACGTCATTATTTTTGCACCGACCTAATAGAATGGAAAAAGTACAAAAAAAAAAAAAATGTAACAAAAAGGCTGTTTTTAATAAGATAGCAAAATGTGTAGTCGTGACCCTCGTAAGTCACATGATACTCCAAATTTGCATGATCAGTAAAATAAAACCGATCACAAGAAAGGCAGGTGTTTTTTTTCTTTTTCTTATATTTCCTCCCATAACAGTAGCCGTTACTCTTTTTATCGACATTTTATAAGGAAACGTTTGGCATTCGATAATCGATCCAGCCAGCACTACTTTCCGTTGAAATCCAAAATCTTTCTATTATGACAATTTTTCACGAAAATAACTTTCTCAGGTACAGTAACTTTCCAATATTGATGGTGGGGTCCTTTCTCAGTTTTTTACTATGCAGTGTGAACTATCAACATCTTCATTATGTCATCATTTTCTCTAAAGGTTACATGTGTTCTCCATTTTATTTGTTTCTGTTGTTGAAAGTCCCAAATTGAAAGATTTTACTGTATACTAGACAACAGTAATGTCTTTATCCAATGGGGCATGTGTCCTTAAGGGTGTATGGCGCAGTGGATAAAGGTGTTGGTTAGATCCAGTGACTAGATCCAAAGAATTGTGAGTTCAATACCAGAACCAAAAAAACTTGGATAGTTGAAATCAAGGGAAATAACTGAGACACCCGGGAGAGGCATAGCACGTGGAACTAGAACAATCTACCCCGGTAGACGAAATAAAGGGTTCGGCTCGAAATTTCAATCACCTGAAGAAGTTCGGAGCGTACAACGGCCGAAACGTTGTGAATTTGACAATGAAGATGAGGATAACAGTCCGAATAATGTAAATAATGATAATACCTCATTTCAGAGATATAAACAGATCTACTTTGATCCGTTTCCCACGGAGCTTCCCTGTGCCTTTTCTGTAAATATGTTCATAGTAACTGATTTCCTTGTTGTGAATTTGGCAAAAGGTGGGTTATTTTTTTTGTGTGTCTGTGTCAAGTAGAAGGAGCCGACTTGAAGTGGCATTTGAAACATTAGTAACCCCCGCCCAGAATAGGGTAGATTAGGTTTGCTTTATATCCTTAGTTTCTTCCATCAACTTAGCTAGGGGAAGTATGCTAATTGGCATCTTTCAGGGAATGCTGGACAATATAAGCTTTAAGACAGTAGAAATGTGGTTCTACAGAAGGATGCTGAGGATGCAATGGACTGAACATATGAGCAATAAAGTTTTAGAGAAAGTGCAAACAAAAAGGACATACTTATCACCAGAAAGAGAGTTAAAATTTCGAAGGCACATAATGAGAAAAGAAGTCTTAGAAAATTTGAAATTCATAAGACAATGAAAGCAAGAGGGACGAAAGAAATCACCGCGTAACCTACCCTAATGCGCTTTGGTAAATGCTTTGTATAACAAGAATTAGGAGAAATAGCAACAAGAACAAAATTAGACCTATAAATGGCAGGAAATCATGGATCAACATGTCACATAGAAGAATGATTTACCAATGTTAAGTGAACGTTATTTTTCAGAACGAGGCTTATGAAAGCACGGCAGACATCTTTATCTGTTTTACAGGTACATTTTCTTTTATATGTAACAAATATCTGAACACAACTGTTTCCTTTTAATAATTGAGGGGGATATTTTTTTTTTATTCCCTCTCTGTTTTGGTTCGGTTCCGCTCGTTACAACAAACATTACCTGCCAGACCTTGAAGAATCAATCGCTTCTCCCAGAGGGAATTCCTGAGTTACTGCCTACTCACTCAACCGCATTCAGTTTCTTGGCATTTATCGTCGTCGGACAATTCACCGCATTATTCTAGTTTCTGGTGATTATCTATCTATCGATTTAGATTCGTGACGTCATGAAAACCGACTGGAGACTTGACTGCGTTTCACGAAGTCTTTTCTCAGAAAAACAAAAGCTATACATTTCTTTAAATGTATGAATTTATTAGGCAAAAGATTTCATTTTCTAATACACATTGAAATTTTCATAATGCTACTCCCTTATTTCTATTCACAACAAACTGCGGAGGATTCATTTTATGGCCCGTTAACACTTGTTGACTAAAATTAGAATCACGAATATTATTATCATTATATTTCGTTTAACGGCATATCAACTCCTAATGGGTCATTTAACGTCGAAATTTAATTTTCTTTAGAGAATTATATTTGAATGTAAGATTTTACTTGGTTCTGTGCTAAGCAAATGTTACTCGTTTATAATGAGTATATAAGCATTTACTTGGTAAACAGTGGTATGTATGTGTGTGTGTGTATATATATATATATATATATATATGAGAGAAGGAATCGAATATAAATTCTAACGTTCGTAACAATTTAAAAGAGGGCTCAATAGAAAAGTAGAGCTGTATACTTTATTTTAGGATAATTACGTTGACATGAAAATCAACGATACATCAATGCAATCATTTTTCAATATCTACGAACATCTCATCAGGCGTTAACGGTACACATCGAAACATGATTGCATTTAGGTAGTGTTGATTTTCATGTTGATGTAATTGTACTAAAATAAAGTGTGTTTATATATATATATATAAATAAAAACAACACCTATAAAAGTATTGGTAGTCATAGAACCGAGATTCATGACTGGGAGGCGACATGTAGAGCTAATTTCTTTTTTTTTAAAGAAATCTTTTTACCCTTGTATTAACTGAAGTTTTGTAGTGAGGCATTACGTAGAAGTAAACTGGTCAAAATGACTTGCATCTGATGTCAAGGAAAATAACTTCCTTACCTCAATACGCGACACGTTGCAGCGACGTTTCGTTCCTTTGAAAAATGGCACGGATCTCCCTTCCCCTATAGTTATTCCGAAAGTGTCTGATTCTGAAATGTTGGCTTTTATACAGCTTAGCGCGGCCCGGCCAATAGCGATACGCATGCTGATTGATCGGCCTGGAGAATGACATTTGATTGGGTGACTGAAGACGAAGCCAAGAACGCTGATTGGTCAATCGGCCATATTATTTTCTTTTCTTTTTTTTTGTAAATAAAAACAGCTGGAGTGGGTGGGTTTGGTTAGAGAGACGAATTAAAAAAAAAAAAAAAAATAAAAAAAAAAAAAAAAAAAAATAAATAAATAAAGTATAATAATAATAATGATAATAATAATAATAATAATTTAAAAAAAAAAAAAAAAAAAAGGTTGGTCACGCGTGCGTGAATTCGAAAACAGTGTCTTCCGAAGGAACATTCGTTGTTGTACGAGCGGCTTTTAGAGGAATAGAACATCATTTAACTACAAATTTATTATTTAAAACAGCGAAGTAAATAAAAGTTTTATTTCTATTGTTTTTTCTCTCTCTAAAATTGCAGTATTTTAACTTTATCGTTTACAAAACCCTTTATGTGAAATCGACAGACGATTGATATACAAAATTTTCTCAATTTTTTTTCTATATCATCCTTCATAACCATGAGCATATTGATTATAACATTTAGTTTTCTTTATTAATAATGCGTTTTTCTTTTTAGCGAGTATTTTTTTAAAAAAAGTATGTTTAATTTTAACATCCTTTGTAAATAAAAGACAAAAATGTCAATTTTCACATTGTTCAATTAATTAAAAATTTTAATTATCCAAAGTTCCATCACAAAAAGATAATGTTATAATTAAATTCAATAATTTTTAATATTTTGTAACTGTTCCTTTAAAATATATGAATTAAATGTCGGTGAACAATCGAATACATCTGTCTAGCTGAACTCTTCAAATATGAATCTCACTAAAAATATCAAAGAATTTTGTCATGTACAGTTGATATTTTTCTCTATAAAATTGAAGACATTGCTTATTAAATTTTATTCTTTATGAATAACTTTTTTAAAAGTAAGTTAAATTAATGTTTTACCATTCTTCGTAAAGGGACAATATGCAACTGTCTTCTGTAGAGTTGTACAATAGACACTGAACAGAAATAAATTTTTCAAATGGTTTTTGATTTTACTATAGATTAAGCAACCAAGATCACTAATATTTAGAAAAATATTATTTTATAACTGAAAAATCTTATTGTAAAGAAAAGTAAATTACTTCAGTTAAATGTTGATGTTAAAACAATTTTGATTCAGTCTATAAAAGTTAAAAATGTGAAAATTTCCCGGATGAAACGTTATACCAAACATTTGATAACTTACCAAACCTTTGCAACCAGGATCTTTAAAGCTATTAAAATGTCACTTTAGTTCATAGCAGGCTCTGTTACAAGAAAATATTGTCTTACAGAAGAAAAACTGTTTAATACTAATACAACTTTGTTTTCAATAATATGGTTATTTTTTGAAAGAAAGATGAGATTTTCTGTTCTATAATACGTGTTGTCATGAAAATTGAAGATTTGCAGAATTTTTCGACAAAAATCTTCAGTTTCTGCAACATATCCTCAATATGAAACAAAAGCATTGGATTATAGTGTCAAGTATATTTTTCAAAATTATTGTTTATTTGATTCCCTTAAAGCAACTCGAGAAGCAACACAAAGCTTTGAAATTATCATAAAATTCTACACACTTGTGCAAATTAATTGAAACAACATCTTTACTTTCCTTTCCTTCACTTTTAGACCAACTGGAGTGACGGAGAGTAATCAATTTCTATTTTTTCCTTAGATTAGGTCATTTGCAGTAATATGAATCTATTTTCGGGGTGTATGATGAAATTTGTTTGGCCTTGAAAAATATTGCGTCATCTGTGATTGCGTCAGATTTTCATTACGCCCAGACACTACGGCTATGCGATGGACGTTAATCCAAGGAAGCGTACAAAATTTATAACGCCACATAAACACACTGTCAAGCCTTACGAGTGAGCAAATCAATGTACTATAGACTGGCCCGGAAACTCTCCAAATCGAGAATCTGTGGTTAATTTGCAAAGAAAAACTTCGTGGAATAGACAAACGGATGTACTGTTAAAGTCAGTAATTGACGTATATGACTTCTACAATAAATACAGGAGACATTTTGATGTGCACCCTTAATTTTAGTGCACAACAAAACCCGAATTCGTACTGGAAAGCGACATGGTATCCTGGCCCCTGACTTTAAAACTATCATTTATTCTACTCCATGTAACGCTCCTTGTTTGGCTATTGGTTCCAACGAATTAAGAGATCGATAAATTACTTGAAGAATTCATTAAATCAAAAGCGATGTTGTTCTTTGATGACGGAACACGCAATTTATCTGACAGTTGGATTTAAGTCCCAGAAATAAGAATTACTTGGATTATTAAATAATGATGCAATGAATAAAAAATTATCAAATAAAATGCAGGCATTTTTTTGCACCATCCTCATACTTGTTCATTAGTATACATCAAGTAATACAAAGTACTAACATGTACACTGGATCATGTTTTATTGGAAAAATACGAAAAAAAAGTAAATAATAACGGAATTATTTGTTTTGTTTCAATTAGTATGCACAAGAGTGTATGGAGGTCTGGCTTTTTCTTAGCCATCTTATGTATGTTTAGTGGCTGTCAGCAACACAACTTAAAAATGCTCTTAAATTTCTAGTTATAAAATGTTTGTAGAATTGTTATTTAGACTTAACATTAAAAAATCATTTTTTTTTCTTCAAGTAGTAAATTATATTTTCATGAAGCTACATTATGGAAGAGACAATCTATTCAGAGAAAATATCTACCAGATCAGTTTTATATTCAATTTTATCACCTTTTTACATATAATGAATTGATTAACTCACCAAATTACTGTTAATGCGAATTGATTTTAATTATTATTGCAATTCTGCATATCTATAATCATTTTATAGCGTAATAAGTATTTTCTTGACATTCTGTAAAACAATCAGGCACTTATTTACATTCTACAGACAGTTGTCCTCAACTTTATTGCCATATTCACGACGTTTCGGCCATTCTAAGGCCCGGCCTTCTTCAGGCCGTCATATGTAAGACGATAAACTACATCAGACAGTAAGACTTCTGATCAGGACATTTTGAGGTGCGTGGAACCACCTCTTAATTACTAGTGTTCACAGGTCCACCCTGACCCGGAGTAGTAGCACCTGTTAAAGTCCCAACTATTGGCAAATAGTTAACCCCACAAACTGGGGTCAAAACACTATGAAAGTTTAAAAATAGATTTTAATACCAGCAATAAATTTTTTGAGAAAAATTATTACCAACAATAAATTTTTGAAGAAAAAATATTATTAGCAAAACATATTTCAAGAAATAAAATATTACTAGCAATAAATTTTTGAAAAAATATTCTTAGCAATACATTTCTGAATGAAAAATATATTAGCATAGGTACCTCCACGAGATCGCTAAAAAAAAAAAAAAAAAAAAAAAAAAAAGAGAATAGCATGATGAAAAAACGTCAAACTTGACGAAAACAAAATTTTATCGTCTAAATGTTTATTATTAAGAGGAATGATCAAAGTATTTTGGGGGTATTTTTTTTTTTACATTTTTTAATCGTTCCTAGCACGCCCGAAATTTTCGTTAAAAATTTCTTTTTTTTTGAGTCAGCAAAATTGACCATTTTTTTGGCATTTTATAAAAAACTGGAAATCTCACTTTGAAATTCTTTTAAATATCAATTATCATTTTTTCAAAACTTATTTTAAGGAAATCAGAAATTATAATGTTTATTTAAAATATTTTGAACCAAGCTTAACTTAGATTCTGCGCTGAAAAAATGTAATTTGAAAATAAAACAAAGCAAGTCATAAACTTTCGCGTCACTTGACAGGTGATAAATGACATATTGACGGATTCCGTGAGGCTAATTTGTTCTATGGAAGGAGAAAAGTGAAATAATTTACATTTAAGTGAACAAATTATTTACCTCGTTATTTTTAAGGAAAACTTACAGCGCTTTAATTTTTTTTTTTACTTTGCTTTCACCTTTATGTTTACAATGCTTCATGGAAAATATATTATAAAGAAATTAAAATAAGACTGTTAAGAGTGAGATTAAATTTCATAAGAAAGGCATCTAATTAATGTATAGGTACCTTTCTTATGAAATTTTATCAGAAGTACATAAAATACTATAATTTTATGTACATTTATTACATTTTACTGTGTTATTTGTATTTCCATTCATTTTATTATTAATTTTGATATTTCATTTATGGAAAAATGTCATAATTGAGATTAATATAAAAATAAGTCAATATAAATTTCATAAGATGATACTGATACTTGTAGGTACCCTTCTCAGTTGAAATTAAAAAATCAAATTAACTTCTCCACACGTCTTTCGCAAAAGTAAAGGACTTAACAGCGAAGAGCAATACTTAACTCAAATAACGCAACTTAATTGTATTCTGGTTGGTCTTCCGTACTTTATAATTACTGCCCGATTATAAACACAAAATTACATTATTGAATTACTGCGGATCTTCTGATGAATCAAAATGATACAATTTACAACGCGCTAAAAAAGATCTATCTCATAAGGAGACTAAGGAAACCCAATGCGGCTTTTAACTAATTTTATAATATTTTAACAATGTAAATGTAAAAATCTATTATAATTAAGAAATAACAAATAATTGTATTAAAAATTCATTTTTCATCGAAAAAATGTTTTGCTTTCAGAAAATATTGTCCATATTCATAAAAACAACTAAAAGCAAATAAAAGCATTTGAAATTATATAATATGTTTGTTTTATTGAGTATGCTACAATTCCGAGCTGATTTTCAGCTGAGTGGAGGGCGTCCAATTAAAAACAAACAAAAAAAAAATCCAACATAATTTGCATTCCTCAAAGCCTTGTGCTTTTAACTATTGTAATCACTAAACCCAATATGATCGAATTTCTAGCGTTTTCATGAAAGTAGTTATGGGAGGGGGTAATAAATAAAAAAAAAATCTGCCATGAATTTAATAAAAAAAAAACATATTTATAATAATTTCGATCATCTGTGAATAGTCAATGACAATTATTTTTGAAAGATTTTCCCAATTAATGTGTGTCATACCAAAAAAAAAAAAAATGTACTAAAAATTGTCTGTTATTTTACTAGTTCCGGTGATACAAATAGAAACAAGGATTTTTTTTTAATCAAAATTTAGAATGTTCTAAAAAGAAGGAAAAATTTTAGAAAATAATTAAAAAAAAACTTGGGTCTTACCTCTTAATAATAACATCAGCATTTAGACGATAAAATTTTGTTTTCGGCAAGGTTGGCGTCTTTTTCATCAAGCTATGCTCTTTTTTTTTTAGCGATTTCCTGGAGGTACCTATATTAGCAGCAATAAAAATCTTGTTGGCAATAAATAACCCATTGAGGTTGATATGCCGTAAAACAAATCAAACCAAACCCAAACCTTTTGTGATTGGAATTTTGGACTAAGCCCTTTATTTTGCCCACTAGGGTAGATTGTTCCAGTTTCCTTGAGGAAACATGGCCCAGTGGATAAAAGCGTCGGTTTGCTATGAAAATACATTGGAAAGGGATTTTGCTATGAAAATACATTGGAAAGAGATATAACTATGAAAATGCATTGGAAAGGGATTTTATTATGAAAATGCACTGGAAGGGGATTTTACAAATGAAAATGCATTGGAAGGGTATTTTACTATTAAAATTCATTGGAAAGGGATTTTACTATGAAAATGCATTGGAAAGAGATGTTACTATGAAAATGCATTGCAAAGCAATTTTACTATGAAAATGCATTGGAAAGTGATTTTACTATGAAAATGCATTGGAAAGTGATTTTACTATGAAAATGCATTGGAAAGGGATTTTACTATGAAAATGCATTGGAAAGGGATTTTACTATGAAAATGCATTGGAAAGGGATTTTACTATGAAAATGCATTGGAAAGGGATTTTACTATGAAAATGCATTGGAAAGGGATTTTACTATGAAAATGCATTGGAAAGTGATTTTATTATGAAAATGCATTGGAAAGAGATTTTATTATGAAAATGCATTGGAAAGAGATTTTATTATGAAAATGCATTGGAAAAGGGTTTTACTATGAAAATGCATTGGAAAGTGATTTTACTATGAAAATGCAATGGAAAGTGATTTTACTATGAAAATGAATTGAAATGGGATTTTTCTGTGAAAATGAATTGTAATGGGATTTTACTATGAAAATGCATTGGAAAGGGATTTTACTATGAAATTGCATTGGAAAGTGATTTTACTATGAAATTGCATTGAAAAGTGATTTTACTATGAAAATGAATTGGAATAGGATTTTACTGTGAAAATGCATTGGAAAGGAATTTTACTATGAAATTGCATTGGAAAGTGATTTTACTATGAAAATGAATTGGAAAGGGATTTTACTATGAAATTGCATTGGAAAGGGATTTTACTATGAAATTGCATTGGAAAGGGATTTTACTATGAAATTGCATTGGAAAGGGATTTTACTATGAAATTGCATTGGAAAGGGATTTTACTATGAAAATGCATTGGAAAGGGATTTTACTATGAAAATGAATTGGAAAGGGATTTTACTATGAAATTGCATAGGAAAGGGTTTTTACTATGAAAATGCATTGGAAAGGGATTTTACTATGAAAATGGATTGGAATGGGATTTTACTATGAAAATGCATTGGAAAGGGATTTTACTATGAAAATGCATTGGAAAGGGATTTTATTATGAAAAAGCATTGGAAAGGGATTTTACGATGAAAATGGATAATAAATCATTTGTAACTGCGCAATCAATTCAATGAATATATTCTGTGATGGGTTAGGCTAATTGTCACATTTTGTTCAAAAAAAGACAGTCGCCTCTCCTGGAAATATTTTTCCTTTATGAGTGGAAAAAAGCTTGATCGCTATTGCTTGAATATTAAGCGGGCAGGGGGGCGGTTCCAAAGTGTCCAGACCATTTTTCATCTCGGACGCTTGGTCTTATATTAGGCCGTATTCTGGAGTTTGGTTGTTGGTTAAATTCAGAATACAACATCTTGTGAATAAATTATTTACATTTTAATTTCGTCAAGTGCGTGTTTGTGTTTGGTCCCTCTTTCGAATCATGGACCCTACTTTCTCGTCTATGTCTGACAGACTATCTTTGCCTACCTCTTCCTACTTCTCTCTCGGTTCGCTGCTTACATATATATATATATATATATAGCATTAATATTATTTTTGTAGTGATTTTATAACATATTTATGTTATAATTTTTTAATAAATAATTTTATATATATATATATATATATATATATATTTATGCAATATACATTTATTTCCAACGGTTGCAAACCAGTTGCAGTTGGTTCTGTCACGTGACTCTGCATTCAGTAGCTTGGAGGTCACCTCAGGTCAACCTTTCACTTGGCTTCCTGATGTGACATTGATAGCAAAATCTATGATCTGATCCGTCCTGGGTATGACGATAAACTACATCTGCGTCCTGGGTATGACGATAAACTACGCCCAACAGCAAGGCCTCTGATCAGGAGGCTTTGAGGAGCGTGGAACCACCTCTTAATTTCTAGTGTTCCCAGGTCCACTCAGGCCCGTGGTTGTAGTACCTGTTAGGGTCCCACCTATAGGCAAATAGTTAACCCCGAAACTGAGGTAAAAAGCATTATAAAACTGTAAAAATAGGTACTTTGTAAAAAAATTATTACTAGAAAAAAAACATAAAACATTACTATTAATACGTTTTTGGAAAAAAAAAACTGTTACTAGCATTACTGTTTTGAAAATAATATTACCAGCAATGCAATTTTCAGGAAAAAAATATTTCTAGAAAGAGACTTTTGACAAAACAAAAATATTACTAGGTAAAAAAAGTTGACATTAAAATGACCCATTGAGGTTGATATGCCGTAAAACAAAACAAAAAAATTATACCAATCTATGATCTGAGACACGCACTAGACTACTTAAAACCTCTCTTTTTTCGTCGGTAATATTTCAACTAATTCTTATTGAAAACCCTTTTCTTCATAATATTCAATGCAATTCTATCGTAAATCAGTTATAATGTATTTCTCTAATAAAATCTTATACGGCGCATTTATATGATATTTATATTATTTTCTTTCAGTAATGACTGACCGATCTTATTCGAGTATGTCTATCTGCTAGGGCGGATAGCCAATCCCTATCGCAGACACCTGCTCAGGCAAATCTGTGCTTGTTCGACACTCACAGAACACACCCGTGATTTATATTGCAACTATGCTAAGTGGAATTTAGTTACAATTTCTGGGAGAGAGAGTGCATAATATGGCGTGATCGACAGTCTGAACAAGGCGAGTATGCGCAAACTCTCAGTCAACTTCATGCTAGCTCAACCATCGACGTCTGCCAAATAGTTATGTCTCCCCAATTTGTCTCAGAAGTTTTGGGTCAAGCCATGGTATGGCCTTTATATCTTTCTACAAGCAGATAAATTGACCATGGTGAGATTCGAACCGGAGTCTCCTGATCAGAAAGCGAACATCATTAACACTTGTATTAATATCTGAGCTCTAAAATGGTTGAACCGATAAAGAATACATATTTAATAATTAAGACCCGTTTCCCACTGAAGTGCCATGGTTGACTGATAATACATTCAGACAATACTGGCTTTTAGTTTTTTTTTTTAATATCTCTAAACTGCTATGAATTGCAAGAATAGTACCGAGGATAGCAGAGTTGTTTCCCCTTGCTTCCTACCGCCGAATTTGAATTCAGTGGTTGTTCTTTGCCAAGACTGTCCACCATGAAGAAGAGGCCACTCTACCTTGATATTTAACCCACAGAAGGGAGAAAAGTGGGTGCTACTTAAGTATGTGATTATCCTCCGTGTTTGAACAACGCATCACTAAATTATGTAATCTACCAGTTGAGAAAATTCTCTACATTAAAATATATATTAAAAATTGATATTAAAAATAGATATATATTGAACAAGACAAAAAAGGACGAGTAGTCTTGAATATAGTATAATAATGTACAAAACAAATAACACCATATGATAAACAAATAACTAAAGGGAATTATTATTATCAGTATCAGAAAACAGTTTGAACATTATTCAGAAATGCAATGAATAAATTTGAGTCATGGAGTCGCATAATTTTCCAGCAAAAGAAATCTAAATGAGATTTGGGCAGGTTAGGCGTTACTTAAATAAAGTTACGATTGTAGATAATTTTCTTTAGGTTAAATGACATATTCAAGAAGAATCATTCACGTAGATCACATACTTTAGTAGCACCGAAAAAAGATGGGCTCATGCCTTTTCATGGCACATTATTACTGTAATATTGTTTGTCGCATAGAATGACAACACGAGACTTAATTTGTAACATATTTTGTTCAGCTCCGCACATTAGTTATTCTCGGCCATTGTGGGGCGGGATAGAAAGAGACTCGGAGATTCTCATCGGAAACGTGGACCTTATATTCATATCTGCGACGTCTGAGAGACTGCGCCCTTATGGCTGGGGTAAGTGATTATATATCATTGTCCACTTATGAATTGTATTATGAAATAAAATTATGACGTACATTATACACAGATGAATGTAGGCATGGATGGGTGACAAACCTTCGGCCGCTTTTGAGCAAAATCAAGATTAACCGTCAAAAGTCTTTAGTCAGTTATGGTTTTGTGTCATGGGTGATACACGCATCTTTCGATACATGACTGACGAGGCAGATTTTGTCCCGCAGTAGGGTGACATTTCTTTCTGCGATAGACCAGTTGCCATCCAATGGTACAGGACCTGGTCTGTCCTGCTATTTACCTATAGCTGGGGAGTGGGAGAAGAAGATGATTCCTAACTTTCACAAGGGAATTAGCACGTAAATGAATGTAATGGATGCAAGTGAAATTCGAACTTGGCTCCCCGATTCCTCAGTCCGTATCGCTATCCATTACTCCACCGTGCCTCTTAAGTCAGTTATGTGCCATGCGTGATGCAAGCTTAGGCGATCATGTATCTTTCGATACAAGACTGACGAGGCAGATTTTTTACTGCAGTAGGTTGCCATTTCTTTCTGCGGTAGACCAATTGCCATCCAATGCTATAGAACCCAGTCTGTCCTCCTATTTACCTATAGCTGGAGGAGAACAGGATTCATACCTTTCCCAAGGGTATTAAAACGTAAGTGAATGTAATGGATGCAACTGAAATTCGAACTCGGCTCTCCGATTCCTCAATTCAAATCGCAATCCAGTATTCCACTGCGCCTCCAAAGTCAGTTATGTGCCATGCGTGATACACGCTTAGACAGTCATGTATCGGCAGTAGACCAGTTGCCATCCAATGCTATAGAACCCGGTGTGTCCTGCTATTTACCCATAGCTGGGTGGGGGAGAAGAAGAGGATTAGTATGAAAGTGAATGTAATGGATGCGACTGAAATTCGAACTCGGCTCTCAGATTTTTCAGTCCGAGCCGCTATTCATTACTCCACCGTACCTCAAAATGTCTTAAGAAATCAAATCTGCATAATATCATCTAAGATTAGAGTTAACTGTTTTTTTGAAAATCAATTTACCAATTTCGAATAAAAACTACTCATCATAGAAATACGAACAGACGTCACAGTCTCGACATTAATGATAAAATTGGAACTTTCTAGACAATATGGATTTGTTGTATTTGCTATTTTCACTTTGTCCACTATTTTCGTTGGTCTGTGAGGACATTGCAACTGAAAGTTTGTTTTTCTATTGCATCTGAATGTGACAAACACTGTCTGATTTTTGACGTTCATTTTTCGTCAAATTTGTTCGTACATATTTTTTTTTTTATTATCTCCCCGACGTCACGTCTGTTGACATCGGAAACGAAATCGCCTTCTTGGACTTTGTTAAATGAAAAGCAATTGCTGTTTCATATTGGACTATCTGGCTAAAGGATAGTTAATGAAAGACCAGCGCCCGTATTTAGTTTTAATAATTCAGTCATGCAGCCTAACAATAAATCCGTAGCATAATGTTTAAAAAATAAAAATAGTAAAATAAAAAAGACAAAAAGCAACTCAAAAAGAACAAATCCAAAAACACAATCTAAAATCAAAGAAAATTAAGGAAAAGAATAGCAAAACAGAAGGAAAAAATAGAAAAATGTTAAAAACAATAAAAAAAAAAAAAGGCCAAAGCCCACACTCAATAGGAATAGTCCGATCAACTTTAAAATGCAAATGTAATATCAATCGCTATCTACTCTCCTTGCTTCTTAAAGGTCTTTCTATTTTCTAATTCTTGCACATCCAGTAACCTCCTGTAACTCAGTGGCTTTCCTGACTTGACTGGTCTTATCTTGATAAAAACAACCAAAAAAAAAAAAAAAAAAAAAAAACTATCAAGACTACGTAAGAATGACGAGAATTTGTATTTTTGGCAACAGACCTTCTCCTAACAAGCACTCTGTAGATAACTAGAGCTTTAATATTCAATAAATGGTCAACAGATATATATTAGGTTGGTGCAAAAATAATATCGGTTTATGACGTATTTTTTAACGTCAAAAACCGACATTATTTTTGCACCAACCTAATATATATATTGGGCATGTCTGATTGAATAAATTACAGACATTACGTCTGCTAATTTTTAATAAAATCCGTTCATAATCACGAATAATCTTTCGTTTATAAACGGATTTTATCAAAAATTAGCAGACATAATGTCTGTAATTTATTCAATCAGACATGCATAAAACAGAATTTACTGCCTAAATACACCCACCCACATAAATATCATAAAGAAATAATTTATAAAAAGAGTTAAATAGTAATGTTAATGTGATTAATGCCGAAATCACTTGGCTAACAGGACTTAATGAAGCATTAACATACTATCAATTCCTTACATAATAAGGTCCTTATATTCGAGTTGTTGTCAGATGGAAAACACATGCCAAGTACTTTTGACAATTTCAGATTGTCATCTTCAGGGCGCAATATTCCCACACATAGGCAAAAACTAAGACGAAATATGTGTAGAGTGAAAGATATATATATATTTTTTAAATTATCTTATTTATTGACAGTTGAATCTTTGGGTCTTTTGTATAAGTCCTTTCTTTATGATATAAAATATAAGCGGCGCACTTGAGACAATAAAAAAACAAGGAAAACAAAAAGGAAAGCTAAAAAGGCAAACATTTACCCATGCAGGAGATTAATGTGTTGACGACGTAGACACACAAACACAAAAATCTCCTCCCAACATCAACACTGAACGATGGATACTGTCGCTACTTCCCGCTCTCGCGATGTTCAGGGGCTATATCATCTTATACGTTATTTTTAGGAGATATTCGTATTTGAGAAGGCGCACCGTTTATTTAGGGCAGAGGAACGTACTGGTAAGCCAGGCACGATTTAACCAACTTGGCCACAAAGAGTAGTCGGTCAGGTGAGGCCAAATTTTGTACCTTTAAGTGATGTATATCTCGTCAAAGCATCTTTTCAAATTTTTTATATCTGAAGTTTCGTTTCCACACACACACATATATATATATATATATCGGATGCAATAAGAACGAAAGTAATATATGAATTCCATCGTTCACAGTATTAATGCAAAGAGGGATCGATACCGATAGTAGAGTGATAATTATTTATTTATTATAATTTTATCATATAGACAAAACCATTTTACTCACTACAAAGATGCAACTTGGTTTCAGTGCATTTTAACTGCACTTCGACGGGTGAGAATCGAAATATATATATATATATATATATAATAGCTGGCTATTCGTATTCGAGGATACCCGTCCACTAGGTTGGCTATCCAAGCCTTATTGCAGACGCTCTTTCAGGCATATTTGTCTTTGCTCAATACCCACAAAGCCAGCCAATGGTTTATACTGCGACTATGCTGAACAGACCTTAGTTACAGTTTCTGGAAGAGACCGTGTTATCTAGCGTGATCAACAACTTGAACAAGGCCAGCACGCTCACACCATCGGCCACGATGACTTGTGGCTTCGTGCTAGGACAGCTATCGATGCCCCACCCCAAGAGTTCCACCTACCCAATTTCACTCACAAGGCTTGGGTCAATCCGTGGTATGATTTTCAGGCACTTTCCAAAGGTGCCGCACGCTGGGATCGAATCACCAGGAAGTTTTCTTTTCTGACAAATCCACCGTGATGAGATTCGAACCCGGGTCTCATGGTCCGAAAGACGACTGACAAGGTACTGCGATTAAGCTTTTTAATGTTTGTATTGATATCATTTTATCAGACCAATCTAGAAGACTCACGTTACACTTATCTGACCCCTAGTCTAATTAGGATGCATTTAAATACAGACGGAAACCTACCAAACTCCATCCGCAAAATATTTATAGAAAATAAAAATATAATAGCCTCATCCACATGTAAAAAACAATAACTAAAATTATTAGAAGCAGTGATAATAAAGAAAAAGCCAACCCTCAATAACATCAAATATGAACACGGCCATACTGTGCTGACCGTGTTTAGAAAATAAAACGTAAAAAACCTATAGATTCAGTTAACAATTAAAATAATAAATCATCATTGACAATGGCTAAACGAATAGCCGAAAGCGCTGAGATATGCAGAACATTTCGACAATGTTTGCCCAATTTATGTCCAGAAAAGAAAACATTTATACGAAAACAAGAAAGATTAAATAAAAAAAAAACTTAATCACATTACCTTGCCAGTCGTCGTTAATGAAACTTGTATAAAAAGATGGATTGCTGCCCAAATACACAATTATATATACAGGGTGTTACAAAAAAAAAAAAAAAAAAAAAAAATGACACCATTTCGCAGGCCAATAATTTGGGCAATTCTTGTAGAAATAACCTCAAATTTTCACAGAATGTATAGAAACAGATCAAGATTTTATATTTAATATTTTATGTTTATTATCTCAATGAGAATCGGGCGTGGTGGAGATGATGACAGTTTTCTGATGAAATAGCCGCCGCGGTCACCGAACCTGTCCCCATGTGTTTTCTTTTTATGGGGATATGTGGAGGGACTGGTCTATGTGCCCTCCTCTTCCTGCTAGCATTGAACTCGAGAAAAGAATCACATTCGCACTGGATAATGTTACCGGAGACATGCTACAGCGTGTTTGGCAAGAGCTTAACTAGCGACTTGACGAGTATCGTGATACAGGCGGTGCGCAAATTCAACACTTATGAAATCGGTCACATAATAAACTGATGTCCAACACCTAAACTGATCAATTTCATTGAACTAGACTTCGTAGTTTTTAAGATAATTGCTTTTAAAATGATGTCCAATTTTTGGGGACACCCTGTATATTTATTGCAAGGACTATTATCCTCATATTCGAGGCTAAATATGAATCTAGAAGATATATTCCTAGATAATAAGTGGAACGAGAAGAATATGATTCGTAGATTAAATAAAGTTATCAGTTCGAAATTTCTTAAAGATTACCCGTATCGGAAAGCAGCTGAAGAAGGCTGGAGTGCGCGACGACCGAAACGTCGTGATAGCAACACAGATGCGGTTAATAGTCCGCATGAAAATAATTAGAACTCCCGATCAGACATTCACACAGAAATAAAAAAAAATGACAGTAGTATGAAGAAACCTCACTAGCTCGGCACCGAAAACAGAAACGCAACCATTCCGAAAAAAAAAAAAAAAAAGAAAAAAAAAGAGACTGATGTTTATTATTTGTTCTCTGTCCTCGACTGTTATTGGTTTGCCGTGGACCTCAAATCTGAAACTTTTATTGATTTCACTGTAGCTAAATGCGCCAAACAGTACGATTTTCGCTGTCCACTGTTGTCGGGAAATATTTCATTGTTCATGCATTTTTTTTGTTATTGTTGGCTCTTCAACGTCATATCTGTCTGTTTACATCTGAAGCGTGATGGCCGTCTTCGGCCTTGATAACTGAATATCGATTGTTTCTCTCGATTTAAACTCTTATCGTTCAAAGAATGTGCCATATGTCTAGCTTATTGCAATAAGCGACTTGTTTAGACAGACAGTTCATTACCAGGTGAGTTCTGAACAGTTCTCAGCCCAACCAACAAGGAATTTTAAAAATAAATGTCCCAGCAACTTCCTGCATGTCTCATCCCATAGCTGGGTGGTAATAAAATAGATATTGTCACTATCCTCCTCCAGACGAGGTTATGTTGAAGCCAGAGTCTCGTCTCGGGAAACAGCTACCCCACCCCGTTTTATACTGGGTCTACGGGGAATTTTTGGCTATCCCATATTAAATTCGGTCTCGTGCCACATCTGATAGCGTGAGGCAGTTGATAGAAAATCTGCAGTTGGAGATTCATTGTGGAATTCATTTGACTCACTTCTAGAAGTTGACCACTACTTTTGGCTAATCTTATGTGTTGTTCGTGTACTAAGTATTATCGTTCATTACCAAACTTCGTATAATTATTCTATTCAGTAACCTTCCCCAGATTACAACAGTATACAAGGGCTTTGGTTTCAATCCACAGTAGAAACTATTATTTATTGTTATGAAATATAACAACTGTGGCACAAGGCCAAGGGGGGCTGTGTAAACTATCTTAAAATTAGTTAATCCAAATCACGAAATCCAATTCAGTAATTACAGTTTGCTCATTCACCACAAGAACTCATCCATCATTCAATCCATCATAATCCATAGTAAGAATGAATATATATTGTATATAAAAATACAAAGGTGGCATAAGGCCAAAAAGGGAATGGGGTAGGCTGGTCATCACTGGTTTAACTTTGATTTAACTAGTCTCATTCACTGACCTAAGCATGGATTATAATAGATCCTTCCATCACAATACCGCATTTATACAAAAACACATCCATACCACAAACATCAAAAACATAGTAGGAATGGGTATTTATTTCGTGAAATTACAAAATTGTGGCATAAGCCCGAAGAGGAAGTCGGGGAAAGACTGCTCCTCAGTAACTATCCTAGTTCTACTTAATCACAATCACGACCCAGTCATTCAATCCACTATACTCAATCACTATAAGAACTTGTCCATCACCTCCCAATCCTACATGTACCACAATACCACATATCTACAAGGGACTTACAAAAGATGCCTTGATGTAAATATTTGTACAGTTCATAATGTCTCTTTCTATACATTTATTTTTCTTTCTATAAAAAAATATAAAAAAATCATGATGGGGGAGGGAATGAACCCAGAAAACGAAACTAAAAACGAAACAAAATATCTAAACTAAAACTAAACAGGTGTTATTAGGTTCCGTCCATTCCTCAAAATAATAAGAGTGGCCGCTATATTCTGCCGAGAGATAGAATCAAGAGATACACTTACTAATGAAGTGGGAAAATTAAATGTTGTCGTGGTAAAAATCAAAGTCTGACCCAGCCGAGATAAAAAAAAAAGGGGACAAAAACAAATTCTGGAGGTTGGTAATCCCGACATGGACCATAATAAATTTATTATTACAAGGCTTACGATAGCTTTCAGCCTTAGAACCGGAGAGAGTGATAGTAATGTTAGAGAGGCGTCCATAACACTACTTTCCAAAATCGAATCTTCTGTCAATGCACGGCGTAGGAACACCAATCTTGAAGCATGCCGATGATAAAAAAAGTGCAGCATACCCAACCCCAAATGACACGGTTTGGGGCAATAGCCTTTCGATTGGCCAGATGCTTGTGGCCACCCCACTAGCCAACAAGCGATCGATCACCTTCTTTCTGTTCATGTAGATAGAAGTACAGCCAATCTATAACGGATAATCGGAAAGACGTAAGTGACACACGTTTCTACCTTACCTTTTACGGACAACCGTCGTCGAAGACAAGTCTGAACCACCGTTTCGACCTTTGACTGTACTTTGGACCAATTCTTCTTCAACTGGAGACCGGGCCCGAACCACAATCCAAGAATGCGGACGGATCCTCTGTCCAACAAAAGGAAATCGGAAGCGCGACCCTCTTTCAGGAACCTAACCGTAAGCCGGATGACTTGTTGAATTTTGGCTCCGTCAACTTCTCGTACCTCTCAAGCGCCTTCTGTACTGCCTGAATGTCGCTACGGCACGACACGAAAATAGACACGTTATCAGCGTACGCGGAAACCCTGGCTCGACCTCCACGCACAGCGATTCCGCGTAGGGTCGGATTGCAGGCCTTTTCCCTAAACCGGAGAAGGAGGGGCTAAACATAGTAGGAATTACGGCAAAAAGACACGCCCCCCCCCTATTTATAGGTAGAGGCATACAATTGCATGCTGGGATTTCTTTTTGGCCAATAAAATATTCCAGAGGCGATTCGCGGCTGACTTATCGAATTCTCTGCCTTCGAGTAGAGAGGAACGCAGACGAGGCTATGGCGAAGTGCAGAGTCACGTCTGGGGAGGAAGTCAAGGACCCCGATACACGGGCATGTGGGGTGTACGAGAAATTTTTACCCAAGTCTACTGGCTCGGAATCGCCCGACGTAAAAATGGCCTTGTTCCACATCCTGCCTTGTGGGGGAGGCTAAGGTAAATAACCTCAGTCCTGATCCGTCTTGTCTTGAAGTTAGAACGCTACATTCGCTTGTCAGAACTTGCTCTTGTGTGTCAGAACCAATTCTTAGTTTGTGAACTTCTTGTCAGATAATTATTGATTTGCCTTATTGCTTTTGATTTCTTTTGTATATATTGTTTGCTTTGCTTTATATTAGTTTTTGCCCTGTTCGTTTCTTCTTGTTTATTATAAACTTTCAACTCTGTTGGGCAGTTCTGTCATTTATCTACATTTAACCGTAGCCTCCCACTATACAAGTAGATATTGATTAAATATATACTGCTATTTGGAGGTAGTTCCGTTAAATCTGAGGACATGCAGTGGAAATCCTATATGTAATAATATTAAAATATTAGTATCATTATCTAAGATTTCTGCATTGTCAGTTCTAATCTGAATAAGAATAACTGCAAAACACTTGCTCCTCCCCAATTTATAGGCAGAATTATGTTGGGATTTTTTCCTTTTCTGATAAAATAGTTCTTGGTTTCATCTCACTCAGTTCCGTTCGCTTGTCTGAAATGGCTTTTGTATGTCGACCCCAATTGTTAACTTTTTGCCATATTACTGTTGCTTTGTCTTATTACTGTTAATTTGCCTTGCATATCTTGTTTGCTTGTTTCTATATTATTTTTTTGCTCTGTTCTTTTCTGTTTCTTGTTATTGCTTATTGCAAACTTTATCAATTCTGTTTGTTGCGAAGTTTAGTTACTTATTTTGCATTTGACTATGGTTACTAATTCCACATGTATAAACAACATTTTCAACAAGAAAACTATTATTAATTTCTTTTTACCATGATACTAAGTGTACTTGAATTTCCTAAACAAAGTTGAACATTAGAGAAATATTTGAATAATTCTCTAATGTTTATATTAACAATAATAAATTTAATTCAACATACTATTTGTCAACTTGATTGAATAATTCAGTACACTTTTAAGAAAATCTAATTAAACAGGTTATTTTGACTTATTTAGATACTTCCGTAAAATGCCTTTTGGTGCTATTTGGCTAATTTGTAGTATTGTGAAATATCAGATGACATTAATGCTTATTATGAATGCTGTAGATTTTCAAACTTGTCACTGAATTTTGACAAGGCAGATATAAATTCTTTATATTCAAACAATGAATTTAACAAAAATTTTATTGACAAACACTGGTTATGTATAGCAATTTTAAAAGTTTGTATTAAAATTAAGTAACTATTAAAATATTTATTAAAATATGCTTTTAAAAACTGTAATACAAATTAAATGTTCCTATTTATGTTGCAAACATCATTTGATACACACACACACACACACATATATATATATATATATATATATATATATATATATATATATTCATTCCTGTCGGAGGACGAATATTTTTCATGACAATCTCTGGGACATTCAGGCCGATAAATGTTGTTTAATACTGTTTATTATAAACAGAGCATTTACTTAAATATTTGTATTTATAAAAAGAATGTATAAACATAAAAATATCATACCTATGAACAATAATGGGTATGTCCCAATCCTCATAAAAACGTGGGAAACTATTGTAAGTGGGGGTAATCTACTGTCTAAGTAGTCCACCACTAGCAGTGGTTTACCTACTTCATGTTGCTGGCGAGTATTGTATTTTGTTAATGTTATAGAGATTACAGTTTTCATTTCCAATCTCTGTTTTAGTTATTGGAAAAAGATTTTACTATAAAAATGCATTTGAAAGTCATTTTACTATGAAAATACATGGAGAAGAGATTTTACCATGAAAATGAATTGGAAAAGGATTTTACTATGAAAATGCATTGGAATGGGATTTTACTATGAAAATACATGGAGAAGAGATTTTACCATGAAAATGAATTGGAAAAGGATTTTACTATGAAAATGCATTGGAATGGGATTTTACTATGAAAATGAATTGGAAGGGGATTTTACTATGAAAATGAATTGGAAGGGGATTTTACTATGAAAATGAATTGGAAGGGGATTTTACTATGAAAATGAATTGGAAGGGGATTTTACTATGAAAATGAATTGGAAGGGGATTTTACTATGAAAATGAATTGGAAGGGGATTTTACTATGAAAATGAATTGGAAGGGGATTTTACTATGAAAATGAATTGGAAGGGGATTTTACTATGAAAATGAATTGGAAGGGGATTTTACTATGAAAATGAATTGGAAGGGGATTTTACTATGAAAATGAATTGGAAGGGGATTTTACTATGAAAATGAATTGGAAGGGGATTTTACTATGAAAATGAATTGGAAAGAGATTTTACTATGAAAATGGATTGGAATGGTATTTTACTATGAAAATGCATTGGAAAAGGATTTTACTATGAAAATGCATTGGAAAGGGATTTTACTATGAAAATACACTGGAATGGGATTTTACTATGAAAATGCATTGGAATGGGATTTTACTATGAAAATGCACTGGAAGGGTATTTTACTATGAAAATGCATTGGAATGGGATTTTACTATGAAAATGCACTGAAAGGGGATTTTACTATGAAAATGCATAGGAAAGGGATTTTACTATGAAAATTTACTGGAATGGGATTTTACTATGCAAATGCATGGGGAAGGGATTATTTTTTAGCCCTGTTCTTTTTCTTGTTGGACAGTTCTGTCATTTATT
Organism: Acanthosepion lycidas; assembly: GCA_963932145.1. Lineage (NCBI taxonomy): Eukaryota > Metazoa > Mollusca > Cephalopoda > Sepiida > Sepiidae > Acanthosepion > Acanthosepion lycidas. The sequence continues at coordinate 6,069,314 of OZ010608.1, read as the reverse complement.
GTACATTTAAACTCTGGCCATTCACTCTACAAAGGTTGTCTAAACTTGCGCAGCAGCTTGCAGACTTTGGGCTGACAAAATTCCTTCAAACTCAATCTACAATATCAGAAATATTGACAATTTACACACATAACACTAAACCATTCTCCCATCTGACGAAGATCACTCTTTCGGACAGGGAAATTGGGGGGTGGCGTCAAAGAGAAATCAAATAATCCTCAACAAGATCATAAAAAGTGGATTGATAAGGTGTCGGCTGGCTTAATACTGAGGAGTAGGGTAAACGGGGTATGCTGTTCTATAATACTTTTCCTAAAGGCATGAATTCAGTTTTCCCTACTTACAGAATCTGATTGAATTTAGTCCGAACTAATTAATAAACATTGGAAAAGGCGTGAATCTAATTCTCCTTACAAACAAGGAAAACAGAATTTGAATTTCGTTTGAGCCAATTTATGTTGATTTATCACTTATGACCGTATCACGTTGAAACACCGGTTACCGTACGAAGTTGAACAAAGTCTAGCAATACCTAGATGTAGAACAATTTTGGAATACCGGGTGCTGTAAAGTTGGATGTGTGAGTGGTCTAATGGATAGTGGCTCGGAATTGTCAATCGAAGATCCGAGTTCCAATTCCAGTTGTGTTCATTATATCCACTTAAGCCTAAATACACTTGTGAAAGGTATGTATCCACCTCATCTCCCAGTAGCTATCGGCTAATTAGTAAGACTTGTTTTACTAAAACGATTATTAGCTTCCCCCACCACAAGAAAAAAAAATTTCGTACAAAATATTTCGGCATAAAAGAATCCAAAGAAGTGTTGATATGCCACTGCACAAAAACAAGCAATCTGAAATCAAAAGCAAAGGGAAGTAACGGGAGATCACTCTTTCCCAAGAAATTATGGTAATTCATAGATAATAAAAACAAAGGAACGTGTGGGGGTCTATGAACGCCTTTGTCTTGAATGGACGTCACACTAAGTAATAAGTCAACAGGAGAAGGCCGTTTTTCATTCTTGCATCGATTATATTCGATAACACAAATATTTGGTTAATTAAATATTGATATTGTAACAAAGTTCTTTTCTTTGACAATAATGAAGTATGCATGTGGTTTGCGACTGAACATATATATATATATATATATATATATATATATATATACACATATACATTGTGTGTGTGTATTTAGGCAGCAATCCTTCATTTATACATGTTTCATTAAAAACAACATAAGGTACTACGATTGAGCTTTTTATTTAATTTTTCTTGTGTTTGAACAAGTGTTTACTTTTTTGGACACAGAGTATGTAGAAATTGTCCAAATGTTCTATAATTCCGGGCGCTTTCAATATGGCAACAAACGAACATTATCTATGAGTTTAAATGCCCCTTAATTAACTGTCTTCCTGATCAAACCGAAATAATTACATTGGTCACACTACTACATGTCTATCCAGACGCCTTATGTTACACCTGTCCAACCACAGCCCTATTAGAATCCATTTAAACACACAAACTTACCAGACTCCATCTGAAAGATTCTCGTAGAAAATACAAACAAAATAAACTCATCCACATGTAAAAAAGATTTAAAATAATGGAAGCCTTAATAATAAAAAAGAAAAAGCCAACACTTAATATTATTAACTACAAACACGGCCACAATGTGCTAATTGTGTTCGGAAAATAAAACATGTCTATAACTGTAAAAACATACACACAACCCATAGACCCAATTAAAAAGCAAAAATTAAATCATCTTTGATAATGACTAAAAGTATAGCCGAATTTGTTCAGAATTATAGAACATTTGGAAAGTTTCTACGCACTCTTTATGCCAAAAAAGAAAACACTTGTTCTAACACAAGAAAAATTAAATAAAATGCTCAATCGTACTACCTTTTCTGTCATCTTTAATGAAACTATATATCATTCGCAGAAAGTACTGTTTCGCTGTATGACAGCTCCTCAGTGCGACTAGACATCCGAATACCTCAAGCCTGGATTGAAACCCAACCGATTTGGTGTCAGTCAGAGTATCTTCATTCGACAGAATGAGCTAGCAAAATCTAGCGTATTGTTTTTACGAATGTAAACAAATGCCAATCAGCCATAGGGCTCGGTTCATTTTACTGAAGAGCTTTGCATTAACGCAGGTGGCTGTTGTTTATAGAATTAGCTTGTCATTCAACGGTGCTCAATTGAAATATATTAGGATAAGGAACAAGTAGGAAACGTTTATAAATTTGACAACTTTCACTTCTATTTAAACTTCACCAGAAAATGAAATATAGAGTAGAGAAGAAAATTATGGTATTTTTTTAATTTTTGTATTTATTTTTCATTGTTGAAGCAGATCCCACGTGTAACTGTCCTGACAAGCAGCGCTCATGTGTGTTTGTATATCACAATTTCAGTTGGTGATGTTTTGCGGGAGAGTGAAATGATTTAAGTCACACCGGTTGTAATTGTAAGTAGACAGATTGTTTAGTTATGAATTCTATAAAAGTTGGTGATATAATAATAGGTACTTCCGCTGGAAGGCGTACTCTCCACTGGCAACCCGACAGAGGGGAACTAAGGCATTGCCAGTGGTCGACACTTGCTGCTGACCGTCAAACCTGGCGCCGGACCATCCACCAGGCCGCCTAAACCTTCGAGGAGTCTCGCAGTGCTAACCTGAAGGAGAAACGCCGCGCTAGGACCGGAAAGCCTTAGCAGCTGTACCAGACTAGACCTTTAATTGCAGTCGCTGCGGTCGGACTTGCCTGTCCCGTATTGGCCTAGTCGGTTATCAGCGTGCCTGCAGTCGACGTAGACAACCCACTTCATAAATCTTCGTTCGCGAGGCCAAGAAGATGAAAACTTCCGCTTTTTTTTTTTTTTTTTTTTTTTGCTAAATAACAGCGTAGCATGATGATAAAAAAGCCTCAAACTTAATATAAGTAAAGTTTTATTGTGAAAAGGTTTATGGTGTTATTAAGAGGAAAGACCAAAGTATTTTTTAAAATTATTTTTAGAAAGCTCTTACTCCTTTCTAACACGTTCGAAATTTGGGTTTAAAATTTTGTTTACTTATGTAAACGGTGTAACAGGTCTGATAATGGACATTTTCGCGCCAACTTTACGGTAAAATAACGCATTCATTTGGAAATTTTGGGGAAAAAAAAATCTTAATTGTTGGATTTTGATTAAACTTTCAGAACTTATTCACAAATAAATGGACTTATTTTTGAAATTATTATTTTTAGAAAATGTTGGTAAAATATTTTTTTTACATCTGTAAACACTTATTTAATTTTATTAAATTTTCTCTGAATTTAAAATGAACGAAATCTTTTTTTTTTTATGAGTTGAAAGCTGTAATCCTTGGAGAATATATTTCATTTTTTTTCATGCTCTTACCAAATTTCTTAAAATCTGCGCCGAATCTTAAAATAAAAAATGCAATAAAACTATCCAATTATTTAATTAGATAAGCTTTTATTTGCTTTTATAAATAATAAATATTAAGGACATTATAGTCTGAAGAAAAAAAAACATTTTCGATGAATAATGGAATTTTACAAGAATTATTTGCATTTTTCTTTATAAAGTTTCAAAGATGTTTTAAAAATTCTACCAAACCTCGTCAAAGTCAGGCTATTAAGTTATTAAGTGAAGGCTATACTTACTAAGTGAAAATTGAAAAAATAATACAAATAAAAAATTGTTAAAATAATTTAAAAAAAAATTGTGTCTAAATGTTCTTTTATTTTTTTTTTTTTTTTTAAAGTATGTTTCAAAATGACATTATCGTTAAAAGTCACGTTTTTCAAAGGGTTGTCCTCCTTACGGATAAACATTTTTCATTTCATTTTTAAGGACGTTTAAAGAGAAGAACGGCCCTCTTAAGTGCCACAAAATATTCCGAAATGTCTTATTACTGTTATGCATGGTAGCAATTTTTTTTTTTTCATATAATATTGTTTGAGGTATTGCATTATATTTAAATAAAATAAATGTACAATTACCTAAGTAATAATAAAATTTACGTACTTTAAAAAAAAAAAATAAATAAATTAACGTTAACTTTTCATAACCATCGGAATATAAAAATAATAAAGAAAGAAATGAAAAAATAACATCTTAAAAATATAAATTATTAGGTTGGTGCAAAAATAATGACGTAATAATGTCGTTTTTGACGTATTGTTTAACGTCAAAAAACGACATTATTACGTCATTATTTTTGCACCTACCTAATAAATACGATAAAATTTCATATTATTGAGTTACTTCTATCATTACATTTTATTATATTATCTCAGTTATTGAATTAAATAGTTAATTACGGAAATAATATTATAAATTAATATACATATTATATTATATATTACGAAATGGACAGAGTCCGACGATTTATTTATTAAAGACATTTTTTATGTTTAACGTTCTTTTTATAGATACAAGTATTTAAGTAAATGCTCTGTTTATAATAAACAGTATTAAATAACATTTACCGGCCTGAATGACCCAGAAATTTTCATAGAAACTTGGACAGGATTCGAACCTGCATCCTATACGGAACCGTCATTTACGCTGACGTGCCTAACCAATCGGCCACCAAGGATCGTCCGGTAGACAAGGTCGAATTTACTGCTTATACAAGGTCGAATTTACTGCGTTTTTACTTAAAAATCATAAATTTATGTCAATTCTGGTCCACCATACTTAGCCCGTCAACAACTTAAGCCGTCGATATATCGATGAAGAGATGAGAATAACAAGACCCTGTGGTTAATAAATGTTTGCATGCGACATTTTATGCTATAAGTAATATTTTTTTCAGAACATATTAAGTTAACTTAAGTTTGCGAATTTTCCGTAAATAATGTTTCAGGAATATATATTTATTTTTGCAAGATTTTTAAAACCAAAAATTAAATTTTGTTTACAACGGTATCAAAAATGGCCGTTTTGATCGATTGTCCTGAAAAGAAAATCGACGAAAAATCATTCTAATTTCTATTATAAATACACCACTGTATTTTGCTTTCTGGAATTAGAGAATGTAATCCTTCATCTTTCAATGAAAGCTTCAAGAAACAATTTTCATTTATGAAAATTCATTTTAAAACTTAGGTATACCGAATTTTATCAGTGATGTCATCTGCATTAAGGGCGGTCGGTAGCTGATTGATTGGAAACAGTCACCTACAATCCTGATCCGGCTTCAAATAACCTAGAAAAGATTGATAAGCCGTAAAAGACAAACCATTCAATCAATCTGCACTGAATATGGCAAGAAGAATGTAACTGGTACAACCGGTATAAAAGCGCAATATTTTTATATGATTATTATAGTTATGATATATTATCGATACATGGCTAATAGATACATAAATAGCTTGGATAAATCCTTAATCGATAAACGAACATTTTGTATCCCTAAAGCGAATCGTTGTAATCATTTTGTATCACTAAAGCGAATCGTTGTAACACTTATACATGGCTTCTTTCGATCGATGTACCTACCGTCCTTCCCACGGTATGTATGGAACTGCTCAAAAGAGAAACGATTTTTGAATGGCGCAAAATAAGTTACTGAATTTAAGAGCCCAATTTTCTTGAAAAAAAATAATTTTAAGATAAAGATTTTTAAAACTCCAACGGGCGATAGCATTGATTAAAATGAATGCCGAATGATTCGACATAAGAAAAGCGTTAATATTTCCATTTTATTGAAGGCATCAACGTCTACCCAAGCCGTTATATTCGTCGAACGTAGATCAATATTCATGAATAGATAATGGTGCTAAAACAGTGGTTTTAACGCGCTTATTTGATTAGCGTATATTTTTCCCTTAGGATTTTATTGTTGACACACACACACACATATATATATATATATATATATATATATAACATTAGTAATTCATCGAGTCTAGAAGAAACCTCAACAGAATGCAGGAAGCACAGGACGGTCGTTTCGTCTTGTATTTGGGACTCATCAGCAGTGCGCATCCACTACCGAAAATTGAAACCCGGGCAGTTACGTCATACCAACTGTTACTTATATATATATACTAAGTTAATTTAAGCGTGCTACGAGATTGGCATCTCGGTCTCCGCCTTTTACAGTCGAAACAGTTATTAGGTTGGTGCAAAAATAATGACGTAATAATGTCGTTTTTTGACGTTAAAAAATACGTCAAAAAACGACATTAATACTGTTACAAATTCATGACGGTCGTCTTCGAGTATAGAATCCAGAGGTTGGCAGTGAATATTTCGGAGACAGTAGGAAAGCGTAGTTCAGGTTCGCAGTGGATATCGTAGCAAAGTAGGAGGGCGTAGTTCTTCTATCATCTTCGCCTGTCAAGTTGGTACTGGTCCTTCCGTAGGGTAAACAAAGATGGCCGCCTTTATACACGACGGATACAATGTTCTGCGGCTTCTGATTGGTTAACCTTCTATTGGTAGACTATAAAGAAAGTTAAGTCATTTGGATTGTTTCACTAGTTATATATATATACACCCAAAAAACCGTAACAATTACGTCATTATTTTTGCACCAACCTAATAAATGTAACTGGCTCTTCTACTCCAACAACAACTTCTATCGCACTTCCCTACAGTGAAACTCCCTTCCTCTTACTTTACTTTTGGTGAAATGCTTAAGAAAAAAAAAAAAAAAATTACGAGAACTGCATTAAGTCGAAAATATTATCAGTCCTATTATAGTGAACGACTGTTGCATAGTGTATTTTTTTGTAAAAGATCTTTTTGTAAATATATTTTTTCATTTAAATTCATAAATTCACACGTCTTCCTTTTGGAATATTACAGCCTATCCTGGAAATTCCTGCTTCAGGTGTAACGTTTCTATTTTGATTTCTATTAATTAAATTCTTTCTTGTTTTATGAAGTCTCAACAAATTTCATTTAATTATAATTATATTCCTCTGTGTAATTAAAATAAAGTGTTATTCCTCTCAGGGTGTATCGCCAGTGACAGTAACTTTGCAGTGAAACGGTCGACTCTGCTTTACTCAGGTGAATTGGGATGCGGAACTGTAATGCTTCACGGCCTGCATCCAACTCTCACACGTGGTCCAAAAGTCGCATGCGCACTGCGACGGCCACATCACGGTTATCGAACTGACGTCTAAACTGCGTGAGGTTAGGCGGATGCCTTTCTCTAGCAGCCTGTTCCAGCGGTAATCAGCCAGTCGCCCGTTTAGGCGAACGAGCTAAGCATAAGGGGTTAACGGATTTATCAGTGGGCAGAGGAAGTTCTGAGAGGAGGAACTGGGTAACCTCACCCCCCCCCTGTGCAAAGTGAACCGAATGCCATTACACTATTTTGTTTTCAATGTCACCATGAACTACATTTACAACAGAACTATGGGGGAGTGATGAGCACAATGGCGCAAAATATGACATTCCTCTGTGTCGTGTCCGTTCAGCACGTGGACAATCATGGCTCTCCACAACATTCTATCCTTTGTGGTTGTCTTTGCACTACTTCTTACGGTCGCTTTTCTGCCATTCGTTAAGTAGGTTTCTCTCTGTCCCTCTTGCCTTTGACAAATTGTGTGTGTAAAATTCTCGGAGTTTTCTTTCCTCATTATATCTTCTGTTGTATAGCCCCTTCGCGCTGAGAATGATTCACGCATATGTTGCTTTCTCCTTTCTGTCATCTTCAGGACGGATGATCGCTAGTTGGTTTCTTCGGGGGTAAAATGAGAATTTCAACAAAAGGGATTTTTTAACTTATTTATTTAATTAAACCCGTTCACGTGTGTATCTTTTTAACTATCCAGTAGGGGTTGCTATCTCACCCTACGAGGAGCAGTTTTCTCACACGAAATTAACACGCCTTCATTCTTCGGCGCATAAAACGTAACTCCCTGAAAACATTTTCTAACTCAAACATTCCCCCGTTCGGGTCAGCCAGTCAAAATCAAAATCCCTATTTTGTCTACCAGCTAAACCCAAGGTCAGCCTCAGAAGGTCTGAGCCAAATACACTGCGACTAAAACATAATTGTCTGAAATTGTTATTTAACACTTCAAGAAGATGACTTTCCCGTTACTTTCAGGCTCAGTGCATGTTATTCTCAGTATCCTTCTGTAGAACAACATCTCTCCGTCGACATTATTTTTCATCTGTTAGGAGGTTGTTTGGCATTCACTGTCATATAAGAGAACTGATATTACGTAGCAGTTCAGCACTCTTAGTTTTTAACGAACATTTTCTGTTTTTGCTTAAATTTTGGAAGACTTCTTTCGCTATCCCAGTGTGCTGTTGGATTTAAAGGACTTAGAAATTCTCGTTTTTTTTAAGTCCTTAAATAATCCATGTCCCCTTAGTCTATATGAAAAGTTGCATATTATTAAGTTTCCTAAAAATAATGATCTCCTACATTAGTGTAATGAATTAACAGAAATTTGTAGGTATTGTATAATGCAGGTATTGTATAAGGCTTACTTTAAAATATAATTAATAGAATTTTTCATAAAACATCTATGCATTACAATTATATAACCCTTATTTTGTTAATATATAATGGTCCAAATAATATTTATTTAATTCTTTGATTTTTCAACTTTAATATTGCCATGTTTTATTGTCCATTCAATATAATAAGTATTGTATTTTAGGGTTCAAAATAATATATATAAAATTGAGTTAATTACACTAGAGGCCCCCTTAAGATTAAATTAAATCTTGAATTTTTTTAAAATGAACCTTTTGCTAAATATATCTCGGTAAATACATCAATGTATTTTAAATGTATGATCATAACTGGATATCAGTTAATGGTGACATGTCCTAAAACAATGTCATTTCATTTAGAGAGTATAGAATTACACAGCTACCCATAACCTCTGACCGCTATTTCTTCCTTTTCTGCTTCAGCCTTAACCAGTCTTTTAATTGGTTAACCTAGACATAACTTTGAAATATAGTCCCCCGTCCTTTTTAAAGCTTAAATAATCTACCATATTGATTTCTGATTTCAAAAACAAAACATTCATTATCATTATGAGTTATGTAACATCACCTGATGACGGAACAATTTTAGTTCAGAAACAGAAATTTTTATGTAGCGACGTGAAATATATTTAAATAAAAATATTATTACAATATTTTGCTGCACGTTGAATCGAGCACTTTAAAAAAAAAGTTAACGCTAAAGAACTGTGAATTCTTAATCTATCTGTTTTTTCCCTTTATTTGGAGTTGTGTATATATATATATATATATATATATATATATATAATTAGGTAACGGTTATAGTCATGGGTCCTAACCTATAACTACAGAATGAACTCTTCCTAACACTATGTATACTACGCCTCTCAAGAGAGGGTCGAATCGAGCCGAGTCGATAGTAGTTTACTCCAAACCAGACTGACAGTCATACTAACACCTTCCACATCTTGTATTATTATTTTGTGTAATATACCTTTGTTATTTCTACTCTTGTGTTCGTGTTGTTCTCTCTTGGTCCTAACCTGGACCATAACAGTTATATATATATATATATATATATATATATAATTAGGTAATGTTATATATATATATATATGCATTAATAAAATGATAAAAACTTAGTATTACAGTAATGAATGATCTACCAATTAAAAGTATTAAAGAAAACATTTCCAAAAATAAAATTAATTATTAAAGAGTAATAGTAAAATATGTTAAACGGCAAAACAAATAAAATATTGAAAATTGGCCAATGGTCTTCCGATAAAAGCGACAATAACAACGAGTAAAATTAGAAACAAAATAACATTGCATATTTCTCTTATTGTCTTATTGTTATATTGAACAAAAAAAAAAGAAAAAGAAAGAAAGAAAATAGAAAATCACAGCCAAGTGATTTAATGCCTAAAAAGAACTCTTCGTTTCCTAGCTCGGCTAATCCAAAAACTAATGGTGTCGTGTTTCTAAGAAACGAGAAAATGAAAATTAACATTATCAATGGTAGATTGAATACGTTGTCTTTTTGCACTAAGTTATTACTTCTAATGTTTAGAAGGGCAAAACAACACGAATAGAACGCTAATATTCATTCAAATTCCTCCGTATCAGGATATAAACCAGAGAATTTATGTTTTAAGATGTTTGTTACTAAAATGCTTATTTTATCAAATAATCTCTACTTCATACTTAGCTAGAAAGGAGTTAATTTTCAGCGTAGACTGAACTCTTTAGACTTCAGTGGCAACCAATCTAAGAGAAGGAAAGCAATTCAAAACAGTGAGAATCGACTCTAATATTTTTACCAACAAGTCAGCAAAATTTACAGATGATAATGGAATCTGGAGAGTCATGATCGTCCACTTTGTGAAGCCACATGCCATTAAAAAAACAATAGGCTGCTGTGGAGTGTCATGATCGTCAATTCTGTGAAGAGACGTGGTATTAAAAAACAGGCTGCTGTGGAGAGTCATGATCGTCCACTCCATCAAGCCACATGACATTAAAAAACAGTACGCTGTCGTGGAAAGTCATGGTCGTCAATTCTCTGAAGAGACGTGGTATTTAAAAAACTGGCTGCTGTGGAGAGTCATGATCATCTACTACATGAAGCCACATAACATTAAAATCACAGACTGCTTTAGAAAGTTATGATCATCAATTGTCTGAAGAGACGTGTTATTAAAAAACAGCCTGCTGCGAACAATGATGCTCGTCTATTCCCTGAAGAGACATGGCATTGAAAAAGAATAGGATGCTGTAGAGAGTCATAATCATCCACATTCTGAAGAGACATAACATTAAAAAAGAATAGGATGCTGTGAAGAGTTATGATCGCTTATATTCTGAGATGCCATGGCATTAAAAGAGAATGCTGTGAAGAGTCATGAGTTTCTTTATAAGATTCCGATTAGAGTCATTAGTGACTAATCGGAATCTTATAAAGAAACTCATGACTTATAAAGAAACAATTGACCTAATGTGACTTGCAAGTGCACACCTGCTAACACAAGAAATAAAAGATAGTATCGAAAACGCAGAGACAATCGTAGCGACTTTGTGGAAAGGTAGTTTCGTAACACAAAACTTGTCCTAACCAATGAGGTTATCGTGGTCCCAATATCTGTTATTGTTTCCGATAGAAGAACTAAATTTTACTTGTGAAGCGACTCTCATACACTAACGTACTAAAAGTCCTAATATCGTGTAGGACTTGCTTTAGCCCGTCAAAGTGCAGTAAGTGAAACATTTTCCGATACCTCAATCTTCTCATGGCTATTGTATAAGGAGAGTTATATAGCTTCCAAAATGGTTTAGGAATTGGTGCCAGAATAAGTCTTCGATCGTTCAGTCTTGGTTCTTCAAGTATTGGGATTCTTACTGACGAAGAAAGTTGTCTTTCTTCATTTTGACGATCGGACTGACTAGTCAAGCTCTCATGGAATAAATAATTATGCCAGTTTCTGTTAAATATAAATGATTTAATGAAGGTGAATAAAATAAATTTACTATCGAATATATTTGGCATCTATTAACGGCTGTGAGTAGGTGGTTGGCCCCCAAATTGATGTCGGAGCACTATGAAAGTGTAAAAATGTTTTTTAATACCAGAAATACTTTATAAAAAAATTATTACTAGCAATAAATTGCTCACTATTTACATTATTCGGACTATTGTCCTCATCTTTGTGGCCATATCATATCCTTGAGGACACATGTCACAGAGGATAAAGGCGTTAGTTAGATCCAGTGACAGGACCGAAAGAGTGCGAGTTCAATACCCGGTTAAAGCAGTGGATAACTTGGAGAGGGGAATTAACAGGAGATAACTGGCGTCCATTAAAACATGACACGTGGAACTAGAACAGTCTACCCCAGTGAGTGAGTTTTTAAAGGGTTCAGTCCGACATTCCAGACACCTGAAGAAGGCCAGAGCGTACAACGGCCAAAACGTTGTAATAAATATGACAACAAAGATGAGTCCGAATAATGTAAATAGTGTACATAATACCTCATCTCATAAATATAGACACAATAAATTGTTAAAGAAAAAAATTATCAGCTATACGTTTTTGAAAAAAAAGAATATTACCAGCTATACATATCTGAAGGAAAAATATTAACAGAAATAGACTTTTTAGTAGAAAAATATTACCAAAAATAGATTTTTGAAAAAAAATTACCAGCAATAAAATTTCTGTCGGCATTGAATAAGCCATTGAGGTTGATATGCTGTAAGACAAACCAAACCCGAATTTCTTTAATCAATTTACTTAAAGCAAGACGATCATATAAGCCCCTCTCTTCCTGTGCATTTCTAGACCCTGTTGGTCTCGATTCTCGCTTTCTGTTGACATGCAGCCGCTCAGTTCGAACCCCGCTTGTTTCGATATCTCTATCATCGCACGGTTATTGGATAAGGAGAGTTCTAGAGCTTTCAAAATGGTTTAGAGATTGCTGCCAGTATAAGTCTTCGATTCATCCAGTCTTTGTTCTTCAAGAGTTGCGAGGCCTACTGACGAAGGAAGTTGTCTTTCTAATTAAAAGAAAAACTTGTGGTTCCAAAGAATGATTTATTTCATAGACATATTTCAACTAGTTCTTACTAGCCTTGGTCACTCCTTTAATTTGAGTAAAACAATGCAAAGAAACTAGAAACACTTAAGAATTCAAATCAATGAAAAACCCGAATTGATGACATTTACAAAGTAAAAGATTACGCTTTTTTTTAACGTGGTCCATGCCTTATTCGTATCAAAGTTAGGACGCTTGTATCCGTTGGTAGTTGCATAATTAAAAGAAAAACTTGTAATTCCAACGAATGATTTATTACATGGAAATATAACACTATAACTTTGATACAAATTTGTCTTTCTTTCAGTTAATAAGCCATGATAAACTTCTTGTCGACGATTGGACTGACATGAAATAAATTCAAGCTCTCACCAAAGAAATAATAATGCCACTTTTGGCTAGAAAATAATTTATAATCGGATATATTTGGCATTTGTTAACACAAAAATATCAGAAGATGATGACTTGGAGTCTCGATCTGTGCGTTCAGCAAGGTTCAATCAGAAATTCAAGTGAATATTGGGCCGCTTAATCGTGTGGGTGTACAACTGCGGGTGCAACTGCACCTCTGTCCCTGCTCCTGTCTGTCTGTATCCTCAAAATCGAGTTGAATTTATACATAATTCTCCGTTCACATATCAAGCTGTTCACACACCAAAATAACTCAATTTTCCATTTTTAAAGTCGGTGTTAAAAGACCAAATTTAATGTTTTGATTCGAAACCATTTCATTCAGAGCCATTGCTTTGAAAACCAAAACATATTCGGAAACGAAATAAAAAAACACATGCTCTGATCCGTTCAATTCAATGTCACACCTAGCCTCTCAACAAATTTCCTGCCTGGGAAAATTAATAAGGTCTAGAATAACACACCAATCCATTCCAAATCGTCGCCTTGAAATTTTAAAATTACGATATCTGCCAATAACAAACTACCATGTTATCCCATATCTGCTCTGGTGTTACTGCTATATATCTCCAGATTCTCAACAAAATCCAAAGAAAGGTCTGTAGTGATATTGACCCTGACATAGAATCTTGACATTAGTCACTTTCTCATCGCCCTGACGTGACTCCCCTTTGGCTTTTCTATAAATATTCTCACTGAAATTGTCCTAATAAGCACTTCGATCGCATAAATTTAAGCGGATTACTAGATTCTAACCGTAGTTTCTTTTCTTACCCTTCTTGCCAGTGGAACCCCTTTTCGATTTCTTGCTTCCTTGCCATCTACACCCTTAAAAAATTTAAATACAACGTTTATCACAATCTCCTGTCTTCCTGAAGCCTTTTGTTTTATTGTCGTTTTTCCTCATAAGTCTTCTAATTAGTTGTATCACCAAATAAATCACTTTAGTCTTAGTGGCATTATCGCCTTGCTTGGAGTGAAATGATTAAATGAATTAAAAAAATAAGTTTCCAGAATACTCCTGAAATCAATTCTGGGTAATCTGAAAGAAATGTTTTATTTCTTCGAGGTTGCCAAGAATTGGTTTCAAAAGCTTTCTGGAGACTTTTTTTTTTTTAATCATTTCACCCCAAACAAGGTGATAATGCCACTAAGATAGCGTAACGAATAACACAACTTAGCAGTTACAATGACGTTTGTAGGCGTACCAGGAGATCGAACCTATGAACTATCACCTACCTTGTTAGTAACTAGGATCCATGGCCTCATGAGGTCCGCGCAACACTCGAACTTCAGTATCTGACAGAAGCAATTAGAAGCATTAATTATTGATAGGCGATACCGATGGAGTAATGGATAGCGGCTCGGATTGAGGAATCGGAGAGCCGAGTCGAATGCATTACATTCATTTACGTACTAATACCCTTGGGAAAGGTATGAATACTCTTCTCCTCCCCCCACCCCAAGCTATGTGTAAATAGCAGGACAGAGCGGGTTCTATAGCCTAGGATGGCAACTGGTCTACCGCAGAAAGAAATGACAATTTACTGCGGGGAAAAATATCGCCCTGTAAGTGGGTATCACGCATGACACACATGACTGACTGACTGACGTGCTAATACCCTTGGGAAATGTATGAATCTTCTTCTTCTTCTTCTTCTTCTTCTTCTTCTTCTTCTTCTCTTCCCAACTATGGGCAAATAGCTGAACAGACCGGATTGTATAACCTTGGATGGCAACTGGTCTACCGCAGAAAGAAATGGCAACCTACTGCAGGAAAAAATCTGCCTTGTCAGTCATTTATCGAAAGATACATGATCGCCTAAGCGTGTATCACGCATGGCACATAACTCACTGACTGACATGCTAATACGCTTATGAAAGGTATGAATCCTCTTCTTCTCCACCCAGCTATGGATAAATAGCAGAACAGAGCGGGTTCTATAGCCTTGGACGACAACTGGCCTACCGCAGAGGGAAATGGCAACCTACTACGGGAAAAAAATCTGCCTCGTAAGCGGGTATCACGCATGGCCCATAACCGACTGACTGACGTGCTAATACTCTTGGGAAAGGTATGAATCCAATTCTTCTCCCGCTAGCTATGGGTAAATAGCAGGATAGACCGGGTTCTGTAACCTTGAATGGCAACTGGTCTACCACAGAAAGAAATGGCAACCTACTGCGGGAAAAAATTGCCACGTAAGCTGGTATTATGCATGGCACATAATTGATTGACTTATTGATAATGATTTTAACCAGTCTGGTCTGTTGCCAGTCGCCTTATGATCAAATCGAACCTTTTATTGTTAACAGTGGGAGAGAAATACAAAAATCGCAAGCTTCTGTCGTTCTAACATATTTGCAGATACATGTGTGTTTACTAACAGAGCAACCACTGATTTATAAAAAGAGCCTTTCAGTTTCTGGGAAATGACTCATAATCTGGCATGTTCAGCAGTTTGAACACACTCAGTCACGATGACATGTAACATCGTGCTGAACAGTCCCGACTTGGAATGAAATGGTGCCAAAACTTTTGGATCAGCTCCCTCAAAAAACAAGCTTGGTTAAAATTCGGGCCTCAGACTTGTAGTCGGTTTGGTTTGTTTTACGTCATATCAACCTCAATGGGTTATCTAATGCCGACAAAATTTTTATTGCTGGTAATATTTTTTTTTTTTTTCAAAAATGTATTGCTGGGAATAATATATCCCTAGTAATAATTTTTTACAAAGTATTTCTGGTGTTAAAACCTATGTTTACACTTTCATAATGTTTAACCCCACCTTGGGGGGTTAACTATTTGCCCATAGCTGGGACCCTAACAGGTGCTACCACCCCAGGACATGGGAATACTAGCAATTAAGAGTTGGTTCCACACTCTTCAAAACCTCCTAAGTCAGAGGCCTTGCTGTTGGAAGTAGTTTATCGTCTTACCCAGGACGCGGATGTAGTTCATCGTCATACCCAGGACGCGGATGTAGTTTATCGGCATACCCAGGACAGGCTGAGAAATGGAAAAATCTTATATGGTAGTGAATGTTGGTCAGTCTCCTCCAAGGATGAGGAAAATGTGATTTTACAGAAGAATACTGAGAATTCCATGAGCAGAGTAAGTAAGCAACAAGAAAGTCTTTGAAAATGGTAACAGAAAGAACACACATTTAAAATCAGGAGAAAGCAGGTGAAATAACTTGGATACACAAGGACAACGGAGGGTTTGGAAAACTTAATCCTCACAAGGCATAATGAGGGCAAGAGAGATAGGAGAGAATAGCGAGCCATTTACATGAGCTTGGAGGAATGAATGGCGTGACGGGTCCTTAGCAAAGGGAGAAAACTACTCAGAATCATATGAGATAGAAAGCTGTGGAGGACCATTTTCTGAAAGGATGCGGTATATAGATGAACCCACACTCATTTTAAACTACGGGAATTTATGAACATCTAAAGATTTAGACTTTAATCGCCAAGATTAAGTTTAATTTACATTAACGTAAGCGCAAGTATGGCACCCTTTTCTTTTCATGTGCCATGTCCTTTCAGGACGTAGGCGATCATGGCTCTCTGTTAGCCATGATTTGTCTTGGGAGTGATAGTGAAGTGGTTTCCCGTTGCCTTCTCCACGGTGGTGTATGGCGACACCACCTCTAATTAGCTGGCCGTTGACTCAGAGAGTTCCTCCGCCCTTTGTTAAGTTTTGTTTTTCGTCTCACCGGCTTGTTAACGAGCCGCCTCACTCGTAACTTGGGGTGTGGTAGTCGGTTTAGTCGCCGACATTTCGACTGGAATACTTACCGAAAAATGTAGAGGGGGAGAAAACAAAAAAAGTTTTTTCATTTTTTATTTTTTTGTAATTAAGTGTTACCTTAGTATAAATCCCATTGCTCCATACTAAAATAGTATGCGATTATCCAGCGTTGTGGAAAAAGCGATTCTTTCTACTTACACATGGGACCTCGTATTCAGTTTCTGTTATACTCGAATAAAATGGTCATTTAGTGAAAGTGATTGACTTTAAAAAGAAGCTTCTCAAGTTTTCAAAACCACCGACCTGTGATAGGGGTGGGGTCAAAACAGATATCAAAGTTCCCTTCCTAATAGCTGAGAATGGTGACTTGTGTTTCAATAAAATATGACAAACAAGAGGAAGAAATACAAAAAATATATTTTCTCATTTTTCGTCTTCTATCTGGTATAATAATAAAGCCTCACTTGTTACCGAGAAAAACGAATAAGCTTCATTTACACGTTATATGTCGGTTTGTGACGATTTTTAAAAAATATTTACCACTAGCCTAATTAATCGGAAAATTAGTCTCAAAGTTAAAGATTAAGTTAGAAAATATATTAATAAATACAAACTCTAGATGACCGCAAATTGGTAGCTGATCTCGCTTCCAATCTCGCACAGTGGAGGAAAACTGGCTACTTACATTCAATGTTACGAAAACAAAACTAGTTACGTTTCATCATCGTTGATCGGACCCTAAACTATCACCAGTCAAGATGAATGGATGTTTCACTCAGGGAGAGTCCGTGCCTTGGGCGATTATTGAAAATGCAGGAAAATGGTTTGTTAGCGCCCTCCCTAACTCCTCCTGCTATCCTCTACCTTTACATTGACCATATCAGGCCTGAAATGGCGCACGGGTGTCATATTTGGGCAGGAGCCTGTCCTCACTCTCCAGCGTCTAAAAGAGTCTCCGCGTCCTTGTGGGCGACAAATTATTTTCAACCTTGCAACCTCTCTCTCACAGATGCGATATAGCAAGCCTCTCACTGCTCTATTACTACTTCCATGGAAAGTGCTCAGACGAGCTACATTTCTTGGTTCCCCCGATTCTAAACGTCACGGCTTGGACTTGCCATGTTACATGCATTGTAACAAACCATCCTCATTCCCTCGGCTATCCATTGGCGAGATTCAAGTTCCACTCGAGCAGCTTCTTCAAGAACATTTGCTTTGTGGAACCGATTCCCAAGAGAATGGTTCCCCGATCCCTACAATCTTAACTTCTCCAAATCTAGGGTTGATCGTTATCTTTCTCCACATATCCGCGTAAACTGTTCCTCTTACTCTGTAACCCTCTGCCTCGAGTGAATCCCGGGCCTTGTACAGGGTGGACCTCACTATGTCAAAAAAAAAAAAAAAAAAAAAAAAAAACCCGGAAAATGGAAATGGGAAATACTGTATCATTAGACTTCATACGGTAACATTTCTTTTTAAAAAGTCTAGATAATCATTCGCTTGTGTTCAGAAAACACGATCACGGACTAGTGTTTCGAGGCAAGATACTTAGACTTCATCTGGAGTTGTTTTCCTCATTTGCCGATTGACAAATGTGATGGATTAAAGAATTACTCGAAAAACTAACAGTTTGTAGGATCCTTTAGCAAAGGATAGAGAGTAATTACATTGGCCGAACTGATGCCAAATACCAATAAATTGTCTAGGACAAAGAGAACACTGCCTATTACGATCAGGCTTTATCGATGACTGAAGGTGGAGCAATTGAATCAGATCAATTTCATCTGTTGACTCATCAAAATAATGGGAGAATGTGAGGGAAAGAACGACGATCAGATTGACCGGATCAAAATAATGGTATTAACATTCATATATAAATATTTTCTAAGTGCGATAAAAGAGAACATATTAAAAGAAAAAAAAAAGTTATTACAGAAAATGGTGAGGTAACAAAAATACAACAATTGACAAAAAAGAAAGCTAGACTATTTTATCTGCACAGTGATTTAAAAAAAAAATCAAAAGAAAACACCAATACAAATGTTATATGAAAAAGTAAGGGTAATTACATTTAATTCTTCTTACAAAGAGATGACTGGTAGGACTTAATATACACAGATTTCAACGTTTTCAA
>OZ010608.1:6007950-6037950 GCA_963932145.1 Acanthosepion lycidas | reverse complement strand
TGTGCTGCGTACGGAGATGAAATGCTTCATAACAACCAAACGGTCAACTTTAAGTTGTACGAAAGAAGCAATTCAGCTTGAAAAAACTTGACCGGCAATAAAGTGTGATTATTAAACAAAATTCCCCTCACCCAGAGGTCAGTAGCATGACCAAACATGCAATTAAAGTTCTGTTAGACATACCATGTCTTCCTGATTTTGCCCTTTAGAATATCACCTTCTTCGCTCGATTTCTAACAGTTTGAGGGGTGATTCGTTCAACAATGTTGTAGAGCATAAAACGTAGAGTGATTACTTATTCGAGTCATAGTGATTTCTATCGTCAAGGCATTCGTTGGTGGGAGATTGGAAACTATGAAGGGGAATACATTGTTGAATGATTCATCAGAAATGTTAATAAATAATAAGTATTAAAATAAAGGATAAAATAACGAACGAATTTATTCAAAACCCTAATACACAAGACACCAGAATGAAACAAGTACAAATACCTGGGAAGTGTTTTAAAAGGGGACGGAAAGTGCGACAGTGAAATCCGAAGGTAAATTTGGATAGCGAAAGACGCCTTCCAAAAGCTAAATAAAGTATTAAGAAACAGAAATTTCGTTAGAAATAAAGAGTACTTAACTGTTATGTAATACCAGTTGTCTTATATAGCAGTGAATGCTGGACAATTTCCTCACAGATGAAGAGGAGATTGGATCAACAGGAATGTGGTTTTATAGAAGGATGCTGAGAATACCATGGACCGAACATATGAAAAACGATGAAAAATTGAAAGAAAATGGAAACTTAAACTTAACGCCAGAAAGGGAATTGAAATTTGCAAGGAGCATAATGAGGAAAGAGAGCTTGGAAAATTTAATACCCGCAGGACAGTTGGAAGCGAAGAAGGATAGATGGAAACAACATCGAGCTTATTTAATTGGATGGCGGAACACCATTTAGGAGATAACAAAAAGACAAAACTAAGAGCTACAAAAGACAGGAAATTGTGGAGAGTGTTGATCGCCAACGTCCTGAAGAGACGTGGTACACAGAACACACCACCAGCATCAGGGAAGTATCAAAAGCGGTAAGACTTGTACAGTAGCTATTGCTGCAGACATTAGGATATATTTCATTGGAATATACATTCTGTCCAAAACAGGATCACAGTTTAAAAAATGAATAAATCTATTATAACTTTTTCCGCTGGCATGACGTGGAAAGAGTATATTGAATCAATTATCAGGTTTGTTGCTAGGAAAATTGGTTCACTGTGTCGTGCTGGAGAATTTTTAAACCTTTAGAAGTCTACCATTAGTTTCCATGCATTGAATATTGCAGCCAAATCTGGTCTGATGCATCTATGTATTTAGAGATTCTTAATAAACCCTAAGAATCTGCAATGTTATTAGTCTTGACCTGGCATATGTCACTTTCTTATCGCCGTAATGTAACTTCCCTATGCCTTTTCTATAAATATTTTCATGGTAATTGTTCTGATGAGCTTTCCTCTTTCGTACAATCTTGACCTGGCATCTCAGTTTCAGTCACTTGCCCACCGCCATAACGTCGCTTCCGTGTACTTTTTCTTGAAATATTTTAATGGTAATTGTTCCGATGAACTTTCTTCTGTGTATATAAATTGTATTCATCGCCTGTGTTTGCTCACTGGCGATCTGTGTTCAAACTCAAGTGTTGGTAGCGACACTTTATTTCTCTATAACAATGTGGGAACTAGTTAGGACTTCATAGAGACTTGAGGTATTATGGAGACTGTAGTAAGAATGTGTCATTTTAGTGTAAGGAATACTATGGTATGTTTGGGTCAGTAATCGTGGCTAGCTAAGTTTAAGACAAAACAGATTGAAAACCAACCTTCCCCTATTCCTCCTTTGGGACTTGTGCCGAGTTTTTGTATCATAAAATAAATATGACTTTCTTCTTCAGTACTTAGACTTTATGAATTTAAGTGCAGTACTAGATTGGCGGCAAGGTCTCATCATTTTATAGTTGAAATAGATAGATGTAACCGTAAATTATACGCTAAAAGTTTTTTCTACCATACTTATCTTTTTCCGGCTTCTTGCTTTCCAGTCAATTTTGATCTTCAAAAAATTTCAATGCAATATGAATCGTTAACTTGTGTTCTTAATTGTTGTTCCCTTATTGTTCTCTTTCCTTAATAATGTTTTTCCTCATATTCTTTCACACTTAGTAACCTCTTGCAACTTGGTGGCTATAATGCCTTGGTTGGGGGGAAAATGATTAAAAATTATAAAGACTTATTTGGACTGGTGAATTTTACGAATTATCAACACGTGTTCGGTTGCTTAATAACCAATACGCAGATGCTATCCCTACTTACGATAGATTCAGCTGCCAAAAGCGCTGGTTGATCTTTAACTAAATTAGTTTTAATGAAAAATTACGGCCCAAATACACCCTACATATATCTCGGGCTAAGCTTCACTGACTGATTGTTGTACATATTTGCGGCTTTGTTTTCCTATCATCACCTGAATTTAAAAAAACAAAACAAAACAAAACAAAAAACACTTTTAATTCCATTAAATTTGATAAACGATTTGCTGCTTCGGGTTCACAAATCAGCTTCGACCCCTGCTGTAAAAACGAGAACCCTACCCCTTAATATTCACCTTCACACAAAAGCAATATTAAAAATTTGATTCACTGATCGTCTGTACATGGACATTTATACACACGGTGAGCTGAGTACTAATTCCAGTCAGATTCTTTATATATTCTTGGGAAAGGTATGAATCCGTCTCTTCTACCCCTAGCTATGGGTTAATTAGTAGAACTTTTATCAACAAAAATCATTATCATCTACTAAATATTCTTACAATGCAAAGTATTTTCTAGCTTTAAATAACCTGAATAAGGTTGATAAACTGTAAAAACAAGTCAATCAATTCATTCATTTACAGAGGTAGTTGTTCTTATACAGGTGAATATCTTCTATCACAGGGGTCTGCAACCCTTTGCTAATTATGTGCCATCATTAAGCGTGCCAACAACATACGTATTTTTATACAAGTCAAGGTCAACATAACTGTTCTACAATATATTTTGTATAGTAATATATATATATATATATATATATATATATATATATACATATACTTTAGTGTATATTAAAATTGAAACATAAATATTTTCTTTGAGTTGTAGTAGTTATTGGTTCGGACTTTGTGATGTCATTTGCGGTTGTGTGCCACTGGGAATTCCTTGGCGTGCCACGCGTGCCATAGGTTGCCTAACGTTGTTCTATCTCTTCGTTCTCAGCTTTTAATATTGCCACGGAATTTGAGTATAGTAATTTCTAGTCATCTGATGGATTTAGACTGTTCTCATTTCACTGTTCAGTACGATCACCCAAGTTAAGCAACATTGAGCCTGGTCAGTGCCAAGATGGTTTGCCATTTACGAACACCAGTTGCTGTAAGCTTGGATGTGCGGGTGGTGTAATTAACAGTAGCTCTAAATTTTTAATCAGAGAGCATTGTTCTGATTCTTGTTGGTTTCCTTATATTTGCTTACGCGCAATTACTCTTGGGAAAGGCATGAACCCACCTGTTCTATCTATGAGTTAATTTGTAAGACTTGTATCACTAAATCATTATTATTAAAAAAAAAATCTTACAATCTAAAAATATTATCTGGCTTTAAATAACCTGCGAAGTGTTGATAGACCATAAAAAACGAATCAATAAACCATCGTTTAGAAGATAATTCTAGATCATCTTTCATAGTTAATTCGCTCTAGCGATGATATTTCTCAATTATAGGAAAAGGCGGCGATCCTCACCTATACGTATTAAAGTCAGAATAAAGAACAGCATCAGAAAATGAAAGGATTGGCGCAAATGCTTAATACTGATAACCTGCTCAGTAGACCAAAGCATGAAAACAAACACTATATCGGAGAGAGATCAGAAAAAATAGCGACAAACATTCGGTTTAAGCTTCTAAAGTTATAGCAATGTATTCAAGTAAGGGTTCTTTTTCTTTGTATGTGCTATGTCCTCTCAGGACGTAGGCGATCATGGCTATTCGACCTGAAAAGAAAGGGCTAAGCCTCAATTGTAAGAAGACAGAAATTATGGTTATCAAGAAGATACGGAATCTGGGATATTTATTCGTTTTATGTACCATATCCTTTCAGGACGTAGGCGATCATGGTTCACCACCTCCCTTTATCCCAAGCAGCTCTCAACAAGTTCCTTCCCTCTGCTTCCTACCCCAGAACACGATCTGTCATCCATTTGCTTAAGTCCACCAGCTATGTCACGCGTTGTTTTCTTTTGTCTTTCTTTCCCACTATTCGACCCGTGAGTATCAGTTTCTCCAGGCCTTCTTTCCTCGTTATGTTTCCCAGAAAATTATGGTTAACAAATGATGGTTACGTGTTGCAAATTACAGCAATCGCGAATTCAATCCTTGAGTCAGGAAGGAATAAAAGTCGAATGATTTTGCCGAATTAACAAAAGAATTAAAATAATAGAAAAATTAATTAATAGGAATTCCCTCACTCTTGGCTTGGACATCGGAATGAAAACAGACCGCCCTCCATGGACTGAATGTTCGAACCATCTTGAAATTACAAGATAGTTACCTAATCGGAGAAATATTTTTATTGATTTATTGGATTCTTTGTTTAACGTCATATGAACTATTTCATGGATCATTTCATGGATCATTTTATGGATCATTTCATGCTGAACTTTAATTTTCTTGGGAGAGTTGCAGCAATAAAAATAGGATTGAATATTCAAATTTTGTGCATTTACAGTGTGAGATGGGTATATTGTCACCATTTTATATTTTTAATTTCGCGCATGCGCGTTGTTTGTTTTTCGACTACACAGTATAGTAGGGCCAGTTGGGCACCGTCTGTGAGAAAAAGAGCACCATGATGCAATTCAATGAGCTATAAATTGGGAAACGGCATGCTGTACTGCTTGGAATACGCGCCGGATGCTCCAGTACGAACATTTCAGAGTGTTGGGTGTCAAACTGTGGACAGTACAGAAAGATTTGGATAACTGTAATAGTGATTACGAAGGTATTTGGAGTGTTCTCTAGTGATGGCGATGTTATGCTCTCAGTCATCTTCTCACAGGGCCTCACACTCAACGCGGAGGCCTACATCAAGTGCCTTGAGGAGGTAGTACTGTCATGGGTCAAGAGGGTGGCTATTGGAAGACACTATATTTGGCAATAGGACTCTGCACTACACAAGCAAGAGAACCCGGTCATGGCTGTCAGGCAATTTCTGAGACCACATCACACTTTTCATTTGGCAATCTAACTCCCCAGACTACAACGCCTTGATTATTGTGTGTAGGAGAAGCTGAGCATGAGACTAACAAAACTCCTTGTCGGATCAAAGATGAACTGAAGGCAAGGATTATGGCAGCATTCACAAACAAAGAGACCGTTTAGGAAAGCAGCAGAAGATTCCGAAGTCATCTGGAGGCCATGTTTGAAGCTAATGGCGATTATATTGAATAGATTTACTTTTTAGTATTTCAAGATATTTTTGTGTAATTTTGTTAAATATATCTGTTAAAATGAGTTGTCAGTGTTATTTTCACTTTTACGTAATTTAGACGACAAATTATCCACCAGACCCTGTACATGTATGTGAACATAATTACTAAAGGCGGTGACATATGTGTTTATGTTGTAGTTTTGTTGAAGTTTTATATGAAGTTATATATTGGAATTTGATCTAAGAAATTGTACGATATAGGGATTAATTTCATGAAAGAGTTCTTTTATTTATATTGGTTGGTTGATTTTGTTTAGCGGCATATCAACCTCTATGGGTTATTTAATGCCGAAATCTAAATATTTTTTTAATTGGTTTGGTTCATTTTGTTTTGCAGCATATCAACCTGTATGGGTTATTTAATGCCGAAATCTAAATATTTTTTTAATTGGTTTAGTTCATTTTGTTTAGCGGCATATCAACCTGTATGGGTTATTTAATGCCGAAATCTAAATATTTTTTTTAATTGGTTTGGTTCATTTTGTTTTGCGGCATATCAACCTCTATGGGTTATTTAATACCGACATTTAAATATTTTGATTGGTTTGGTTGATTTTGTTTAGCGGCATATCAACATCTGTATATATTATCTAATGCCGAATTCTAAATATTTTGTACGTAATGTTATGTAAAGGTATTTGTTTTTTTTAGATATATTTTTCGTAGATCATAAATGCATTGTTGGTAATTTTAGTATAAAAATGTATTTTTTTTAGATATTTTTAATGTTTTCTTATTTTGCTATAAAAAACGTACTGTTCCTCATTTTAGTATAAAAATATACTGTTGGTTTTTTGTTCGGGATTCATTATTTTCCCATTGCTGGTACCCTAGCAAATGCTACCACCCCGGGTCAGGATGGACCTGGGAATGACAGCAATTAAGCGGGGGTTCTACGCTCGTCAAAACTTCCAGTCTCCCGATCAGAGGCCTTGCCGGATCTAGTTTATTGTCATACTCAGGACGAGTAGATATAATAGACGAAACTTTGTAAAGTATAAAAGCCGAGGTCGAATTGATAACACTAGGATACGAGTCAAACTTTAATCCCTTGCCCTATTCACTATTTTTCTTTATACCCTTATTCGAGTATTTGGTTGGGATTTGTATACTTTTGCGTTGTTATATTGGTGAAATATTTCCTCAGCTGCTCCAAGATATTGACTTCACTAAATTCATCACCATCCAGATTCACTGCTAGTTTAAAATGCAGTATAAAAATATCTCGTCATTCACTCGAATAAAGGACAATGATTATACAGTAATATTTCTATTATTCCAGAATAAAGATTACACTCAGTTTTTACACTTGGCCATCGAGGAAGCCGGGGGTACCAATGAAGGAGTAGCCTAGAGTTACTCCCAGCCACCGAATGCAGAAGTACGTGTCCTTACGCCTACATCTCATATTGCAAGGTGATATGTCCCGGAAAGGGATATATTTGTTCGAAGTAGCAAAGTAGTTGTTTACTACTTTAACCAGGTAGGACAATCTAGCAGGTAACCGTAATGGACTGGTCCTCGTCGTAGTGGTAGGAAATAGGCGAATACAATAAGTGTAGCCCCTGTTCCTCCACATCAGTCTGTATTTATGGCTGACACCAGCCAATCATATTACTGTGAGGGGGGGGGGCTGTATGCATATTCATTACATCACAAGGATTGGAACAAAATTGTTAGGAATATATAGACAATAATCCCATCGATGATTTTGGCAGTCTTTCACACATCATTCACAGACAGACGGTTATATCGGTTCCCGTACGATCTCCGAAGCTTCGACAGTATGCATGATGGGTAACCGCTTGGATGTTATGGTGGGGAAATGGATAATGGCTCGGAATTGTTAGTCGGAGAGCCGAGTTCAGATTCCAGTTACTTACGCGCAAATGCCCCTGGGAAAGTTATAAATCCAAATCATCTCTCCCGCCCCACAGCTATGGCTTAATTAAATGATTCTTGCCTTTAAAAAAAAATCTGGCAATCTAAAAATATTTTCTGGCTTTAAATAACCTGCAAAGGGTTGATAAGAGGTAAAAAAACCAAAAAAACAAATCAAAATTTAAGGTTCACGTATCGGACTCGGGACGATGGGACTCTTACCACAGACTGGACGAGATTAACTGAAGAAATACTGGAGTGAATAAAATGTTTTATTAAATAAGCAACATTCAAATTTCGTGTTAATATTTAATTGGAGTACCCACATCATTACAATTATTTTACTGTATTTAATGCTATATATAAATTGTGTTGAATTCCTGTCGGAGTTCCTTTCTGTATAAGAAGAACCAAGCCAAATAAATTTCATCTAAATTGTTTTCACTGCAATAAAGAGAGAAATAAATCTTAATGAAATTAGCTTTTTTATTCACTAATCAGATCACATCTGCATATTCCTACATGCCAATAGCTTGCGGCCATATCACGTTGAAATATCGGTTACCGTAGAAGCACCAAAGTTAAGCAACGTCGAGCCTGCTCAATACCTAGATGGGTGATCGCTTTGAAATACCAAGTACTATAAGCTCGGGTGTGCGGATGGTGTAAAGGATAATGGCTCGGAATTTTTAAACTCTTACCATCTAAAATTTTTTCTGGTTTTAAATAACCTGCAAAAGGTTGATAAGCAGTAAAAAATCAATCAGAATTTAAGATCCACGTATCGGTCCCGGAATGACGGGATGCTTACCATAGACTGGACGAAGAAATACAGGAGTGAATAAAATGTTTTATTAAAAAATGAATATTCAAATTTCGTGTTACCATTTAATCAGAACACCAACCTCATTACAATTATTTTATTGTATTTAATATTATATATATATATATATATATATATATATATATATATATATATATATATATATCATGTTGAATTCCTATCCAAATTACTTTCAGTATAAGAAGAACCAAAGCAAATAAATTTCATCTAAATTGTTTTCACTTCAAAAATAGAGAAAAAATGTAGATGAAATTAGCTTTTTTTTTTATTCACAAATCAGTTCACATCTGCATGTTTTTGACTTTGAAATTTATGTTACGTTTCATTTTGTCGCTGTCTATAAAATTATTTTATTAGTGTCGTTATAAACGCTTTAGACAAGATGGGTAACCACTTGCGAATACCAAGTGCTGTAAGTTAGGGTGTGTTGGTGGGGAAATAGATAATCACTCGGAAGTGTTGGTCGAAGATCCGAGTTCAGATTCCAGTTAGTTACGCGCAAATGCCCCTCAGGAAAGTTAAGAATCCAACTTTTCAAAGCTATGGCTTGATTAATAAGATTGTATCACTAAATCAGTATTATTTTCAAAAACAAAAAAAACTGACAATCTAAAAATATTTTCTGGCTTTAAATAACCTGCAAAGGGTTGCTAAGAGGTAAAAAAACGAATCTCAATTTAAGGTCCACATATCGGACCCGGGACGACAGGACTCTCACCACAGACTGGACCAGATTAACTGAAGAAATACAAGAGTGAATAAAATGTTATATTAAATAAGGACTATTCAGATTTTGCGTTACCATTTAATTGGTCCATCCACTTTATTACAATTATTTGACTGTGTTTCATACTATATATATATATATATATATATATATATATATATATATATATATATGTGTGTGTGTGTGTGTGTTGAATTCCTATTCGAGTTACTTTCTGTATAAGAAGAACCAAGCCAAATAAATTTCATCTAAATTGTTTTCGCTGCAAAAAAAGAGAGAAAAATGTAGATGAAATTAGCTTTTTTTTTATTCACCAATCAGTTCACATCTGCATATTTTTGTCTTTGGAATCTATACTACATTTCTTTTTGTCGTTGTCTATAAAATTATTTTATTAGCGTCGTTATAAACGCTTTAGACATGAAATGCAATAAACATTTCGTTTAAAATGTTTCAACTTGGAGATCAGACGCAAGCAATAATTTAATTTAAGCTGTTGTTTTCTTTGATTATGCTTTCAATCACTCTCTGTTTGCTGGAAGAATTCTTACAAAAATCGGACATAACGCCAAACAGAGCCGCTGCAAAATTGGAATTACGAGGTACGTTGTAAAATGTTGTTTTTAACTTTCAAAGGACTTTGACTATTGCACTAGAAAAATGATTTATTTTATACTAGCAGCATGACCCGGCGTTGCCCGTGCTTGATCCAAAAATCGTACGACTCATACAGCAATCGCTATCACTTGACTTTAAATATTTTTGCTCTTCCTTGCATTTAAAGGAGTGCCCCTTGCCGTGCTGATGTTGCTACATGCCTTACTTCTTGCCTATCTCACACTGCGAATTTTTTCTAAGATCTATACTAAATATTAAATCTGTTACGAAAAAAGGACTAAACAAAATGAACACAAAACGATCAGATTTAAAAAAGGACTCGTAACTGGAAAAACCGAATGAAAAAAGAATGTTAACAACAAATACTCTTTCACGCCCAACCGAGTTCTGCGGAATCAGAATCAACGTTGAGTTTAAGCAAGCGAATAAGCCAATTGGAGTAAAGTGCCATGCAGATTTAAATTTTTCTCACTTGTGACGAATGCAGCTATCAATTTTTTTTTGCATGCTAGTTAATATTCGTGCCAGTCAGCTGTTGGCTTTCACCCTGGCCAATACAATCTTCTTGCCTATTCGTGGCAGCCAGCTATTGGCTCTCACTCTGGCCAGTAAAAAATGACCGCAAACTACATGAAAACTGCCGTAGAAGCATGAAAAATCGATTATTTCCACTATCGATGAGAGTTGGGAAAACCAAAATCGATTTTGGCCCTCCGGCTAACTTGGAGCATGTGCATGTAAATTTTGGTGCAAATCCGTCGAAAATTGCGGCCGTGCATTCGTTACACACACACACACACACACACACACACACACACACACACACACATATCCTGCTTTTTATAGACAGAGATCCATAAATTGGTGCTGTTAGAAAGCTGATTAATTCATCTATATAAGGTGTCATTTATTTTAAATTACAAACAATTATCTTTTTGGGTTATTTAATATGGAAATCTATTTTTCATTATACTGGAGGTTGGCAAAGGTCACCTTTAAACTTATCTTTGGTAGTCAATGGCCGGTCGGTAGAAAGCAGGTTGTCCCGGTGTATGTTAAGAAACGGCAATTCTTTATTATTATAACTTATATGAGAGACTGTAAATATATAGTTTAGTTATGTTTTAATTACTTTCACGGTGTCCATACATTCACCTTACGGCTCTATAAAAATCTTGATCGTCTTTCCTTGTCAGATGAGCACCAACAATACAGTGAGATAATAGTTAAAATTTCCACACTTTATATAGAAATTATATATCTTTTAAAGAGAAGAGAGAAGCCGTAAACCTTTTTGGTTATAATGTGGATTTTTTAAAATATGTATTATACTTTATTTTCCATATTTTGCTACACGCGTTTCCGGTCACGCAACCTTCTTCAGTCAAAGAGTTGTTATTTTCATATATTATTTATAAAAATTAATTTTCCTTATGTTTTCCGATGTTTAACCATTGTTTTTTGTGTGTAGTAGTAATCCAGATTTTTCTTGGAATTATGGCAAAAATATTCTTCAGATAAGAGATAATAAAACAATTAGGATTGATTAGAGAAATGCCGAAGGAAGGAGGTCTTTGTTCTCATCTTTTTATGACCCCTGTATCTTCTTAGGCACATCTTTATATCTTTTTAGCATTTTTGTGTATTGCGTGTGCGTGTGTATTTTTGCTAGTATGTGTATGCATATTCCTTTTACATACATATATACTGTTTTATTATGAAGAATTTACACAGGGTGTCCCAAAATAATGTATACACTCTTTAACTATTAATACTTAATAATACATTTTTCTTTATGGATGAAAATATGCAAAACAGATGGATTGGAAGAAAAGGGACAGTTGAATACCCACCTAGATCACCAAAATTGACACCCTTGGATTTCTTTTTGTAAACCCCCCGTTTATAAAAGACAAAGTTTACAGCAGGAAACCTGAAACAATTGCTGAAATGAGATTAGCAATTGAAGAAGAATGTGCTCAAATACCAGAGGAAATGATACTGGACGTTTGGAGGTCTATTTCTTCAAGATATGAAAAGTGTATTGAACAGGACGGCAACCAGTTTGAGCATTTGATGTGAATTCATCATTATATGAACATTCTGCCATTGCCCCAAGTAGCTTTTATCTTATTAAAATTAATTTTCTATGTTTTTTTTTGTATATTTTACTCTCAAATTCATTAAATGTGTATTCTTTCTCTTGTATTAATCTTATTTACAAGTCAAAATACATCAATTGAATAAGTTATAACGATTCAAAGAGTGTATACATTATTTTGGGACACCCTTTATATGTATATAAGTATTTCTTAAAAAAAGATGATTTCTTCGCTTAAAAAATAATTAAAAAATGAAAAATAATTATAATTTAAACTCTACATCTGTATGGAGTACTGTTTTTAAAAATAAAAACAAAAATACTAAAGAACTCCAGATTATTTACCTAACGTGTTCTTTCCTATTTTTCTACGTATCTGCACACACACACACACACATTATATATATATATATATATATATATATATATATATATATATATTTAACCTCATTTTTATTTTTGTTCATCATTTAATGCGTTACAATTGTATAAATTTCTTAATTTATTTAAAACTTTATAATTTTTTATTATTTTATATTCTTTTCCTTTCAGAACCCCTAATTAATAATGAATACACCAGAACGCATCTTATAATATCCCGTATCAATAGAGGTCAAGGTCATGAAATCAGAGAATAATAGCTCTACAGAAAAGCGATTTGTTAACAAATTCGAAATAACTCGATCTGTACACAACGAGGTGGATGAAGAGGACACTCAAGTACAACACGTAACAATTCTGAACAAATATGACAATTGATGAACCAACAAGTTCGCTTAGGGACGTCATCAGTCGAAGATTCAATATATATTATATATATATATATATATATATATATATATATATATATATATATATATATATATATATGTATATATGAAAAAGACAATATTTATAAATATAAAAGACAATAGGTAAACTGTAATAGTTGCCGACGCGTTTCGTCCAATGTGGACTTTTTCAAGTCAAAAATCGAAATGAATTTATTAAGCAAAGTAATTAATAATAACAAAAACAAAATGTCCTTAGCAACTGGAAGCATTTAGAGAACACTATTTTCATACTGTTAACTGAAAATTACGTCAATTACTGTCACGTGTGGAGATATTGTTTTTATTGCTGTTTTGACGGATTCAACAATCTTTTTATTATCCAAATATTAATCTACGCCCAGGCTTTTTCCCTATTTCACCCTTCTTAACAGAATTACTACTCTCCCAAACAAGCGTAAAGAACAGTATCAAAAAATCAAAAGAAAATGGTTGAATCCGTCAACAAAACAATAAAAACAATATTCCAGTAAGACATCTTTAATAATTTCTAAAATACACCGGTTCAAACTTAATCTAACAATTGGACAATTTTGGTGCTACACCCCTATATATATATATATATATATATATATATATATATATATATACGTGTGTGTGTGTGTGTCTGCATCACATGTATCTGTAGATGTTCAAAGATCAACGAAAGTAATATTTAATACTATACCGTAATCTAGGAAGAAAAAGACTACAAATGCTAGAAGCCTTAACCATAAAATAACCCAGTATTAAAAAAAAAAAAAAAATAAAAAATAAAAAACTAAATATATTCCGTAATTACAAAGATATGAGAGCATAATAACACGTGAAGACGAGACTCTGGAAAATTATCAAATGAGAACAAAGCATAGATATTGAAAAAAGAAACCCGCTGAAACAAACAAAATGAGCGAATGAAGAATTTGGGGTTACAAATTTTCTCCACAGACTATCGTTCGCGATCGTGAATCCCGTGACCCATTAGCCGAAATAGAAGTGGTATTTCTTGGGGAAGACAACCTGACCAGTTTATGAATTTAGAGTTTCCTTCACCTAGACCGGTTGCCACCCAAGGCTATAGAGTCCAGACTGTCCTGCTATTTATCCATAGCTGGAGAAGAAGAAGAAGAAGAGGAAGAAGATCCATACCTTTCCCAATGTTATTAGCACAAGTGAATGTAATGGATCTGACTGGAATTCGAACAAAAAACAAAAACAAAACAAAAACGAATAAGTCAATCATTTCTTTTATTTTTCATTGATTTTTAAGCAGATTATCATTTGGAACACCTATTACACGAGCGGCATATTCTAAGAAATCGGAAAGGCGAGTTTGAATTCCGGTGGAGATCGTTATATTCCCTGACATGTAAAAACCATTAAGAAAAGGTATGGATCTAACAATGGGTTCAATAAAAAGGCAGAGTGGACTCTATAGCTGTGGTTGGCAATCAGTCTATGAGAAGGACAACTGGATTTCAAACAACTAAATCATAGAACACGGAAGCTAAACCTGATTTAGCATTAAAATGCAATGGTGTCATGCAAAAAATATTTTGTTTAGAGATGGACTTACGTTAGTGCATGTTCGGTTTCCGCGTGAATCTAATTTATCGTGGTCACGGTTGAAATTTGAAGTGATTTAATTTTTGAAACGAGAGCATTTTTCTGTATTGATTTCGATTGTATATCATGACTTTTTGCATTCGTCTGTTATTCGGCTTCGTTAATTTGGCCGCCAAATTTGGTTTTTCAGAGCATTAACTATATCCGTTTTTGTTGTTGTTTTATTTGATAATTGTTTAGTATTCTACCACTCAAAGATTTCTTCATCTTCTCTTTGTCTTATATCAATCTTTTCCAATCAGGATTTTGGTCCCACGGGAGCATTTTCCCCCTCTAGTTATTCTTGGAATGGTCTTATCTGCTTTTGATGTTGAAGACATGATTATCTTATTTGATTCCTCCATGTTGTTTCATTCAAGATTTAGGCCATCAGTTTGACTCTCTTTAGCTACAGAATTTTATTTACTATAGGCGCAGTCGAAATTCCTATGATACCAGCGTCAGGGAGAAGAGGGTGGGATGAAAGAGGACGTCCCAACGGACGACCATGTTAGTCAGTCAGTTGTTATCAGATTCAATTTCTGAAATTTATCTTCCGTTTCTTTTATAGAGTCTTCGGATTTCTGTGTCACATTTTCTTCCGTCTGTTAATTAATCCTGACGACACTGCTTAATTTTAAGGTGTCTGGACATCTTAAACACGCAAAATCCAGACTGAATTGAACGTAGAAATACAACGAGGAATTCAAAATAACAAAGAACACCTTTCCTTGTCAAGACAACTTTCATTGTATCTGTCTATATTTCTGAGATGAGGTCGAATATATGACGATTCCGATTCCTGTCAGAGGACGCATATTTTCTATGAAAATTTCTCGGACATTCAGGCCGGTAAATGTTGTTAATACTGTTTATTATAAACAGAGCATTTACTTAAATATTTGTATCTATAAAAAGAACACATAAGCATAAAAAATGTCTTAAAAATAATTGTCGGACTTTGTCCATTTCATTTACATTATTCGGACTATTGTCCTCATCTTTGTCGCCATATTTATTACAACGTTTCGGCTATTGTACTCTCCGGCCTTCTTCAGGTGGTTGGAATGTCAGCACAAATGCTAGGCCACAAAACCTCCTGAGCCGACCAACCATAGAAATGAATACAATATGGGAACCAGTAATAAGGAGTGCCAGAGAAAAGCGAGAATAACAACAAAAATTGCAATATGGGCTCTGGTAAAAACATGTAATGATAACAGCAAAAATTGCAATATGAGCACTAGTAACAACTGATTGTTGAAGATATTATGTTTATAATACCCAGAAATTCATACAAAGATGACACATGACACAGTGGATAAAGGAACTAGAAATAAAGGGTTCAGTTCGATATTTCAACCAGCTGAGGAAGGCCGGAGCATACAACGGCTGAAACGTTGTAATAAATATGGCGACAAAGATAAGGGAAATAGTCGGAATAATGTAAATAATGAACTTTCATTGTGCGTTTTGAGGAGAAAGACTGCCTCCCCACACGTTCCATTATCATCTTGGAATTGCCAGAACTTCTTGGGAAACATAGTAGAGTTGTTTCCCATTCTCTTTTCCAAAGATTTCAGTTCAGTGTTGTTTTTCTCTTTTCAGGATATAGGCAATAATGGATCTCCACAGCTTCTTTTTCTTTATTATCTGTTAATTGCCAGGGCTTCTTGGCACCATTTGTCGTAAATATCACCGAAAAACCCTTTGAGTTATTCAGCTAGAAAAAGAACAAGTTTAAATCATTTTGTGTCATCCCCACTGTATATTCACAACTGAGCAATAGTGAGAGGAAAAGGACCATTCAGGCCTTCAGTACTTGTACCAACATTTATACTCTCGCTTCCATCTTCAAAGTCCATCAAGAAAACAATCGGCAGGTCCATCAAGAGAACGGTGAATAAGTTAAAAAAGAGGGAACAGTAGAGAGGAAAACAGGATCAGGTGGTCCCAACATTTCAACTGAGAGCTAAAGAGCTTGATTAGAACAGATCTAACTAAATCCATAAGGCGTTTGGCACGTGAGAGAGGAATTTCACCTATGACAGTCCAAAGAACAGTGAAAAAAGACTTTAAAATTAAATCGTGTATACACACACACACACACACACATTATAAACATTATTTCGCTCCTTCATGAGCTTCTGATCCTTAGCTATAAATAATTAATTATGAACAGCAGGTCATCTGCTGATTTGAAAGGTGATAAAAAAAGGGCTTAAACTCTCACGAGAACTGGAGGAGTAATCAATACTTTGTAATCTTTCAGGTGAGCCATAGTAATACCTTCAGTTTAGCGTAGTCACTTGTAGCTCAAATGCCTGAGCAAAATGGACTCACATAATGCTGACTTACTTTATGAAATAGCAAAAATTATCCCTTCTACATCCTTAATCAGGTATCCTCAGACTTTCATCTGTTTGGGCCCTAGGAAAGAGGCAGAGCAGAGGACAACCATTACCCAACGAGGAAGAGACAAAGAAGCAATTTGCACACAATTAATGAAGTAGGCAGGAAGCTTGTACAAGGTAGGGAGACATGACCTTATTGAAAGGCGAAATACGATTGAGAAAGGAGAGTAAGTTTTGAAATACTAAATATTTCTGTGGTTATTTTTGGTATTCTTTAAAAGATTTTGCTATTAAATCCATTGGAATTAAAGAAAAAAAAAAACCTTACTTTCTGACTGACGCATGTACCACAGTTGAAGAAGAAGGAGACCATGTTGAAAACTAGATTTGGATGTGTTTCATTTTATTAAATCTGTTGTAATTAAAGAAGAACAGGCATTGATTTTTTTTTTTACCGACACTAATATTTCTGAAAGATGAAAGAAAAATAAATAAAAATTGTTTAACGGCATATCAACCTCAATGGGTTATTTAATGTCGACAACATTTTTAGGATAGATTCGTATGAATAGAATATGTATTCTTTGGCTTAGATTGGTTTGGTTTATTTTGTTTAACGGCATATCAACCTCAATGGGTTATTTAATGCCGACAACATTTTTAGGATAGATTCGTATGAATAGAATATGTATTCTTTGCTTTTATTGGTTTGGTTTATTTTGTTTAACGGCATATCAACCTCAATGGGTTATTTAATGCCGACAACATTTTTAGGATAGATTCGTATGAATAGAATATGTATACTTTGGTTTAGATTGGTTTGGTTTATTTTGTTTTACAGCATATCAACCTCAATTGGTTATTAATTGCCGACAAAATTTTTAGGATAGATTCGTATGAATAGAATATGTATTCTTTGGTTTAGATTGGTTTGGTTTATTTTGTTTTACGGCATATCAACCTCAATGGGTTATTTAATGCCGACAACATTTTTAGGATAGATTCGTATGAATAGAATATGTATTCTTTGGTTTAGATTGGTTTGGTTTATTTTGTTTAACGGCATATCAACCTCAATGGGTTATTTAATGCCGACAACATTTTTAGGATAGATTCGTATGAATAGAATATGTATTCTTTGGTTTAGATTGGTTTGGTTTATTTTGTTTAACGGCATATCAACCTCAATGGGTTATTTAATGCCGACAACATTTTTAGGATAGATTCGTATGAATAGAATATGTATTCTTTGGTTTAGATTGGTTTGGTTTATTTTGTTTAACGGCATATCAACCTCAATGGGTTATTTAATGCCGACAACATTTTTAGGATAGATTCGTATGAATAGAATATGTATTCTTTGTTTTAGATTGGTTTGATTTATTTTGTTTTATGGCATATCAACCTAAATTGGTTATTTCATACTAGCAAAATTTTCATTGTTGGTAAGAATTTTTTCCAAAAATCTATTTCTGGTTGGTTGGTTGTTTTGTATTATGGCATATCAACCTCAGTGGGTCATTTAATGCCAACAAAATTTTGAAAAGATTCATAGCGAAAGTTTTTTAATGGCAATAAAAAAATTTTTGCTGGTAATATTTTTTTCTTCATAAATCTATGTTTGGTAATATTTTTTCTTCAAAAATGTATTGCTGGCAATCTATTTTTACACTTTCATAGTATTTTGACACCAGTTTAGGGGTTAACTATTTGCCCATAGCTGGGACCCTAACAGGTACTACCACCCCGGCTCAGGGTGGACTTTGGAACACCAGAAATTAAGAGGTGGTTCCACGCTACTCAAAACCTCCTGGTCATAAGTCTTGCTATTGGACGTACTTTATCGGACGTGGGTGTAGTTTATCGTTATACCCAGGAGGGGACACTAAGGAGAGAGAAATTGACGATAGAAATTAGGAAAAGAAGAACAGAAAGGATAGAATTAAAGATGAAGAAGACAGAAAAAGAAAGGCAATAATGTTGAAGAGCGAATGGGAAAGAGAGAATGTGTTAATATAAAAAAGAGGTCCATTAATATAAATAATATTAGACAGAGTTGGTGGAAAGAAGTCAAAACATAGTAGAGAGAGAGAGTGTGTAAAAAGGGTGGGTGGAAGAAAGAGAGAGAGAGGGTAAGAGAAGAGAGAGAGTGTGTGTGTGTGTATGCAAAGAAAGTGTGTGTGTGAAAAGAGAGAGCTTGTGTGTGAAGAGAGATTTTTGAAGAGAGAGAAGTTGTGAAGAGAAAGAGAGTGTGTGAAGGGAAAGAGTGTAAAGAGAGAGAGAGTGTGTGTGTATGAGAGAGAGTGAGTATGTGAAAGAGAGTGCATGTGTGAAGAGCGAGTGTGTAGAAAGAAAGAGTATATATATATATATATATATATATATAAGAGAGAGAGAGAGAGAGAGAGAGAGAGAGAGAGAGAGAGAGAGAGAGAGAGAGAGAGTAAAGTAGTAAGAAAAACACTGTAAGCAATTTGATGCATAAAAACAAAAACGATATACAGGCCTGGGGCTAAAATGATAATTTAATTTTCCCTACGTGTCTATTGCTGGTGTTGTGATGTTAAAGATGGTATCGGCATTTATTTTAAAATAAATGAGGTTCTAATATTCTCCATTATACATTTGCTGATCTGATTCATCATTATCCCTCATCACACACACACACACACACACACATTAAAATGTGGTGACTGCGATGTTTCAGATAAGGCTACGTTCTAAAAGATCAATCTGGTTGGATAAGGCCTCGTCAAAGCAAAAGAGATTTGGATAAAAAAACAAAAAGCACTGAAGATTTTCCGATGCACTTGCTGCCCTCACGAGTTACTGGATCCTGGAGTTGACCTTACTGCGTTTCCTTACTGTCAACAACTTCAGCCAGTCTATAGTAAGTTACACTAGAAATGCATAGTTTTATTGGCCGCAAAGGCCGTCATTCTACAGCCTGAAAATGCAAGACTTCATTCAACAAAACGAAGTTAGGAACAAATAACGCGATATTTTTGCCGTCGCCCCCCCTATAAACGACTCCAAGACAGAGCATTTCAGATGCACATGTATAAGACAATAGAACACTTGCTTAACGACAAAATATTTTTAATCATATTTACAAAAAATCATTTTAACCAATCAAGAAAGGTGATAAAGCCACTAAGACGCAAGGAACTACTGAGAGTGAAAGAAAATATTGAGGAGAAAGGACGATAGAAGGAC
Organism: Acanthosepion lycidas; assembly: GCA_963932145.1. Taxonomy (NCBI): domain Eukaryota; kingdom Metazoa; phylum Mollusca; class Cephalopoda; order Sepiida; family Sepiidae; genus Acanthosepion; species Acanthosepion lycidas. Next base: position 6,018,232 of record OZ010608.1, on the reverse strand, counting down.
AGCTTTCAAGGTAACAGAAGATGACGATTGAGAATTGAACTTGAAGTTTTTCAAGATCGTACTTGACAAGAAAGCAAGAAGTGCGAGCGGAGAAAGTATTAGCATAGAAGTTACGGTTACATTTCGCAATTTCAACAGGTAAAATGATAGGACTTAGCTGCCAATCAAAGAACCAAAAGGGAAAGCTCATCAGAAATATTACAATGAAAATATTTAGAGAAAAGCCAGAGGGAAGCTACGTAACCACAGTGAGAAGGTGACTGAAGCCGAAAGGCCATGCTAGGTCAGGACCGATAGATATTACACCTTCTTTGGATACATAGCAAAAGCAACAGATCAACGTACGGATGAATGGTAGATTTATAAATTTCTAAGATAGATTCTGTCGACAAAAATGGTGAACCAACTTTCCTAGCAGCAGATCTAGCAATGGATTTAATATAATCATACCATTTCTTGCCAGTGTTAGACCCGAGTACGTACAATGATTCACTCTTCTGGGGATTAGCATCAGCCATTCTGATGGAAGGCAAAAATGTTTTCTTAGACGAATAAAAGGAGTTTCGTTATGGAGACGTTAAAATTAACAAGCCATTTCTTGTCCCAGTTAACCAAGAATTGAAGGCTATTTTTCACAAGTAAGAAACTGAATAAATCAGTGTATAACAATGAAGGGGATTTTTTGCATAACGAGATGTAGTGACTGCATGAAATCCAGTAATGGCTTTAGTCTGTCTATTAAGTGCCATACACAATACACGTTTGGGCCATCAGGCCTCTTTCTGACTAGGCAGAAGACATTCCCGCAGTAGGTTGCTGTTTCTTTCTGCAGGAGACTGTTTGCTAGTCAATACAATAGGATCCAGTTAGTCCTGGTATACAACAGATATGCAACCCCGTATTCTCCCATGGTGCGGGGCGGAAGAGATGGATTCATGCCTTTCCTAAGAGTATTTGCGCGTAAGTGAATGTAACGAACCTGACTGGAATTCGACCTCGACTCACCGATTTCTCATTCGGAGCCGATATCGATTACAGCACAAAACAAAATTAAAAAGGGTGACAAATCGGTCAGATAGAACTGGCTGTCACCCTATTCTGTTGAATAGGGTGACAAAGCACCTTTGAATTTCGGTTAAAAACAAACATACAAAATAAAAAAAAACAAAAAACAAAATCGACGTTTTTCTTATGCGACTCGTGTTCTTTTGATTTTCTGAAGAATAGGGAAGACTGCGCCCTTTTATTCACCAGAAATTGAAAAAATATTATGCAAAAAAAAAAAAAAATTACCTTTACAGTAAATTCCCACAAATTTAGCCATTATCAAATATATGGCTGGAAAGTTTATAGTTTAAACAAGAAATAAATTAAATCTTTCATATTTTTTGGACAACCAACTGGTGTGTCAATTTCCATTTATTTAATGGCCAGCTTATAAACTTTCCAGTCGACTCTAGCATTGATTCTGGCATCCATTAAACAAAATGGCGTAATCATCTGCATCAAGATTAAAACCCGTACTTCTTTGTTGAATTATTATAACTTGGAAGGAAGGGTTTTAAATCTAGGGTATTTCGAAATAAAAGCAATTATAATAAATCAGTGTAAAATCATGAAATAAATTATTCTGTATAATGAGACGCATTGACTGTATGAATGCAGTAAAGCCACGAAGTCACAAGGGGTTACTGAGTGCGAAAGAATAAGAAAAAGAACATTATTAAGGAGTGAGAACAATAGAAGAAGAGGAATCAAGAAGCTAGAAGATAACGATTGACATTGCATTTAATTTAAATTTTGGAAGATCAAGGTTGATTGAAAAACATGCAGACGGAAGAGAGTTCCACAAGCGAGAAAAGAAACCTTTAGTATAGAACTTACGGTTACATCTAACCAATTCAACTGTGAATTTATGATACCTTATCGCCAATCTAGTACTACACTTAAATCAATAAAGTCTGGGTACCATAGCGAAGAAAGCATACGGACAATAATCATGAAAGTATTTATAGCAGAGACACAGGTAAGCTACGTAACGACGGTGGAGAAGTGAATGAAGCAGAGATGCCAGGTCAGGACTAATAATATTGCTGATTCTTTGGATTTTATCATGAATCTCTAATTGTACAGCAGGAGAATTGAGCCATGTATGTTAGAAATATTCAAATCATGGACCAATGATCGACTTACTCCATGAAATACAGAGGAAATAAGGTTGATTCAACTCCGTAGAAGTGGTATGACGCACCCTAGGTTTATAGGTCTGCGCTGGTGGAACTGAAGGATAGCGTTTTCTGCACATTTATGATGGATAGAGTAGCAATAGGCTTGTAAAGTTGCATCTACGAGAAAGGGGTTGCTTTGGGGGAAATAATTCTTCCCCTACAAGTCCACGTAAACAGGCAATGAACACTACCTCTTTTTTTTAAAAAAAAACAAAACATTTTACCGCATGCAAGGCAATAAAGCCACCAAGACACAAGGTGTTACTGTAAGTGAAAAAATAATAAAAAACATTAAGGCGAGAAATCAATAGAAGAGTAATCAAGAAGACAATATATAATCACTGACATTGCCTTTAAATTCGTAAAGATCAAATTTGACTGGAAAGCATGAATTCAGAAGAGAGTTCCCCAAACAAGAAGTGTGAGAAAAGAAACCGTTAGTATAGAACTTACGGTTATATCTAGCCAATTCAACTATGAATTTATGATACCTTACCGCCAATCTAGTACTTAGCTGAAATTAATAAAGTCTAGGTACCATAGCGAAGAGATCATACGGACAATTACCAAGGAAGTAGTGGTAGAAAAGACACAGGGAAGCTACGTTACGGCCCTTGGAAAGTGACTGAAGCCAAGATGCCAGGTCAGGACCAATAATATTGCTGATTGTTCTTTGGACTTTATCAAGAATCTCTTAATATACAACAGGAGCAATGGATTTGATATGGCATCTATAATCAAAGCATGAACGAATGGTAGACTTATAAATATGTCAGATAGATTCTGGAGAGAAAAATTGTCTACCACGACATTGTGAACCAACTTTCTTAACAGCAGACCTAGCAATGGATTCAATATAATCTTTCCACTTCATGTAAGCCGAGAATGTTATCTCGAGAAGGCGCAACGAATCGCTTTAATGAAGGTTAGTATCAGCTATGCCGATGGGGGGGGGGAAGAGATCTTTCAGCTGATTAATAGAGAGAAGTTACGTTTTGGAGGTGTTAAAATTTTTTAAAAAGCCATTCCTTGCCCCAGTTAACAACAGACTTTAGGTCAGTCTTTTACTAGTTCAAGTATTGATGCTGGGTTCGTTCCAATCCTTTTATTTTTGCTAATGTGGAAAGGTTAATATTTCCATTGTTTAATTATTTTCTCTTCCAGTTTCCATGTATTATTGTTGCTGCTGAATATGTTTAAGTGATGTGGTTTTTGTTATTTACTAAAGATATTTTCGATTTTTCTAGCGCCAATCTAGAGTGTCTGGTGATCGTCTTCTCGTTGCTTTCTCGCTGATATTACAGTGTCACTTGTTTGTTGAACTTTTAATCGACGGACAAAGCCATTAACGATTTCATGACCCAAGGTACCTAACCCCGGAAAAAAAAAATAAAAAAAATTGTTTCCGTAATAAAAAATTGTTTCTTTTTATTACTCTAGAGAGACATGAATTTGACTGGACTACTACAAGTAGAACGTGCGTCTTTGTTAAGCACAATCAGTGTCAAGTTTGATAATGAAAGATGTCACCGAGCAAGTCAAAACGGGGCGGAAACAAAATGGTAGGACTGCAAAGTTACAGGAAATGACAAAATGGATGTTGTATATTAATATAAAACTGAAGAAGACGTCTATATCAAATCGATGTCAAAGCGAGGCTAACATTGAAATTAGGACACTGCCCGTATAAAAGTAGTCATAAAATCGAGAAAATGGCTTCCTCTAAAAAGTAGCACTGATAAAACGAAGCATTAATAAAACGAATAATAAGGAAAATAACTTCTTTTAATTTAAAAAATGCCTGGTGCTTATTGACAACTGATGAGCATATATATATATATATATATATATATATATATATATATATATATATATGAAGAAATATACTCTTAAGGTGTGCTATATTTATGGTATAAAGTGCTCAATATCAGGGATAGAGCGTGTGTAAATATAAAAGTGAACATTGAAGTCAACACTGCCTGACGATTGCGTCAAGCATGAAACAGCCTGTCGCCTCTAAGTGTTGACTTCAATGTTCACTTATATATATATATATATATATATATATATATGTGTGTGTGTGTGTGTGTGAAGAAATATAGTCTAAGTTGAGCTATATTTACGGGGTAATGTGTTCAATATCAGAGATAGAGCACTATTTACATTATTCGGACTATTTTCCTCATCTTTGTCGCCATATTTATTACAACGTTTCGGCCGTTGTACGCCCCGGTCCTTCTTCAGGTGGTTAGAATGTCAAACTGAGCCCTTTATTTTGCTTACTGGGGTAGACTGTTCTAGTTCCATGTGTCTGTTCGACATTCTAACCACATGAAGAAGGCCAGAGCGTATAACGGCCGAAACGCTGTAATAAATATGATGACAAAGATGAGGGCCTTAGTCCGAATAATGTAAAAAGTGTACATAATACCTCATCTCAGAAATATAGACAGATACAGAGATAGAGCGTATGTAAATATAAATATAAAAGTAAACACGTAAGTCAACACTCAAAGGTGACAGGCTTTTTCATCCTAGACGCAATCGTTGTAACCTAGGGTAGGTTACTGAATAGAATAATCACACGAAGGTTAGTAATGAACAATAATACATAGGACAAGAACAACAGATAGAAGATTCGCCAGCGGCGCGTAGAAGTAGTAGTTAACTGCTAGAAGTGAATCGAGCAAATTCCACAATTAATCTCCAACTGCATATGTACCAACCGCCCCACACGGTCAGATGTAGAACAAGGCCGAATTTAACGTGGGGTATTCGAGCCCCCAAACTTCTCCGCAGGCCCCGTACAAAACGTGGTTGGGTAGCTGTTTCCCGGAGACTAGACTCTGCTCTTTCACATAGCCTCGTTTGGGGATCCGCTGTGTCTGGAAGCAGAGAGTTTGATCAGCATGGGTTAAAGTTCTCAAAATCAGAGAGAGCGTATGAAAATATAAAAGTGAACATTGAAGTCAACACTCAGAGGCGACTGGCCATTTCATGCTAAACCCAATTATCGGGCCAGATGCGTTGTGTCGAGAAAAAAAACAACGCATGTGGCCTGATGATTGCATGAAACAGTCTGTCGCCTCTGAGTGTTGAATTAAAATGTTCACTTTTATATTTACATACACTCTATCTCTGATATTGAGCACTCTGACCCGTAAGTATAGCATACCTTAAAAGTATATTTTATATATATGTTTAAAGTTATTTCTTCAACATTATCATTGATGCTTTATAAGCTGAACCAGAGGTCACTTTAATTTTGTGCTGGAGGTTCATGTATCCCACCACAGGAACTAGCTTAAAATCTGCACAGAGTTCAGTTTTTAAGCTAGTTCCTGATAAAAGAGAACTTATAATGTTACACCGTACAATATCCGTTATTACGAGCGATAGCAAGAGATTGTTAGCGCCTTGTAAACAAAATCAACCAAAATAAATAAATAATTTTTGTTTGTTTGTTTTTAAGCGTTTCACCCCAAGCAAGGAGCGGAAGCCACTAGCACGCAAGGGGTTACAGAGAGTTGGAGCGAGAGGAAAGGGAAGTGATAGAGGAAAGGATGAAGAGAAGAATAGCGGATAGATCAAGGGATCTGGAGACGTCGATTGACATTACATTTGAATAGTTGGAGATTATGGCTCTCAGGGAAACAGGAAAACAGGAGGGAGTTCTACAGGCGAGTGGTACGAAACATGAAGCTATTGGAATAGAAGAGACGGCTACATTTAACAGTTTCGACAGTGAAAGGGTGTGAGCGAGATGTCAGCCTAGTTGAACGCTTAAATTCATGAAATCTGGGACCCAGCGAAAGCAGCTCATCGGAGCAGTTACCATGAAAGTATTTGTAAAAAAGACAGAGGGAGGCGACGGCACGTTTGTGAGAGAGCGACTGCAGACGAGATGTCAGATTAGGGCCAATTACATTGCATATCGGTCTCTGGATTTTATCAAGGACCTTGAAATAAATAGATAAATAAATTCTTTTCCTGGCTTCAATAATTATGTACACCTTACCTGTGCACTCTTAGCCAAAATCCACCGATCATAAATGCGAGGATGTTTTGATTAAGCTAACCAGTCAAAAACGTTATCTTAAAATCTTTCTCTTGGTTCAGTAATTATGCACACCAATAGCCTAACCAATTAAAAAATTATCTTAAAACCATCCCCTATGTCTAATAAATATGTATACGAGGATTTTTTTGATTAGAATAACTCAGTGATTCTCAAAACACTGTGCGGTAGATACTGAAGGGCCGAAACGTTGTAATAAATATGGCGACACAGATGAGAACAATTGTCCGAATAATATAATACTTAATTTCAGAAATATAGACAGATATTAAATGACCCGTTGAGGTTGATATGCCGTAAACCAAACCAAACCAAACCAACAATTATTCACACCAAATGAGAGGGTGTGAAACGAATCAATTCGGCCATTTATAACGAAAACTGAACACCTTTTTCCTTACTATGTAGATTTTCATATATAAATCGCTCGTACAGACAGACTTTACCGCATGCATACAGAATTTCAGATATTTTTCTCATGATCGCCATTCTTTTATTTTGTTGTTCCTGTATATCTTTTGCCTGGCGGCATTCAAGAACTTGAACAACTCAGAAGTAAATGGGGAAGAAAAAAATACATTAAGGCACATCTGATGTATGGAAGCCAATAATTCTATCTATTGTCACAATCAATGATTGAAGTACATGAACAGGACTTTGTTTTTCTGTTTCCATGCCTTCAAGTCAGAAGAGATGCAAAGTTGACGTCACGTCATAAGAATTGATCCAAGTCACGATCAACCAGAGGCCGCGTTGTCATGGTAAACACAGGTTTCCATTCGGGGAAACAAAAGCCACTTTGGAATATTTCCTACTGTTATGAAAATGGATACAATTAATCTATAGAACAGGTTGCATCGTGTAGCCAGGATTTTCGTAGATTTAGGTGACAAAGAAAGAAATCGTTGGGATTATCAGCACACACACACAAATATATATATATATATATATATATATATATATATATAAGAGACTCATGCTGTTTGAGTGTCTGGGAATGGAGACACAAAATGAATGAAGGAAAATTGTATGGGGAGATGTTGATAGTTAAGTGAGATTAGACGGTAATATCAAAAGACAAGAATAGACGAAACATTCTTAGGAAAAGAGCGAGATACAAAACAAGAGAGCAGGATAGAAAGACAGAGAGAGAAAGGGGGACAAAGCGACAGAGTGAGAGAGAGAGCGATAGAGAGAAAGAGAGAGACAAAGCGACAGAGAGAGAGAGATAAAGTAACAAAGAGAGAGAGACAAAACAACAGAGAGAAAGAAACAAAGCAACAGAGCGAGTGCCACAAAGCAACAGAGAGAGAGAAAGAGACACACACACACACACACACACACAAAGCAACAGAGTGAGAGAGACAAAGCAACAGAGAGAGAGACACACACACACAAAGCAACAGAGAGAGAGAGACACACACACAAAGCAACAGACAAAGAGACACAAAGCGACAGTCAAGGAGACACAAAGAGAGAGACATTATGGCTATTCGTAAACTTTTACCCCCTTTTTCGATTCATGGCTCGAACTGGAATATCCCAGATAAAAAGAGACCTTTTTTTGGGGGGATGATTCCGCCTTAGCTGCCCCAGGACAGACATTTTGCTTTTACTGCTTTCAGCACTGCCAACGGATCAACTCGAATTCTTATCCGATTCCCTGTAGGTTGCCCTTGATGACTAAGAAAATGTTTACGAATTAACGCGATAGTTGCTCCCCCATCTGGTTAAACATCCTTTGCTTAAGTCAGAACTTTGAAGCATAGCGTCGCAGTTTCAATACGTGGCTATAGTTTCAGCGGCAAATTAGACTTTTATGGAGTAGACTTGAATATAGAGTTTTTCCTTCTATACTTTTTAGGAACCATCTGCACTGCAATTTAAACTGTTTGTAGCCACGGCAAAATTCAGTATTATTATAGTCAATTAATCAAAATAACAACAGTGCAAATAAAAAACCAAAATGGTGTAAAAATACAATTGTGATAAAAGCTTTAATTTTTCTTCTACTGTCAGAATTTTCACGGTCACTAATTGGTTTGACGAAGAATATTCCTTAGTTCCACAAGTCCAACAATTAATATCTAAGAACCAAATTCTCCCAGTCTTCCATTGGTAAGGAGGAAGTTCTGTTTGGGCAGTTTATCCAAGCGCCGCTACATTGCGGAAATGACTCCTGAGAGGATACTCTCCCGGACACAACAGTTACATATCCTGCATAATTTCACTTGCTTCCTCTTCCTACGTCGATAAAATAATCTTACTCAGTAAGCCTTTAAATTCGGTGGCTCTAAAGCCTTATGTTTGCTGAATAATAAAAAAAAATCCTTATAAAGTGATAAAAAGGAAAAAATATTTTACAGCTATGGCATACCTTGTTACTGCACTTAATTCTATGGTGAACCACATAGACTGAAATTAGCCTATTTACTAAATATGTCTCTACGGATTTATTGATCAAACTTTTCATAGGTAATTCTTGGAGTTTCATGAATCAAACCAAATAATATCACTGCTGGCATAAATGAAGTCTGCAGCTAGGAAATTTGTTTCACTGTGTTTAGATAGAAAATTTCTCATCAGAATCTATCTTTGAATATTGCTGTTAAATCTTTGAATATTGCTGTTAAATCATGTCTGGTGCTTCTGCTATATATTTAGATATTCTTGATAAAATCTAAAGAAGAATCTGCAATATTATTGGTCCTGACCTGACATCTCGTCTTCAGTCACTTTCCCACTGCCGTAAAGTAGCTTCCTTCTGCCTTTTCTATCAATACTTTTAGGGTAATTTTTCTAATGAACTTTTCTCCATGTCATTCTCCATCCCCACTGACAAATTGTATTTGTTTAGTTTCTTGTATATAAAATTGTAAGCTTTGCAAATATTCATTGAGTTTTCATTGTTAAATGTTATTTTTATTCCCGCCTCCTAGTATGGGAACTAGTTAGAACTTCAGAGAGACACTGAACTGGCAAGGGTACGTGGCCCAGTGGATAAAGACGTTGGTTAGATCCAAGTTATTAGACCTAAAGAGTTGTGAGTTCAATACCAAGCCGTGGTGAACCAAAACTTGGAAATAAGTGAAACATCCGGAAGAAGCATGACACGGGAAACTTATCCCGGTGGAAGAAATAAAGGGTTCGGTTCGAAATTCTAATCACCTGAAGAAGACAGGAGCGTACAACAGCCGAAACGTTGAGAATATGACAATGAAGATGAGTTTAACAGTCCGAATAATGTAAACGTTTAATTTTGAAACGATTTTTGTTTTATTTGTTTTTAATATAGTATCTAACAGACTGAGGCACCTTGGAATCCCCGAGCGGTAGCTAACACCCCTACCAGATATTTGTGATGGCACTTGCTAACTATTAAGGAGAATTATTTCGTGGTCTCTCACCTCGCACTACTAACGGACGGTCAGAATATTTTTACACTTATATGTAATAATTCTGGTTTTAACATTTTTACTCATTAATTATACAAAATCGATCTACCATTAGGATTAATATACCAGTAGAATAAAACTAGAAACTCCTCGTGCATACCTAACACAGGTTTCCAGAAAGATTAATCAATATGTTTGTGTTATCGATTTCAATCGGATCATTTTACTTGAGATTTTCCCTTGTAAATATAAGGACTATAAAAAGTGACTAAATATAGCAATGAAGGAAAAACAAATTGAATTTTCCTAATGGATTCCTGACGTGTACGCAATATGCACTGACCAAAAAAGAAGACAGGAAAATAATATTCATAAAAATTAAGATCACGTTCATTTTATATGATATGATATTGAAGCTAACTCAGAAAAAAAAAAATGAAAAAATTGGATATGAGATAAGGATATATATATTTATATATCAAGAACAATATTGGGAAAAATGTATGACAAAGTGGAAAAAGTTTACTTGTGACTTGTTTCGTCCTTAAAGACTTCATCAGTTTGTTATGTTGCAAAGACTA
>OZ010608.1:5995450-6005450 GCA_963932145.1 Acanthosepion lycidas | reverse complement strand
TTATTGAAAAAGGTTTTTGGGATTTCTTGTGTTAGTTGATGATACGCTATTTAATTGCTCTGTCTTCGGGAAAAATGGCGGCTATCTATAATTTGCGACATTTCTAGACAAAGAATAGTCCGTACCGAATATAGAGCGTTTTCACATAAATACAGCGTGAGTAGACGAACAATACAGCGTTGACTCCTGCCAGTTTCCCGCCTCATTGTGATCTCCAAACCAAATCCTGATCATCTAAAGGTAGTATCGAGTCGTGAGACCGACAGTCATTATGATGCCGATTCTTATGGCCACATTAATGTTCGTGTTTGTGTATGTGAGTAGGCATCTATTTTTTTAACAGTAAAATTAACGTCTCCCGGCCCAGAAATCGAAAGCCTTACTAAAGAAAATGTGCCACTCGACAGGAATCTAACGTGTAATTCGTTTTTAATCTATGAAATCCCTGACAAATCAAGTGTGCTATTCTATCAATCTAAAGGAAGCCATCACAGAAAGAAAGAATTTATTCAGGGGGGGGTTCTAATTGCCACTCTTGTAGGTCATGAATCCGAATTTCTTGCACGTTTACCAATATGCTTGGCTTTCAAGGAAGGGCCTATTCTCTCATTCTGTACTCTTTCTGCATTGAAAGGAGACGAGAGAAAGAGTCAACCTCTCTTTGTTTGTTTTCTTCCCATAGTCAAGTGTGGGTTGGGGCACATAATTAATTGGCCTTGTGTCATATTTTATCTCACGCATAGAAATAAAATAAATACTTTTTGGAGAATGTCAGAAAATGTGACACAGAAAACCGAAGGCCCCTTAGAATAACTAAAGTTGCCTTTCGAACGCTAAACAAAGTATTAAGAAACAGGAAAATTTCGTTAAAAACGAAGAAAAATAGCGCTGAATTGCGATAAAAACATCAATTTCTGTAAATGACAGGGAAGTCTACAAAAATCTTTTCACAGACAAATGTTGGTTGATTTAGTTTAACGCCATATCAAACTATGGGTTATTTAATGCGGAAATCTTTTGTAAACAGTTTTAGGTTTCATGCCTTGCATATTTTGAACGGAATTTTATGCATTCAACAACAGATATTTTGTACTTTCTGGGTAAACGTGTTTTTGTTTTATTTTAGATATATATTTTGTATATAGTGAAATATAACTAATGTATTGTTGGTAAATTTACTGTAAAGATGTATTTTGAAATTTTACTAGTGTTTTGATTTTTTTAAGTCCGTTCACTATTTTTCCATAGCTGGGGACTGGGGTGCTACCACCCCAGGTCAGGGTGGACCTAGGTAAAAAAAAAACAACAATTAAGTGGTGGTTCCACGTTCTTCAAAACCTCCAAGTTCCGATCAGGGGCCTTGCTGCCGGATGTAGTTTATCATCATATCCAGGACTACTGTCACAGATGAAGATCAGATTTGAATCAATAGTGATGGTGTTAAAAAACATGGATGCTGATAATGCCGAAATTCGAAATATATGAATGATGAGAAAGTTTTATGGATAATGGAGAAAAAAATGGACACTTGTAATTTACAAAAAAAAAAGAAGTAAAAAAAAGTGGGCTTAGAAAATTGGACACTCACAAGATATACTGAAGGCATTGAGCGAACGAATCAAACGCTTAAACAAGTTCGTTAGGTTGGCTACCTAACGAGATTAAGTGATTGATTCGTTTTCTATGATTTTCAGGTTATTTAAAGCTATAAAATATTGTAAGAATATTTTTGGGGGTGGTGATAATGATTTAGTGATACAGGTCTTACTAATTATCCCTTAGGTCGGGGAGAAGAGGGCTATTCATGCCTTTTCTATGGATATTTAGACATACGTGAATATAAGTAACCCAAATAGAATTGGAACTCGGCTTTCGGATGAAAAATTCTGAACTATTATCCATTATCCCAACCGAACATGATTATAGCACCTTGTATTCCCAAGCAGTCATCCATATAGGTACTGACCAAACTCGATGTTGCTTAACTTCGATGATCGTACAGGAACCGGTTTTTCAACCTGATATGAACGTAAGCAATAAGCTTGTGTAAACTGATGACAGAACAGTGTGAAAAATATAGCAATAAGACAAAGAACTTCAAAGGCTAGGAAGCTGTAGAGAGCCACGTCTTTAAAGTACATGACACATGGAAGAAAAATATCATGTCACGAACGGACGTGGGCACACAAGGCAACTTAAGGAGTTTTTACTTTTTCGAGTGAACATAAAAAATCAAAAAACAAAAACAAAAAAACCTTTGAACTTATATATAAGAAGATCTTGAGAACATCTGTGTATGTATTGATGACAGATGGCACAGTGGATAAAGGCGTTGGTTAGATCCAGTGACAGGACCCAAAGAGTGTGAGTTCAATACCCTGTTAAGGCAGTGGAGAAATTGGAGAGGGGAATTAACAGGAGGTAACTGATAACTGACATCCATTAAAACATGACACGTGGAACTAGAACAGTCTACCCCAGCGAGTGAAATAACATTCCAACCACCTGATGAAGGGCGGAGCGTACAACGGCCGAAACGTTGTAATGAAATTGGATATTATGTATATTCACTGATATATACTCATAGGTCTGTTTCATAACATTGAGCACTGTATTTATAACACCTGAACAATAAACATATTTACATACGTGCTAGTACTATTTTTTTATCTCTCTCTCTCTCTCTATATATATATATATATATATATATATATATATATATATATATATATATATATATATATATATATATATATATATATATATATATATATATATATATATATGTTTGTGTGTGTGGCGGGGGGTTAAAAAGTGAGTTCAGCTACAATTACCGACAGTGTGAAATTCAATTACTACACCTTTTGTTAAAAGTAAATATGCAGTTGCTGGGTACGAATAAGTTTTGGAAAACCTTTTCAATAGGCAATTTTTTTTTCAATTCTATTCTCATGAAGTGTGAAGATTTATGAAACTAATTTGAAAAAAAAAAATATTGGGTGGAAAGTAAAAAAATATCCTCGCTAAAAGTTATTCTGTTTAACTGTTCGAAAAGCTTTTGTCAGATCTCACCGGAAGTCTTCGCTGAACATTACTTCCAATTTGTTGGTCTGATAAAGAAAAAAAAAAAAAAAAAAAAAAAAAAGAAGACATTTTCTACAATGATAAATAGAACGCTGGAAATCTGACAAGTCTGCAGAAGTGAAATTTATTCTCATTAACGTCAAATTATTTAAAAGAAATAAACGAAAATATCCGGTTATTCTGCATCTCGTTTGTGTTTCGAAATGTTCTTAATCCGGTCTTTTCAGGAAGTCTTCTGCATTTCGCCATTTTCAGGTTTGTTTTTCATTCATTCAACAGTAGCTCCTCCTGTTTTGGGTTTATCGTCTGCTTTCTTTTTGCATTACCTTTTCTCCAGCCAGTCTTTCTTCCTTTCTTCGTGTATGGCTGTCTGTCTTCCTTCCTGACATAATTTCTTTACTTCCTTTTTTCTTGCTTTCCGATTCAATGGAGAGTACGAAAAAAATCATTTTGCAGATAGCAGGATATTAACATTGAATATGCATGCATTATATATATATATATATATATATATATATATATGCGTGTTAATCGGATGTAGAACAACAAACGAACAAGAGTGGATAAAACTGTCCAAGCAACGCATTTCGCCGCTATATGACAGGCGTTTTCAGGTCTGAATGAAGACAAAGCCGTGTGCAAGCGTTGCAGTTTTGAGGAAGATATAATAAAAATCTCTACCAGATTCTAAAATCAAAACATTGTTTCTTTCTGTGTGGAAATTATCCCACGCCAAGTACTTATTGAGATCCATAGAGAAGACGCTAAGATTTTCGATTTGCACATTGCAATATATAGAGAGAGAGAGAGAAAGAGAAAGAAAAAGGAAGAGAGAGAAAAAGAAAAGGGAAAAAGAAAGAAGGGAAAAAGAAAGAAAGAAAGAAAGAAAGAAAGCGAGAGAAAAAGCAGAGAGAAAAAGAAAGTTTGAAAAAGTGTGTGTGAGAGAGAGAGAGAGAGAGAGATGAAAGGTAAAGGAAATAACACTTGAATCTAATTTGATTCGTCTAATTTCAAATTCACAGACGATTACGTCTTCGATATGGAAAGTCAAAAAAAAAAAAAAAAAAAAAAGAAGAAAAAGATGTAGAGGAGGACTAATTGGAATTGAGTTCGGTACATTCAGTTTCGAGGAAATCGCCTTGACAAATCTATAAATCCATCATTCTCCCCAGGCTATGGACTAAATAGAATAGATTGTGCTCTTCAGCCTTGGTTCCCAAGATCTTTGTATTCGAGAACAGCAGATAGCTCTTGCAAAGCATATACTATGCAACCAAGGAAAAAATCGTAATCCGCTTTGACTTATTCTCAAAATGCATTGTCTGGGCACACATACACACAAACATTATATATATATATATATATATATATATATATATATATATATATATATATATATATATATATATACTTATTGAGATCCATAGAGAAGACGCTAAGAATGTTATGTATCTTCGACACTTAACCCCCGACAAACAAGCTAACGGCGTTGCGAAATAAGGTCTTGTTGTAAAGCAGACACACCAATTATTCCTTTTTTTGCAACATACCGATTTAATATTTTTTAACTTGCTTTTTCTGAAGATCTCGTTTTGTAGGTAAAATATTTGAAACTCGAAAACATTAACATTTTGATCAAGAAGTTTGGTTTTATTGGAAATGCAAGTTTAAGTGTTAATATGAAGTGTGAAGAACGGATTACATTTTCTTCTTTCGTGGTTTTGCTTCTATTAGAGCAGGTAATTTTATTTGATTGTTTTATAAAACAATGCCATGCTTTTCGGCGGTTAAGTTACGCAACTGGATGTATTAAA
Organism: Acanthosepion lycidas; assembly: GCA_963932145.1. Classification (NCBI taxonomy): domain Eukaryota; kingdom Metazoa; phylum Mollusca; class Cephalopoda; order Sepiida; family Sepiidae; genus Acanthosepion; species Acanthosepion lycidas. The sequence goes on along the minus strand of OZ010608.1, from coordinate 6,000,552 downwards.
TCGCGAAGAAATACTTCTATGAACTTTAAGCGCGTTACTATATTAGGTCAGCCACTTTTACTCATATGTGCTAACCTTCACGGCTAAGAGCCGTCATGGCACGCACATTATAGCGAACTACCCTCCTTCCTTTTGAATTCCATTGAGCAGCTTCTTCCTAAGAACCTTTGCTTTGAGGAATCAACTCCCAACAGGATACTTCCCAGATTACTACAATCTTGACCTGTTCAAGTCTAGGATCAACGCTTAAGAAAAGGAAAATATCAATCCTCAATATGCTGGATATTGTTTTGTGTTAGTGTTTAGTTTCAACCGGGCTTATTATTTATTAACCTTACCTTCACCAGGCACAAGGCTACGCCAAGTGGGGATCGAAATCATAACAATCATTGCCAAAGTTCTTTTTTTATCGTGTTATCTCCTTGGCTTCTTGTTGATTTCCCTAATACATTGTTGTGATGTTATCCTTATATAGCCGAGAATTGGGAAGGACTAGATAAAGGAAGACGAAGAAGAAGATGTTTATTAAATACTCATACTTAGAACGAAATAACTTGATTAAATCAAATACTACTCAAGTCCTACTTTAATGTAGATACCTGCCATATTTCTAAGTAGTAGCAGTTCATTGTTGCAGTAGAAGGGAAGAGCAGGAAGTACGCCGAATCCCACTCTACAACACATTCTCCACAAGAAACCCCAAACCAGAGTAAAGATCAAAAAGCGTTTAGTATTGACAGATTTCGGCGAAAGGTGGCTAACTATGGCGAGCCTTGTTCGTGTGAACGGGGCTAGCTTTGATTTTCTTTTTTAAGTCTCCCTAATTCACAACGTGGCGGCTTCCTGTGGAGCACTACCCCTGGTTAGGACAGATCCTTCTTGTGTACGTTGTTAATGTATGTGTTGTTCTGGGCCGGTTCCCGGCTTTCTATTTTGTTATGATTCAAGCCGAGATTCCCAAACTCTTCAGTTTGTTTTTTGGTCCCTTTTTTCATATCGACTGGGTTAGTTTCTATTTTTTACATGGCCGTATTTATTTTGTCCTTCCCCCTCCCTTAGCAAGAGAGCTTCTCGATTCCGTCTGAAGACATTATACAGCGGCCTCTCTTATTTCTTTGAGGGTTGAGCGGGTCCTACTAACTTTCAGTTATTTTTGGTTTGTATATTTTAGGGTTTTTTTTTCCGGGTTCATCCCCTCTCCACTCATTATCAACAAATTTTTATCTGTAATTTTATACGCACGGATTTTAAGATCAGGGTTGTAGGTTCTTGAGTGTGTGGTATAGTGGTATTTGTAGGGTTGAATGGAGATGAACGAGATCTTGTGTAAATAGTAATGAATGAATGGGTCGTGAATTTGATTAGCTAGGTATAGGATAGTTAGTGTCGACCAGCCTCAACTCATCCCTCTTTTTAGGCCTTGTGCCGAAATTGTATTATTATAGACAATAAATCAACATTCCCCACAATAAGCAGTCTTTAATTAACACGACTGCAATTTTAAAGTAAAAACCATTCTAATATAATTTTCTAGATCATGCCAACATTGGACATTGACGTGAATATTACTTTATATCATCCATGGCTACCATTATCTACTGCTAGTCGATTATATTGATTTGCTAAGCGGAACTTAGATGTGGCACATGGCCGAAAGTATGGGGTACCCAATGAAGATTGAACTCACTATTCAGTCGTAACTGTGTCAGCAAGACAAGTTTGCTAACCATTACAACACGCTGAGGTGCCCTCACTGGTCGGTTGTAACAAGTTTGCTATAGGGATAAGGCAATTAAACATAGCATAGGCTGCGTTTGTTCTGCCTACTTTCGAACCATGGCGTAAGTTACAACAGAACCAAAACATAAACCTATGAACTCCAGTCATGTTCTTAAAGATCTCCGACAGATACAGAATATCATATGGGTGTCATGTATGGTGTGACAAAATTGTTCAGAAATATCTGAACTGTCAACTGTATACAGCCGCTTTTCTCAGGGCTGTGATCAAAAATGGCTTCGAGCGGAAGAAACTTGTAGGTTTTATAGAGGATCATATTTCTTCCTGGACAGGCGCTACAGAATTACCAACGATGAACTGGACCACATAAGAGAAACCACATAACTTGCGGGCTTTCAACAGCAGCAACAACTAAAATAAACGGCACATGTAACTCGAAGAGAAAATTTATGACATAACTTTCAAACTTCTGTGAACTGTTTAGGAACTGTTTAGTCCCCATCGAGATGTTTTGGAAGAAAGACTCCATCAATATCGGAAAGAACAACAACACATTGTGGATTTGGGAAAACTATTATCGTCTCATTGTTAAGGATTGTCACTGAACAATTAACATATAGAACTCAGTGAGGGTCATACTTATACGAACCTAGTGGACTGACGATACAGAATCACCAACAATGAACTATACTAAATAACAGAAACCACATCACTTGAAGACTACCAACAACAGCAACAACTAAAATGAACGGCACATGTAACTCGAAGAGAAAATAAGGTTCGCCTATCGTCCGGTTCACGCTCCTCTCCAGTCTTTCGAACAGGTGTAGAGGTTTATCGTTTGTATCCTGTTTAGGATTAAGTCTTCTCATTATCTTTTACTCTCAGTTACTCTTTACGTTTTAGTGACATTATCGCCTTGCATGGGGTGAATTGATAAAAAAAAAAACAAACTTAGAAATAAATCAGAAATATTGCAAATAAAATACAGATAGCAACTCAAACATGGGTACCCACTAAAAATAACGTTTATAGTAATGAGAAATATCCCAGATTTTAATAGCAGGAACTTTAAGAAAGTTGATATGGCGTATGTTCCTGGATATAGGTGTACTCGGAAATCAGTGCACTTTCTTTACATTTTCGCCGTAAGTTATTTTCTCTTTTAAGGTTCACATATCACCCGGTTCGTATTTCTCCCCGGTCTTTTGAACAGGAGTAGAGTTTTAACCATGGTTTTGTATTTCAGATTGGATTTCTGGGTCCTTCTGAAGTATTTTCATTTTCTTTCACTCCCAGTAGCAGCTTGCATTTTAGTGGCTTTATCACCTTGCTTGGTTGAATTGTTTAAAAAATTCTCTAGCCATTATGAAGAACTTAAGTTACGAAGAAAAACCGGAAAAAATTGTCTTTGTAGTCTTTTTGCATTAACGTTCATTTTCCCATCTATTGAACAGGAGTAGAGGTTTATCCCTTGTTTTCTGCTTCCTTCAAAAGTCTTATTCTATTTGACTGTCAGGCGTACCTTGCGTCTTAGTTGCTTTATCACCTTGCTTGGGGTGAACTGATTAAAATATTAATAATAAAATAAAATTACTTTAAAAAATGTTTAGGAAGCCCTCCCCCATCAATACTGGATAGAATGATAGAAGTGGAAGTGAAAAACCTGTTTCCCTTGGGGAGACAAAAAAAAATTAAGAGAATGATTTTATAAATTTCAACCGAAAGCAGCAATCGTTCCTCAGTTTATTTATGCCGACTGTATCAACATCAAGAAGAAGAAGACAGTGAAGATGGAGAAGAAGAAACGGAAGACGAAAAAAAAAAAACAGAAAAAAAGAAAGAGAAGGCGAAGAAAGAGAAGAAAAAGAAACAAGAAGAAAAAATAAAAATAAAAAGAACAAGAACAAAAAGATAAAGAAAACGAACAAGAAGAAAAAGAAGAAAACGAACAAGAAGAAAAAGAAGAAAAAGAAACAAGAAGAAAAAGAAACAAGAAGAAAAAGAAACAAGAAGAAAAAGAAACAAGAAGAAAAAGAAACAAGAAGAAAAAGAAGCCGAAGAAGAAGAAGAAACAGAAGAAAAAAAAGAAAGAGAAACAGAAGAAAGGAATCAAGAAGAGAAAGAATCAAGAAGAGAAAGAATCAAGAAGAGAAAGAAACAAGAAGAGAAAGAAACAAGAAGAGAAAGAAACAAGAAGAGAAAGAATAATAATAATCTGACGACTACAGTGATATCGACTGGATAAATATCTACTGAATTTATATTTTTCTCTGTAAATATATGTTTATTAGTACATACACGTTCACATGGTTATATCAAGAGAGAAAATAAAAATGGTATTTGTATATAAGCTTCGAATCTTCCAATTGTGTCTTTTTTTATTTTATTCTTATGGCGATGATATTGGGCAACAACAATAGAAGCGACAGTTTGATAAATTTACCCACGGCAGGAACACTCTGTGGAATCATTTGATACCAAACAATCAATAAGGGTAAACATGTACAGCAGCAAAAACCGTGAAGAAAATGGCGATGCCAGACACGTATTCTGAATATTCCAGATCATAATTATAAACATCGAATACAGTTGGAATATGCCAATGGATATTTACCTTCTCAGATAAAAATGTGAAAAAATCCTACAAGTGAATAATCATAATAATAAAAACTATTTGTATTGAGCAGTGATTTTTAACTGGTGTGCTACGAGAGGATCGTAGATGTATCGTAAAAATATTTAAAACCGTCTTTAAATTAATTTCCAAAGGAGTCCAAAACACAATAAGAATGGATATCAAAATTAAGATCCCTTATCATTGTAATAATATATAAACGTATATCTCTAAATAAATAAACTGCAAATTTTGTCTGTTCGTCCGTGTCTTAAACCCACCTCTAATTCGGGTACACTTGCTCTACATACATATCCGTTTTTGGAATCAAGATGATCAAGGGATTAAAAAAAAAATAAATGTTATATTGTGGTCATTTGGTGTTTGAGTATCCAGCATTTAGATGCGTACGGATGAGTAGGGAACAGTCAACAATTCAATTTTTAAAATGACTGAAAACAGTGATTTTAAAACGTTTTAATTTATATTGAGTTTAAAATAACAAAAACATTGAATTAAAAAATAAAAGTGTTTTAAATTCAGTTTAAAATATCTCTAAAACTTTGTGAATTGAGGAAATTAACTTTATTTCTTGACATTTTCAAGGAATCAGTATTGAAGTTTGTGATTTGAAGAACATAATTTTCGTCCTGAATTTGAATTTCGTACAAAATCGGACTTTTAGCTCAAATCGGAATTTTTCTCCAGAATTTAGCTTACAGCCCGAATCAGAGATTTTGAATTT